>CM059428.1:96048753-96433157 GCA_030390025.1 Squalus acanthias | reverse complement strand
TCTCCATATGCTTATGGAGGGAGTCACAGCTCGCAGGGAGATTCTCTTCCCTTCCCATGGGCGGAAGAGACCTCCCCAGGAGATCAACGCAGTCTGGTTGCACATTGCACAGGAGGACAGAAGCAGGGATGTCGTCAGGAGTCCCTGGCTGCAGTGGTGCAAACCTTTCAATGATCTCAGTAGATCACGAAACGTTACTGCAAAGCCACACTCAACCTCATCTTGCTGTGCCACTCATCACATCCCCATCACTCTGCTTTCCCTACCCTACTCCTGCACATTCTTACTCACACCAACTTACCTTGCACCTCCACCTATCCCTCTCTATCTACATTATCACTTCCCCATCTCACTAGCCACCCCTCACGCTCACCCTCATCCTACTGTAAGCATACCAACTAACAACACACAAGGGTGGGCACTTGAGTGGTTTAGCCAATGTTCATGTGAAGTTTCTGTTAATGTGTTGCCAAACATTGAAATCTCTAGTTTCAACACTTCACCTTTTTGGACATATCTGTGAACACCTTGAGAAGTGTGTTAGTAAGTTCCAGTGAATGTTGAGACATAACTCACCCACCCCCCCTCCCCCCCCCCCACCGCTATTGTGATGCATTTGAATGGAATGGCTTGGACATTATAGGGATGCTTTATGGTGCTGGTGTGGGATGGTGTCAACCTGGCGCATCATGTGGCAGCCAGGGTGTACAGCGTCATGTGAAGTGATGCTATCGCTGGCCTCCCAGGCAGCAATGTTGTCAGGTGCTGATGCCCTGTGTCCTGTGCAGCATCAGGTGATGGCGGAGAAGGTTGGTGATGTTGTTGGTGTGCCTGGTGATGTTGGTGTTGGGACTCATCGTGGAAGGATTCAGGACCACGGTGAGATTTTTTTCAAGTGCACCAATGTTGCTGGAATAGATGGCAGCTACAGTTAAGATGACAGAAGCGATCTGTCAATGGTGAGAGAGGTTGGTCCAATGAGATGCCACTGGATAGAGAGTTGGCTCTAAACACTTGCAAGCTACAGAAAGCTCTATGGGGGAAAAATTGGGTTGCTTTGCGTTTCTCATTAGCGCCCCTGGGGGGCTCTAACGGGGCACAAATCCCCTGGCGCGGCGCAACTCCGCTCACACCTTCCGCGAAATTCAGTGGGAGATTAGCGGTGGCAGTAGCCGGTAGCAGCCCGCGGCGCTGTGCCGCTTGCAATGACGTCATCGCCGTGCGCAGCGCCCCTGGCCACAAACTTGGGTTGTGCCCCCTGACCTATCACCGGACGATATGTCCAACAGGGTCAGGGTGGTGTTTTTTGCAGCCGCGGCGGCGCTACTTAAGTGGCAGGTATCGGGTGGCCAATTTCTTTTGGGCCGACTGCCAACACCTGCCCCCTTCCCGTTTTTTCTTCGGTGCCGGCCACGATCGCTCACTCCTCCTTGAGTGCCGGGCTGTTTTCCACGGCACCCCACTCCCCAGTGGCCTTGCAGGATTCCGGTGTGCGTAGCGCTAGGCCCCTCCCCTTTAATCAGGGGAGGGAGGCCTGCAATGACGCAGCGCTACGTGCCGACACGCATGCCGCTGTTGCACGTAGCGCCGCGATATTCAGTTGTAGCGCCCCAAGAAGGAGATGGAAAGCTTCCAGTAGCGCTCCACCTCCTGCTTGGGGTGGTACAACTGAATTTCAGGCAGAGGGGCACTAATTTTTTTGGGCCAGCGACGTTAACGCCCCAAAAGGGGCAACACCAAATTTTCCCCTATATGTCTTACAAAAGCAGTGGCGAACAGTCTCTAAGCTCTGAAATTGAATAGCTGCAACATGGTATCCTTTATACCACTTCTGCAGCTTTCAGGTTATCAGATAAATCAAAGCAGACTCAACTCACGACAGGGTGAGCTGGCGTGTTCCCCAAGCAGCGGATAACCCGTGGGGGAGCACGTAAAATTACAAGGTAGGCTCAAAATAGCATTAAATTGGCTGTTAACAAGCCATTTAGTGATCTAAATTGTCTCCCCCGCCACTTGGTGTCGGGTCAGTTCTGTGCAGACAGACCCGACACCTGGGAGACTCGCGTGGAGGCTGGTTGACAGCGGGTTTCCTACCCGCTGTCAATCTTTGCTATTTTGACAGCGGACCCGCCTCCAAACCCACACTCTGAACGCTGGCAAAATTCTGCCCAAAGTATTTGTTTAATTGCTCTGCCATTTCCTTATTCCCCATTATAATTTCTCCTGTCTCAGCCTGTAAGGGACCCACATTTACTTTCACTAATCTTTTCTTTTTTACGTACCTATTGTAACTTTTACAGTCTGTTTTTATGTCTCTCACTAGCTTACCCTCATTCTATTTTCCCTTGCTTTATCAATTTCTTTTGATCTTTTGCTGAATACTAAAATCCTCCCAATCCTCAGGTTTACTACTCTTTTTGGCAACATTATAAGCCTCTTCCTTTAATCTAATACTATCTTTAATTTCTCTTGTTAGCCATGGTTGGACCATTTTTCCCGTGGTGTTTTTATTCCTTAGGGGAATGTATATTCGTTGCGAATTATGAATTATTTCTTTAAATGTTTGCCATTGCTTTTCTAATGTCATATCTTTTAATCCAGTTTCCCAACCTACCTTAGCCAACTCGCCTGTCATACCTACGTAGTTTGCTTTGTTCAGGTTTAGAACCCTTGTTTCGGACTGAACTAGATCACTCTCAATCGGATCGAAGCAGGAGAGAGGAACTTGGAGAGAGGGTAGAGAGGAGCCCGAAGGGGGTGGGGGGGAGAAGGTCAGGAACTCGGGGAGAGAAGGGGGGTGGTGGGAGCATGGTGAGAACAGTGAGGGGGTGGGGGGAAGAACGTGATCCAGGTCTAAGTGAGGGGGTTGAATGAGAGCACGAACTTGATCCAGATGGGAAGATGATCACGTTCTCCCGCCCTCTGTTAGGCCTGAATCATGTTCTTCCACCCCCACCCCCTTTACACCTGCTCCACGTTCTCCTTCTCCTCCTCTCGACCCCTCCCCCCCCCCCCCCCCAGACCGCAGCGGTTCAAGAATGCAGCTCACTACCACACTCTCAAAGGCAACTAGGGATGGGCAATAAATAAATCAATTTTTTAAAATGAGAGCGTATTCTGTGTTGGTCCTACAACATGCATAACATTACATTTATGTGTTATTTGCTGGACTCGACTATTCCAATGTTCTCCTGGCGTTGTTGAATTCCTTGCCTGGTCTTAAGGGTTAAGATCCAATCTTTCAATAAGTGCCATTTAATATCTTAAAAAACAATTCTAGTTTGAATGCACTCTTGTTCATTTTAAATGTCATGCTCAAACTGATACAAATGAACCCATTTGACCATAATAGTTGCAAAATTTGTATCAAATTAATAATTCAATTGCAACTTATTATCTGAAGTATGCAATCTGCATTATCAAGAAAAATACTGATTTTGCATATTTTACAGCAAATATAATTATGCCTTTCTTTTATAATCATCACAATATTTGTCATAGTCCTCAAAAAGTGGAAAGTAGATTAATTGACCTTTTGCATTACTTGGAATGTAGAAGCACATAATTGTAGTGTCACTAAAATTAATTATGTTAGCTGATTGCTAATTCAATCCATTGGAAAATTGAATCGAAATATAGAAAAGGGGCAAAGGTTGCCAAATAGTTGTGCCCAACATGTGGTGTATGCGTTGTTAAAAGAAGCATTTTCTAAGAAGTAGTTTGGCATTTTAAAGATTATATGAAATATGTGGAGCCCTAATTTTACTATCAATCTTCTCATCTGTTTAGACATGGAGTGTGAGCAGCATTTGTTACTGTTTAGGACACAATCAGTGTTTTGATCTGCTCTGTTAACCCTTTACCCTATAGAATAACATATCTGGCAAATACTATTCTGTGATAAGTAGTTTGAAGGTTAATTAAATTAACTTCTGCTGTAAATCTTCCTCTTCTTCAGTGAAGGTAACTTTCACAAGATGGCTTTTCTTGCTAAATGATTGCAATTGAGCATGCAAATCTGAAAAAAACAAATGTCATGGCTGCCCCATTTTGTAATTACAGTCAATACAAGCTTTTTTCATAGGAATGTTAGTGGAAGGGGGCTCACCACACGCAATCTTATTTTTTCCCTCGTGAAAACCAATAAAGATGTACTATTGAGGGCGCAGTTGTAAGTTGTATAAAGCCCTAGGGGGTGCATTTTCCTGACAGCTGCTTCACAATGCTTCACAAAGCAAATGTCAAACTTGTCGAGGCTGTCATATGAAAATGATCCATGTAGCCATGGTCTCCTTTTCCCTGGATAATAAACAGCTGTCTTTGCTTTGCAGTTGCAATGTCAAAATCTGCAATCTATTATAAATATTTTATATCTGCCTATAAAGCAATTGGTGCAAGGCTTAACTGTTCACAATCTCATGTTTTACAGTGGGTTGAGGTCTTTCATACATAGGTCACCACACGCCCACAGTACTTTTAAGAGACCACCATCATCCATTAGAGTTGACACCTAGTATACACTGCTGAAGGAAATGAGGAAGTCAGTCTCTTGCTGAAATACAGTGGACCCTGTCTACAATCCTATATTGGAAGGAGTACAGTAACCTTATCCCAGCAAGAGGCATGTTATAGAGAGATTCTTTTTTCCTTTCACCTGATTTTTCTATTAGTGAGGCCATAGTAACCAGGTTGACATGTGCCTCAACAACAACAACTTGTATTTATATAGCACCTTTAACATAGGAAAACGTCCCAAGACGCTGCACAGGAGTATTTTAAAACAAAAAATTTGACAATAAAAATTTTGACGATAAAAAGATGAGCTGTCAATGTTGAAAATACACAGCAGGCCAGTCAGCATCTGAACGAGAAAAGATAGTTTAACATTTCTTACTCTTAACTTGCTTATTTTGAACTTGTTTCCCCTGATATTTTAATTTCCTGTGGACAGCTGTCTCACTGATTTTGCTTTGGGTGTTTGTGCATTTCTTAATATCTCCCCACACTACAACTTACTGAATCCTGAAAAAACAAAATTAGTAACCAAATGCATTTTGAATCTTGTTGAAAATTGGTAGCTGCTGGTGTCATATTACAGCTGTGTTCTTAGAAGTGAATGCATTGCTAAAGAACATTATGGCACTGCTTTATTTTAAAAATTGCCTTACGATGGATGCACAGTGACTGGCATGCAGAACTTCTTAAGTTAGGGTTATGGAAGATCGCTAGCATGCAGCTGTCTGACATGATTTTTTTCTCCTATTTTAGACTTGACTGAATTTCAGATAACATATGGTGCTACCAGTAATTGGAAAATTGGCAGGCTTGTCAGGAAGCTTTGGTGGATAGTGCATAAAATACAACACAGAAGCATAAAATGTCTGTGAAATAAGATTTATAGCCACTTCAGCTGACTGAAGTAACTGACTGCAGAATAGAAGAACATTTTGTCACCACAACTACCTGGTGCTATTAATTCTGAGGTAGTTGATGAGACTTTTGTAAACTTTATTTTTAAAGCATTAAATACTGTTTCAAATTAACTGTTTAAATGAGCTTCAATGCTGCTTTGTAAATGGCAAGGAAATGATCTTTTGATTATATTACTGTGGCACAGTGAGGGATAAATTGCTACCTCAATCCAGGGGGAAGCTCTCCTGATGTAATTATGATAGATGTACTCGATCAATAGGCTACTACTTGTATTTAAAGATATGAATGATTAGACCGTGTATATTTACAAATGACTACACTAAAACTTCAATATAAAAGAAATAGTTTAATACAATTTGAATGTGTATTCAAACTGAAAAATTAAATTCTATCAAAAAGTGATATAAACATATTAAAAGGTAGTGTTACCGTGGTGTAGAATTGATGCTGGAGTAAGAATGGTTCATTTTTAAAAAACCTTCATTTTCACAGGAAGATGATGAAGAGCTTGAGGAAGATGAAGAAGAAGGTGAAGAAGAAAATGTTTTAGAAGAAAATGATTTTGCCCCAGTAAATGAATAAGATAAGACTAGTATAACTTCAGCATATAGAAAACAAAAATGCTAAATGCTTCATGTTGAGATCTACCTTTAAAAATAGTGGTTTGTCTGCTTTGTTCTTCAATACAACTCTCATCAAAAGTTAAGTTGTGTGTTCATTCCATGTCTGTGAACCTGTTAATAAATACCTCAAAAAGTTTTTTAAAATACTGTCTTCTTTTTAAAATCAAGCTCTCTCAATGTATTGTACTGGAATTAAAAATTATTGTAGAAGTTAAAACCTTTAGTGCAGTATCTGTGGCCTGTTCTTTGTTAATAAATGTCCAGAACATGCAGCGCCAATGTGGTTTTAATCACTCCTGCAGTTTATGCAGGCTTGAATGGTATAGTTTTGTTTTGTGACATACCTCAATAGAATGGCAATATATATTTTTTTAATTTTAAATTTGGATGATGCTGGTACACCCAACATAGCTAGGGGTTCAAATTATAGCTGCAAAACTAGAATGGATTTAAAATTTGGGTTGCCATTGGAGCAAACACTTCAAAACTACACTGAAGGTGCAGTCACACTCCTCAAGAAACCACTTTGTCACAAGAAACCACTTTATACCAACACCAAACTTGGAGTGTAAATTGCATGCCATGCCCTGAATTGACTCCAAACAGAAGTGGAGTGAGATTACATCATCCAGGGAGTCTCACTCAACTTGGTTCCGGATCAGATCAGGTCCTGATGCTGGATTCAGTCTGCATTTATCAACCCCACATTTGGAATGTGAATATACCCTTAACTTCTCCTAATGGCAGATAAATGTTCTCACTGTAATTTATTAATTTACATTTATTTAAAAAAAAGTTTGAAAGCTGATTTAGACTATGCCCTTGCTGGAAAAATACAATAAATTGGCTTTTAACTATCATTACTTACAGTGATTATTCAGATATGTGGATCAAATACCATTACCCAAAATCCATTCTTATCTAGCATGTTTTTTCCCCCCACTGATTGGTTTGTGCTGGTAAGATGGAACAATCATTTGAGAAAAAGGAAGAATGCCTAAAAGTTTAATTCAAATATAACAGGAGTGCCTACTCTCAGTGCTGCTCACCGGCACTTCAAACAGCTGAACAATACTGAAAGCAGGCTCACCTCTTGACCAATGTTTCCTTTAATTTTTTTTTGAGTGCGCGGCCCATTCAAAATACTGCGCATGCGCTGTTTTTCCTATTTAAAAGCCGGTGAGCCAGCTGCGCGAGAGCTGCAGAGCGCTGCGCAGCCACGCAGCTTAAAGAGAACATTGCTCCTGACTCTCCAAACCTCTCCACTGCCTACAAGGCACAAATCAGGAGTGTGATGGAATATTCTCCACTTCTCCGGATGGGTGCAGCTCCAACAACACTCGAGACAAAGCAATCCACTTGATTGGCACCCCATCCACTCGCTTAAACGTCCACTCCCTCCACCATTGGCGTACCGTGACTGCAGTGTGTACTATCTACAGGATGCATTGCAGCAACTCGCCATGGCTTCTTCAGCAACACCTTCCAAACCTGCGACCTCCATCACCAAGAAGGACAAGGGCAGCAGGTGCATGGGAACACCATCAACAACAACTTGTATAGTGCCTTTAAGTAGTAAAACGTCCCAAGGCACTTCACAGGAGTATTATAAAACAAAATGTGACGCCAAGCCACATAAGGAGGAATTAGGGCAGGTGACGAAAAGCCTGGCCAAAGAGGTAGGTTTTAAGGAGTGTCTTAAAGGAGGAAAGAGAGGCAAAGAGGTTTAGGGAGGGAATTCCAGAGCTTATGGCCTTGGCAGCAGAAGGCACGTCCACCAATGGTTGAGCGATTAAAATCAAGGATGCTCAAGAGGCCAGAATTAGAGGAGTGCAGATATCTCATGGGAGGGTGGGGGGGCTGGAGGAGATTACAGAGATAGGGAGGGATTTGAAAACAAGGATGAGAATTTTAAAATTGAGGCATTGCTTAACCGGGAGCCAGTGTAGGTCAGCGAGCACAGGGTTGATGGGTGAACGGGACTTGGTGCGAGTTAGGACACGGGCAGCCGAGTTTTGAGTCACCTCAAGTTTATGTAGGGTAGAATGTGGGAGGCCAGCCAGGAGTGTGTTGGAATAGTCAAGTCTAGAGGTAACAAAGGCACGGATGAGGGTTTCAGCAGCGGATGAGTTGAGGCAGGGGCGGAGACGGGCGATGTTACGGAGGTGGAAATAGGCGGTCTTAGTTATGCTGCGGATATGTGGTCAGAAACTCATTTCCGGGTCAAATATGACACCAAGGTTGCGAACAGTGTGGTTCAGCCTCACACTGTCACAAGTTGCAGGAGTTCTTTTGTTTCAACCTATATATCTTTTAAAGCCTGTGTGAATGTTTGATTCCACAAGCTGTGGGAAAGTCTGCCTTTTTTTCACTTTTATGAAAGAATGTTGAAGGTTTTGTTTAAATGTGAAAACGAATGTTTTTGTTCAGTTATTTTCAGTATTTTTTCAGTCATTTGGAAAGCCACCTGAAGAAAGAAAAGGAAAGATGACATAATTCACTGGGTTTTTTGTAAGCAAGTGCTATTTTTTTTATATTATCTGTTCTGTATTGTGTTAGTTAATAAAATATTGGTCTGAATTAAATTGGAACTATTGAAGTTAACCAAATTATTAAATTGTGAAAACCAGACTTTTATTGTGGCCACAGTGAAATTCTGGTTATTATAAATGATGTAGCGGACTCTAATTCCGGACATAAGACTACAGATATAAAATTGACAGTCTGAATTTCTTAAATGTTTAATAATTTGAATTGAAAATTTTGGCACATTGATTCAGCTTGTTTAACCATCTTGGTTGTACTGGAAAATCTTGGGGTTGGAAACCTCTTTAAAAATGCTAGTAACTTAAAAACAATTGGAGTTTAATCTAAAATGCTGTTTCTTGATAAGATTTTTTTGATTGATTAATGTTAACTATGATATTGGGAGAAATCCTGCTTTTCTTCAAAACGCTGCAATGGGATCTTTTATGTCCACCTAATAAGGGAGACAGGACCTCAATTTAACATCTCAACGAAAGGATGGCATTTCTGCAATGCAGCTCTCCCTTCGTACAGCATTGATGTTTCTCCCTAGATTATCCTAGAGCGGGGCTTGAACCCACAACCTTCTGCCACTACTGAGCCAAGCCGATATTTCAGAAGCATTTCTCACATCTTTCTGGTTAAGAGTTTATGGGTGCGAAATTCGGTTACACCCGTTTGAGGGCGGTAACCGAGTTAAGGCCAGACATTTAGCGCCCGGCGCGGAAGTACAGCCCCGGCCGCTAAATTCGGCTTACCGCCCTGCACAGGAAGTGGAGCGCAATCAGAGCCACTCCACTTCCTGTTGGGGCGGTAACCGAGGCGATGTCAGGGCGTGATCGGCAGTGTTCGGCGGAGGCTCCGTGATGGCAGCCAGGACCACGGCAAGGGCCGCCACAGAGGGCCAACCTGGAGGTCGGCCAAAAAAAGAAAATGGCGGCGTGCACCTCCCCTTTAAATACCGCCCCGCGAGCGGAGGTCGGCCGGGTTCGCAACCCACGAGGCTGGTGCTGACACCGCCCGCGGCAGCCTCGTGGGACGCAGCCGAATTTCTGCCGTAGGGCGGTAAGGGGACATGGCAGGGCGCTAAGGGGTCGCGGCGCATGGTGATGACAGCATCGCCGGAGGCGCGGCAGCCCAGGGCATTACCAACAAGGGCGTGGTGCTATCGGGTAGTGCCTTAGCAACGCCCCGCCGAATTTTTCGGGAGGCGCTTTGTTCATCCCCCCCCCCCAAAGTCTATAAGCCCTTTGTGCCCAGTTAGCGCCCCCCGAGGCACTAATGGCAGGCGCAAAGGAGCCGAATTTCTAGCCCATTCTATTCAATTAGTCAGCTTGACACTTGCTTGGGTACAGACAGATAGGCTGAGAGAAGTCTTTGAACTCTACTGTAAGTAGGCACTATTTGTGTGGACAAATACTACAGTATTCTGCTTCTGTGAATGGCTAATCATCTAATGTAGTTTAAAGAACTACAGAGCTAGAAGTTGATGTACTCACCGGCACTCCGTAGCGCTGGTTAACCTGGCGTACAAGCAAGCTGACAGTGGCGATGTCTGCAGCTCTTAAAGGAACACACACAATTGAGGTAAGTTTAAATTTAAGGGTTTGGACTTTTTTTGTTGATTTTATTGAAGTGGTGGCTTGCTACAATAGATGTGTAAAGTTTTTTAAGTATGTAGGGAGTGCTGCTGGATGCTTGCAAGTGTTCAGATGGTAAATGAAGGCCTTTGAGAAGACAGAACATGCTGCGAATACTCAGCAGGTCACACAACATCTGTGGAGAGAAAAACAGTTCACGTCTCAGGTCGACATGCTGCCTGACCAACTGAGTATTTCCAGCATTTTATGCTGTCATTTCACATTTACAGCATCTGCTTGCAGAGGGAAGAGGAAGATGCTGAAGAGGAGGAAGCCGAAGAGGAGGAATCAAATGGAAGGATGCATCCCAGGAAAGCAGGTTAACGTGCAAGGATAACCGCATCTTGTATCCTTTCAGCCCCGCCGCTGGCCAAGGGCTCAACCATGCCCCTGCCAAGAATGGCCAACACCATCTCCTTCAAGGGGGTGAGGTAAGGCTAGAAATGGGAGATGTGCCTCATCATTGGTGCAGATTGTTGGTAGATGAGTGATTGGGGGTTGTGCATTGAGCAGTGTGTGAGGCTAGTGGTGCAGTTAGTAGGAGACGGCTTTTGAAGATGCATTCACTGATCTTGACCAGTGGTCTGAGGTCATGAAGCTTCTTTGGGCACTGAAGCCAGGTGGTGGGGGTGACACTGCTGGCAGTGACAGCCTTAGTGATGTACTCCCACATCATTCTTTCTGGAGGTCCTCCTGGCCCCTGTGGGTAGAAGGCTGCTCTTGCAGTGTTGACTCCCTGCACAAAGCTGGAGTGCTGCGTGTGAGACTTTCGGTGCCCTTCCCTGGCTTGCTGAGCCATTTGTGTTAATGCTGAGGCAGTTTTCCCATTTGTTGAGGTTAGGAAGGTTTTAACAGCTGAATATTCACATTTGGAACTTCTTTTAAGTATTGAATATTTCTTAAAAGGCAGAAAGGGCTGAAAAATGTATTGATTCACTGCATTTTATTTTGTATTGCTTCAGTGTGCATGGCCCCTTTAAATCTCAGACCTCTTCATTGCCCACAATTCCCTGCGAGCTCCACAGCTTTGCTCACAGAGGCTGTGGGAAGCTGCAACGTCGGACCTGGACAGAAACTTCGTCCTGGATCTCTCCAGTAACGCCACCAGGACGGCAATGCATGGAAGGTGAGCGCTGCGCCACCTATCTCCATGCCCCCCAGACCAATTTCACTCGCTTAGCATTGCAGCCATTTCCAGCGGCCGTTAACTGCAGTTGCTGGTGAGATCGGCAACTTTGTTGGCGAACACAAATTTTTCCCCCTAGGTTTTAATTCCTTTTGTTCTTGGACACTTTCAAACAAATTTGGGGCTACACCTTCACAGAATTGTGGTGAAAGAGCAGCCGGACTGATGCCATCAGATACAGGGCTAGTCAGAAGGCTCTCTAGTTAAAGATAGCCAGATAAGAAATAAAAGATTTGTATTTCAAGGGTCAGTTTAACACTGAGCGTTAGACCAGGAGAAGTGTTTGATTTAATATTTTAATTTTGAGGAGAATAGTAAAGTTTGTAATTATTGTCAATATACTGTTTCTACTGAATACTATTCATTTACCTGTTTTATATTCAAATATATTTATTTAGTGGTTTATAGCCTGAATCACAGTCTGATAGAACATGTATTGTTCCACCTGCTGAAGATGAGATCATCACATGCGGCACCTAATATATTCCAGCAACCTGAAGTAGAGCAACAAAGGTTCTCTATTCAACGTTTACCTAGATATTGGGCAGGTGAAGGTGCACTCTGGTTTGTAGGAAACAAGAGGTTCGCATATGGGAGTGGCCAGTGACACTGAACCAATATCAATCATCAAAGCCCAAAAATAAACCCTGCTTTCATAACTGCCCAAGAAATATGTTCTCTGGTTGGAAGAGAGGTGAAGCTGAAAAGATTTGTTCAGTGTTGCCACTCATCCATTTGAACTGGAGGCAAATAATACATGATAAACAAAAACAATAAAAGTATAAATATTTTTGCATGTGGTTTATTAACTGGCCAGTTCATCTTTAAAGTGTTGTGAATAAGCTGGGATGAACTCTCACCAGTTCCTCATTTACTGTGTATTCCTTTTATTACACAGTAAAGTCATTGTGCTTCATGAGCCCCTGCTTTGGATATTCAATTAAACACTTGAAGAAAGAGAATACTTAATTACAAAAATATTTGGTTGACACAGACTTAATAAACAAAAGTCATTTGGCTCATTGAGTCTGTTTGAAGAAATATTTTTTAAAGCCACAAGAGACACAACAAAGGAATATGTGGGTATGAAGACCTACCCTGATGATCCCTGAAATAAAGGAATTAAAAAAAACAATTTCACATAGGATTACATAGGATATACGGCACAGAAACAGGCCATTCGGCCCAACCAGTCCATGCTGGCGTTTATGCTCCACTCGAGCCTCCTCCTGTCTTTCCTCAACTAAATCTATCAGCATAACTCTCTATTCCCTTCTCCCTCATATGCTTGTCCAGCCTCCCCTTAAATGCATCTATACTATTCACTTCAACCACTCCCTATGGTAGTGAGTTCCACATTCTCACCACTCTTTGGGTAAAGAAGATTCTTCTGAATTCCTTATTGGATTTCTTGGTGACTATCTTATATTGATGGCCTCTAGTTATACTCTTCCACAAGTGGAAACATGCTCTCTCTATCCACTCTATCAAAACCTTTCATAATTTTAAAGACCTCTATTAGGTCACCCCTCAGCCTTTTTTCCAAGAGAAAAGAGACCCAGCCTGTTCATCCTTTCCTGATATGTATACCCTCGCATTTCTGGTATCATCCTTGTAAATCTTCTCTGCACCCTCTCCAGTGCCTCTATCCTTTTATAATATGGCAATCAGGACTGTACGCAGTACTCTTAAGTGTGGTCTAACCAAGGTTCGATACAGGTTTAGCATAACTTCCCTACTTTTCAATTCTATACCTCCAGAAATAAACCCTAGTGCTTGGTTTGCTTTTTTTTTATGGCCTTGCTAACCTGTGTTGCAACTTTTAGCACCATCCTCGGCCTCTTGCATTGTTCCACGGAAGCTCAGCGTAAGCTCGAGGAACAGCACCTCATCCTTCGATTAGGCACTTTATAGCCCTCTGGACTCAACATAGAGTTCAACAATTTCAGATCATAACCTCGGCCCCTATCACATATATATTTTTTATCCACCCTTTTTGTTTGTGCATTTTTTTCTTCCCTCCCACATGGCAGCTGTCCTTCATTCTGTCAGCGCAATTCACACTTCATCTAGAGCCATCCTTTGTTCCTTAACCTGTCCCATTACCATCTCCTCTTGCCTTGAATATCTCTTAATGCCTCTTTATTTCTCCTGCCTTCCATCCTATTACTGACCTTCCCTTTTGTTCTTTCATCCCCTCTCCCATTTCCCAGCCCCTAACCTTGCTTTAAAATCTGTTCCATTTCCTGCTTTTTTCCAGTTCTGACGAAAGGTCTTCAACCTGAAACGTTATCTCTATTTCTCTCTCCATGGATGCTGCCTGGCCTGCTGAGTTTTTCCAGCATTTTCTGTTGTTATTTCGGATTTCCAGCATCCGCAGTATTTTGCTATTGTTTTGCAACTTTTAGTGATTTGTGTATTTGTACTCCGAGATCCCTTTGTTCCTCTACCTCACCGAGACTCGCACCTTCCAAGTGATAAGTGACCTCCCTATTCTTCCTACCAAAATTTAATACCTCACATTTATCTGTGTTGAAATTCATTTGCCAATTATATGCCCATTCTGCAAGTTTATTAATGTCCTCCTGTGATTTGTTGCAGTCCTCCTCAGTATTGACAATTAAATCACAACTAAGGTGATGGATGAGAAGGTAGAGAGGTATGGTGAAACCTGACAATCATAGAAATGTGAAATGATAATCTTTAAACAAGATAGGGATCTCTTGTTTGAGGGAGTGGAAGAGTAGGAATATGAATTTCCTGAGATTCAGCCTACCATAGGTAGAACCATCACAATGGTTTGGTCTAAGAACCAAAGATAGGAGAACATCTGTTCATCTTGATTACTTGTTGAAGGAGTTATGGATAGATGGGGAAAGCACTGTTGGACATGTTTAGCAACAACTACTGTTTCAAATTTACATAAGTGACATGGACCTAGAAATTGCGGTTGGAGTTGTACCTCCGGAGTACGCCATCGATCTGCGAAACAATTCCGAAAGTACCTCCAGGCGTCCAAGCTGCAAAGAGTTGCGGTCTCAGGCCTCTAGGCAGATGGCAGCATAAAGGCCCATGGATCCCAGGGACGCAGGCGGTTCGGATGTGTCCCTGGGATCACGTGGGCTTGGTCCTCCAATGACAAAGGAGAATTCCATTGCAATCATTCATGAAGGGAATCCCCTAATGATGTGCAATGGAATCCCCAAATAATTATACAATGTACTGAATTGCAATTTTATTCATAAGTTCATTCATTGTATCAACCTCAATAAAAATTACATTTTTTGATAAATAATTTCAAACATCTTAATCCAGGCCATCATTTGAATGAACTCATTTAAAGTGTATGTGCATAATTTTGGATTTTTAAATGTTTTATTTAAGCCTTATGTATACCCTTATGCTGATGCAAGCAGGCCCTATACCTGCTTTTACCAGTCATACCTGTTGTATGGGCAGCTGTTGGGCAAATAGCCCAACTCTGCGCCAGCAATACTCAGTTTTCAGGCGGTTTCGATGATCTGTCAAGCCATACCTTGACAGATCGCAAATTCCAGATTTCGCACATGCGCAAGCGCTTGTGGAAATGCAGAATTTCCAGGGCCTTTCAAAGGGAGTACGGCAGCGCACTCTGCGAGTACGGCAGCGCACTCTGCGAGTACGGCAGCGCACTCTGCGAGTACGGCAGCGCACTCTGCGAGTACGGCAGCGCACTCTGCGAGTACGCCGTCACAGGCACCGCAATTTCAGGGTCATGGATTCCAAAACTCAATGCAAATTAGGAGGGGCTGTGGATTTAGAAGAGGCAGCTCGGAAATTAAAGCATGAGTTAAACAAGATATGTAAGTAGGCAGAACAGTGGCAGAGGAATTAATGCAGACAAGTGTAAATGCTGCACACAAGGAAAAACCAGTGACACACACCCCCCATAAATTTTGTTTAAGTAGCTAAGGATGCAGCTGGAAGAAATCTAAGGGACTTAGTAGACTCAATGCTAAACAAATCCAACCAATGCAGATCAGCAATCCACATCCGATAGGATGCTGAACTACTTAACCAAAATAGTAGAATATCAATCGGAGGAGGTTGTTGTCAAGCTTTAATGTGCTCTGGTCAGACCACTCCTTGAATAGTGCGACCAGTCCTAGTTGCCAAGAAATAAGAGAGATGTTCAAGCACTGGAGGCAGGGCAGAGAAGAGATACAAGGCTGAAGTCTTGTGTAAAGGTCTGAGTTAGAAGGAAAGACTGGAGAAATGTTGGCTTTTCATCCTGGAAAGGATGCATTTGAGAGGTGTCTTCGAGAGGTATATAAAATAGTTAAGGGTAGAGAAAAAAATTAATCTGGAATATTACTTTAAACTGTGGGATTGAACCGGGGAACACCGGTTCAAACTAGTAAAAAGTAATACAAAAGCAAAATACTGCAGATCCTGCAAATCTGAAATAAAAACAGAAAATGCTGGAAATACTCAGCAGGCCAGGCAGCATCTGTGGAGAGAGAAACAGAGTTAACGGGGGTGATTTTGCCAATGGGGGCGCGTTGGAGGCGGGACTGCTGCTTGTCAGGTTTTAGTCCCGCCTCCATCGACTTGTGGCCAACCCATGCTATTTTCCCTTGATTGACCTTGTTAAGCCCGCCCAGCGGGCCAATTAAGGGAAAGCCGGTGACAGAGAACGTCAGCGTATGATGTTTCATCTGTCAAAAATTTTTGACAGATGAATTGACATCGTTTGACAGCTTTGACATTCACTGTTGTGTTTGGTGAGTTCTTGTACTCAAGGCTCACCAAACCTATTTTCTGAGCAGAAAGCAGATGGCTGTTGCATCGGAGAATGCAGCAGCCATTCTGTCATCTCTGCCGTGGAGATGCCGGAGCCTCCGGATCCCCAACGATTGAAGCCTGCAGGAAGAAACAGAGGTAAGTAAACTTTTTCTAACACTTTTCACTCACCTCACATACTTACCTCTCCACACTCGCACCCATCACTCACCTCCACAGCACACCTTTGAACCCCTCTGACCCCCGCAGACCCACTGCTCACCTCGCTGACCCTGGCGGGGTTTCTCGACGTCGGGAAGCTCGTACCTCTGTTGGAAAAATGGGGATAATCCTCTTAACTGCCTGTTAACTACCTGTTAACAGGCAGTTAAATGGCTGTAATCTCCTTCCCGCCTCAAGGAGACGGGACCCGGCGCGGGTCGGGTACCCGCCTCCTGGGAAGGTGGCACGGACGCGGGTTGGCGGCGGGATGGGTACCCGCCCCCAGATTCTTCCATTTTCCCGGCAGTCCCGCCTCCAAACCTGCCTCCCCAGGGCTGGCAAAATCGCCCCCAACATTTCAGGTCGATGACCCTTCATCAGAACTGGAAAAAGATAGAGATATAACAGATTTTAAGCAAGTGGAGGGGGAGGAAAGAACAAAAGGGAAGGTCTGTGATAGGGTGGAAGGCAGGAGAGATTAAATGACAAAAGAGATGATGGTGCAAGGTGAAAGGGTGTGTTAATAGGACAAGTAAAGAAACAAAAGATGGGTCTAGAGGAGCTGTAAATGGCAATAGCAGAATCATTACCAATAGCTGCTGTCAAAAAATGTGAGCAGTGGCTATGATCTGAAATTGTTGAAAATTAGTTTTAGGTCTAGTATCTGGAAATTCTTCTTCACACTAAGAGTGATCAACATAGAATGATAGAATGGTTACAGCACAGAAGGATGCCATTCGGCCCATCGAGCCCATGCTGGCTCTCTGCAAGAGCACTTCAGCTAGTCCCACTCCCCCTGCCCTTTCCCCGTAGCCCTGCAATTTTTTTTCCTTCAGGTACTTATCCAATTCCCTTTTGAAAGCCATGATTGAGTCTGCCTCTTTCAGGCAGTGCATTCTAGATCCTAACCACTCGCTGTGTGAAGAAGTTTTTCCTCGTGTCCCCTTTGGTTCTTCTGCCAATCACCTTAAATCTGTGTCCTCTGGTTCTCGACCCTTCCACCAATGGGAACAGTTTCTCTCTATCTACTCTGTCTAGATCCCTCATGATTTTGAACACCTCTATCAAATCTCCTCTCAATCTTCTCTGCTCTAAGGAGAACAACCCCAGCTTCTCCAGTCTATCCACGTAACTGAAGTCCCTCATCCCTGGAAACATTCTTGTAAATCTTTTCTGCACCCTCTCTAAGGCCTTCACATCCTTCCTAAAGTGTGCTGCCCAGAATTGGACACAATACTCCAGTTGAGGCCGAACCAGTGTTTCGCCGGGAGCAAGCGGAAGCCAAGCGCAAACAGCGGAAGGAGCGCACGTCAACCCAAGCACCCCACCCACCTGCCCCCTCAACCACCGTCTGCCCCACCTATGACAGAGACTGTAGGTCCCACATTGGACTCATCAGTCGCCTGAGAACTCATTTTTAGTGTGGAAGCAAGTTATCCTCGGTTCCGAGGGACTGCCTAAGAAGAGAAGAAGTTTTATACAGGTTCATCATAACTTCCTTGCTTTTGTACTCTATGCCTCCATTTATGAAGCCTAGGATCCCTTATGCTTTTTTAACAGCTTTCTCAACCTGCCCTGCCACCTTCAACGATTTGTGCACATATACCCCCAGGTCTCTCTGTTCATGCACCCCCTTTTAGAATTGTACCCTTTAGATTATATTGCCTCTCCTCGTTCTTCGTACCAAAATGTATCACTTCGCACTTTTCTGCATTAAATTTCATCTGCCATGTGTCCGCCCATTCCATTAGCCTATCTATGTCCTCTTTGTTACTATCCTGCTCACTGTTCACTATACTTCCAAGTTTTGTGTCATCTGCAAATTTTGAAATTGCACCCTGTACACCCAAGTCCAAGTCATTATTGCATATCAAGAAAAGCAGTGGTCCTAGTCTGACCCCGGGGAACACCATTGTATACCTTCCTCCAGTCTGAAAAACAACCGTTCACCACTACTCCCTGTTTCCTGTCACTTAGCCAATTTCGTATCCATGCTGCCACTGTCCCTTTTATTCCATGGACTTCAACTTTGCTGGCAAGCCTATTATGTGGCACTTTATCAAATGCCTTTTGGAAGTCCATGTACACCACATCAACCACATTGCCCTCATCAACCCTCTCTGTTACCTCATTAAAAAACTCAATCAAGTTAGTAATATATGGAATAGTGTTCCAGACAGAGTAGTGGACGCAAAAACCCTAGAATAATTTCAGAAACAATAGCATGCTACAATGTGGAGACGTTTGGATCTCTGCATGGATGAATTAAGATGGGCCAATTGGTCTTTGGCAATTATTTTTATGTGGGAGTTTTGTTAGTTTAAGAGGGGGCCTTTTCCATTTGGATAGATCTTCAGTGATTGCTTCTGTCAGGAAGAGGGGCCATTAATTTATTCCAGCTCCTCAAATATATAATATTCTGTGAGTTGCTGGTGCCTCAGCTGCAGCTTTGCTATATTCAGTGAACTGCTAAACCCAGTAAATGTGCTGAAGAAATAAGGGCAGTCTTGCACTACATTTTTTGAACAGCATAGACAACTGTGCAAGGTCTCTATACAGACTTGGAAAAAAAAATCTGCAATCAGCCTTTCAAAAATTATAAACCAATTCCAATGCTATTGAGTCCATAAGCTGTAAGAAGATGTCTATGGCACCACATTATTTCTGTTGCACTTGATGCTGCACAAAAATGAATGCATGCAGGAGCTCATGAACAAAGTTATTTTGAAAATAAATCAAAATTTTAAACTGAGTCTACTGCTGCAATTGGTTGGAACTCTGGTGCACTTCACCATGAAGTGCAAGGAGGTAGACTTAGTTCCTTGCAAAGTTCTCTCAAAGTTGACTTCCTGTTCTGAACAGCGTTGCTCTATGGGGCAAGAGCAGCGGTCAGCCGATTCCCAGGGCCATAAAAGTGATTGATGGGTAAATAGTTATCAATGACAATTCTTATCTTACAATTGCTTTCTTTCTTGACAATAAATGAGGAGGATAGAACATTTCTATTGCTATTACTTCTGTGATAAATGAAAAATCTTGCAATTGCAAATGTTACACTCCTGTTTAAGAAGAGGAGAGGGATAAGCCCGGCAGCTACAGGCCAGTCAGCCTAACATAGGTGGTGGTGAAATTTCTAGAGACAATAATCCGGAACAAAATTAATTGGCATTTGGAAAAGTATGGGCTAATAAGTGAAAGTCAGCATGGATTTGTTAAAGGCAAATCATGTTTGACTAACTTGATTGAGTTCTTTGATGAAGTAACGGAGAGAGTTGATGAGGGTAGTGCTGTTGATGTGTATATGGACTTTCAAAAGGGATTTGACAAAGTACCACTTAATAGATTTGTTAGCAAAATTAAAGCCCACGGGATTAAAGCAGCATGGATGCAAAATTGGCTAAGGGACAGAAAGCAGAGAGTAGTGGTGAATGGTTGTTTTTCAGAGTGGAGGGAAGTATACAGTGGTGTTCCCCAGGGATCGGTATTGGGACCATTGCTCTTTTTGCTATATATTAATGACCTGGACTTTAGTATACAGGGCATTAATGCCATACTCTTTGACGAGAATAAATATTTCTTAAAATTTATGCATTTATCAACATCGTACATTTTTTAATGATTATGACAGGAGTAGCCACACATAGCTCAAATTTCACTATATTTAGATAAGGTATGTTCCTGCAGCCAAACTCTCTAATACATGCCTCACTGAACAAGTCTAATTCTCTTTCAAGACTTTCAATGCAGACTTGCCTCGCAGCAAGAGCTTCATGATATGCTATAAGAGGTACTGTTGTTTGATGGTCATCTCGAAATGGAATTTGATCCTTAATGCCTCAGTGTCAGCTCGTGGGCAGTACACCTGCAACATTTAATGGAATACATTGTTGCACTCCATTAAATAGAACATTTATCACATACAGAGGCTCAAGAATAAGGATCTTAGGTCTGATGTATTTCTAAAACTAGTCTTCAAAAATGTGGTTCTCCTGGAATTATTAAGTTTAATATTATAGCCATTAGAAGACCTTAAAACTCTGGTCAGAAATGCTGTTTTCTGCAATAGATCATTTGAGAAATTTCTGTGAAATAATTGCAGAAAACCATGTTATTTTTCTTTCATTTACCCTCCACATATATCAGGATTCAGGTCTATCATTCAGCTTGAGGAACTCATGGTGTAGTGTCCCTTTAAGGACTTTGCTTAATGCAGGCTTTTGAGGAGCCATACAATCTTCTAATACAGAAGGATATATTAGGGCAGGTGACCAAAGCTTGGTCAAAGAGTGTAACGGAGATGAAAGTCAAATCCATGGTGGGAAATGCTGCAGTAGTCCCTACAAGAAGTTATGAGACTGTCCAGCTGACGGGCCTTTCCCTCCAGAACCTGCTCATTTGCTTCGTACTGACCCTCAAGATCTGTCGTCTGAAGGACCTGTGCAGTCAAAAGGAAGCAAGGCAGATAATACAAGGAACGAATTGACTGAAGCTTGCCCTGGGAGGCCGCTCCATATCTTGGCACTCCCTGTTGGATCATAATACGGACCAGAGCAAGACTTATTGCATGAAGGAATCTAGCTGAAACAAGACTGCGATTGAATAACTTGCACACTACTGCTGCCTGACCCTGAACATAACCACCTAGCTGAACTTCCTGGCTGTGTGCCCACCCCCTATCTCCCCCTCCCAAGGTTTCAGCTGCAACAGAATACTGACAGTACAGCCTGTTTCACTGCAGAACAGATTCCTCTGAATTTTTCTTTGTCGTATTGAGTCAGGAAGATGCATTAAAGAACAATCTGGAATTCCTTTCCATGAATGCCTTTCGCAGAGGGGTGAATGGAAAAGTAAGAAGGAATGAGCTCACTTTATTTCCACTTGATCCCACACACGTGTGCTGAACATGCTTCTACATGTATGTGGATGATACCCAGCTCTACCTCCACTATCAATCCATTGGTTGTGGTAAGCTGGTGTTAGCCATGGCTCAGTGGGTAGCACTCTCGCCTCTGAGTCAGAAGGTCGTGTGTTCAAGCCCCACTCCAGAGACTTGAGCCCCATAATCCAGGCTGACACTCCAGTGCAGTGCTGATGGAGTGCTGCACTGTCAGATGTGACGTCTTTCGAATGAGGCATTAAACCGAGGCTCCGTCTGCCCTCTTAGGTGGACGTAAAAAATCCCATGGCACTATTTCGAAGAAGAGCAGGGCAGATCTCCCCGGAGTCCTGGCCAATATTTATCCCTCAACTAACATCAGTAAAATAGATTATCCAGTCATTTATCACATTGCTGTTTGTGGGAACGTGCTGTGCGCAAATTGGCTGCCACGTTTCCTACATTACAACAGTGACTACACTTCAAAAGTACTTCATTGGCTGTAACACGCTTTGGGACATCCTGAGATCATGAAAGGCGCTATATAAATGCAAGTTCTTAATTAATTGCATAGTGTATCAGAAATGTATTTCCTGGTGTAATAATCACTTTAATCCAATAATCCATCAAGTCTCTTAAGAACAAGGAGATCTGGCACCAAGCTCTATTAGAGTTAAGATTACAAGCATTTCATCAAACTATCCCTCTATGGAGCAAAAAACTGTTGGAAAACATCCTATGGTATTGAAATTCATGAAGATGATTTGAGAATCAGACTTTTCATTTGACTCTTTGGCTGTGGTGGGCGACGTTGGTGGCGGGTCCTGACCCCGCTGCTGGCTCCAGCCCACTGTGTAGAATGATTTTACGTTGATTCGGCTTGTTAAGCACGCCTAGCACGTTTGCCGGCCAACTGAAGGAAGCGGGTCTGATGACATCTTTTGATGACGCGTCATCAGCCGGTTTCCTTAAAGGGACCATGCGCAAATTTATTTTGACAGTTGTGCTGTGAGTGTTCTACAGCATTGAGATGTTGCAAACACTGACAGGGCACTGCACAGAGGTACACGGCTGTACCCAGGTTCTCCCATGACTCCCTCCATCTGCTTATGGAGGGAGTCAGAGCACGCAGGGAGGTCCTCTTCCCTTCTAATGGGCAGAAGAGACCACCCTAGGAGATCAACAAAGCCTGGTTGCACATTGCACAGGAGGACACAAGCAGGGATGTCATCAGGAGGACCAGGCTGCAGTGGCACAAACCTTTCAATGATCTCAGTAGATCACGAAACATTACTGCAAAGCCACACTCAACCTCATCTTGCTGTGCCACTCATCACATCCCCATCACTCTGCCTTCCCTACCCTACTCCTGCACATCCTTACTCACACCAACTTACCTTGCACCTCCACCGATCCCTCTCTATCTACATTATCACTTCCCCATCTCACTAGCCACCCCTCACACTCACCCTCATCCTAGTGCAATCATACCAACTAACAACACACAAGGGTAGGCACTTGGGTGTTTTAGCCAATGTTCATGTGAAGTTTCTGTTAATGTGTTGTCAAACATTGAAATCTTTATTTTCAACACTTTGCGTTCTTGGACAGATTTGTGTGCACCTTTGAAAGTGGCTTAGTGAGTTGCAGTGAATGGTGAAACATAATGGTACCCCCTGCAATGGTCATGAGTGTGAAAGGAATGGCTTGGGCATTGCAGGGACGCTTTATGGTGTTGGTGTGGGGTGGTGCCAACCTGGCGCATCATGTGTACAGCCAAGGTGTACAGCGCCAAGTGAAGTAAATGTGGCCATGGTGAGGCCATCCTTGGAGTCCTGGGCAGCAATGTGGTTGGGTGCTGATGCCCTGTGTCCTGTGCAGCATCAGTTGATTGCGGAGAAGGTTGGTGTTGTTGTTGGGGCTGATCGTGGTGGGATTTTGAGGACCAAGGGCACCGATGCTGATGTAATAGATGGCAGGTGAACTTGAGATGACAGAGCGATCTGTCACTGGGGAGAGAGGTTGTTCCAATGAGGTGACATTGGATAGAGAGTTTGCTCCAAACACTTGCAACCTGCATAAAGCTCAATCTGTCTTCCAAATGCAGTAAGCAACAGCTTCTGAGCTTGGAAAGTGAACAGCTGTGAGATGGGAGCTTTTATAGCACATTTGCAGCTGTCAAGTAATGAGATGATCCCATGGTCATTCAACTCCCGAGCTCCTTACCTGACGTGATCCCCGAGCAGCGTGGACCCCGTGTGCAACCTCGTAAAATGGTAAGGTGAGCTCTAAATACTTTTTAATGGGCTGTTAACAAGGTCATAATGACCTGAATTGCCTCCCCCGCCGCTGCGTGCCAGGTCTGCTCAACCCTGATAGACCCGACATCTGGGAAAGTCGCATGGCGGCAGCTTGAAAAATTCTCACCCGACCTGCCACCGAACGTGCCCGCTGATCCCCCAAAAAAATCCCCCCTTAGTCACAATCTGGTGTGCTAAACGCATTCATACAAATTTATTTCCACTCCCTCTGGGATAATGTTATTACGTAACCTCAAAATTCTTGTGCTCATTCGAGTCACAGCTTTAGTGTTTATATGTTAAATGAGCTTCCAGCTAATTTTATGTTTCTTTAGACTTTTAATCACATTCCCAAGCAAAATATTCCTGGATGGATGGTTAAATATATTTTATTATGTTGTGAATGTACTTTACAACAGTGGCTGCACTTCATAAATACTTCATTAGCTGAGAAGCACTTTGGGATGTCCTAAGGACATGAAAGACACTATATAAATGCATATTATTTCTTTCTTGTTGATTAAAAGACACAAACTGCCAGGTAAAGCAAAAGCTCATTCTAGTTGCACTTTGTCCAGGTAATGGTCCAAAGTCACCCTTGATTAGACCACACTTTTGTGGTCTCCAAATGACAAAAAGGATCTAGAAGTGCAAAAAAGATTTATGAGAATAATACCAGAACTGAGAAGGTACATCTATCAAAGAGGCTGAACAGGCTGGGGCTCCTTTCTCTGAAAAGAAAAGACTGAGATGACCTGTTAGAGGTCTTTAAAATTATGAAGGTGTTCAATATGGTAGACTTAGAGAAGATGTTCCCACTTGTGGGGAAGTCCAAAACTAGGGACCATAACTATAAGATAGTCACTAATAATTCCAGTAAAGAATTCAGGAGAAACTTATTTACTCAGAGATTGGTGAGAATGTGGAACTCGCTACCACAATGGATTAGTTGAGGTGACTTGCATACGTGCATTTAAGGGGAAGCTAGATAAACACGAGAGAAAGGGATAGAAAGATATGTTGATTGGTTGAGTTGAAGCAAAGTGGGAGAAGGCTCATATGGAGCATAAACACTGGCATGGACGAGTTGGCCAGAATGGCCTGTTTCTGTGCTGTACATTCTGTGTAATGCTATGGAACTGATTCCAACTGCAATACAACCAATTGTAGTAGTATCCAAGAAGACAGATGCTGGAAAATCTATTCTGAAAACAGAGCTTAGGATCAAATGACAAATTGGTCACCTCCATTTTTTGGTACTGTGGAATATAATATTGGCAAATGAATAAGAAAGTTAGAGGATAAACCTTTGTTCTTTTCTGCAGTACTCTCTGGTAATAGGAACCTAAAGATGAGGTGACTCAGATTATTTTCCAATTCCACAGGGCTGTATGTAATAGGTATTTCTGCTTTACATCTTGCTAGATATGGATGTTTAAGGCAATATCCATCTCCCATTTCTTGATAAGGACCTTGCTCAGGATGTAGATTTCCTAGGTGTACACCTGATTATTTAAATGATTTATTACAGAACAATTTCAAAAATTCCAAAACAAACTTTACCAATTTGTGCATATGTATAAATTGTAATTTTGCTAAATGAATAAATCCAATTCGGTGAGTGAGAGATGTTTTCACACTGACACAAAATAAAGAGCCCTTTGTTCCACTGCAGAGCAGTATACACATAACTACCCCCTATCTTTTCAATCACTGGACTTTAGGTCTCAAAGAGCTGCCATGAGTTACATTACCTGAGCTTTCCCTATTGCACTTGAAAACTTTGTATCTCCCTTGTGTTTATATGTCACAGGCTAAGACACTGGGGGGCTATTTTGGCCGAATACTTTAGGTGCTAAAGAGATAATGAGGTGGCCAAGATGGCGTCTTAAGTTACAACGCTGGTTTAGCATGTGTTTAGCGCACGACGCCATCTTGGTAAAGGAGTTGAAGTGTGCACTAGGAACGACTGCCTGGAGGACTGTTAAGTGGCTGATTGACAATTAAATTGTCTGCTAGCACTCATTAAAGAGGCTGCACACCATTTTGGTGGATAACACTTAATTTAACAACCTCTCCTAACAGCGACCAGCTGAACAGGAGTAAACAAGTCGTTGCTGAGGATTTTGAGCGCAACTTAAAGCCATGCTCAGCTTTCACTGTTCACTTGCTGATTGAGAGCGACTGACTGCACTGCGTTTGAAGAGGACTTTTGAGACACATCGGGAGACTTTCTGGGACACTTTGTCAAGACTTCACTAAAACTCTATCAATGTTTTTCCCGGATATTGTCTCAGGACTTCACCTAAAAAGAGTGAGTGTTGTGCTACTCTACCTTATTGGACACCTTACTGGACACCTTACAAGAGTCACCAGGAGAAAGGGACTGGTTGGTCCTGGGCATCTTGCTGGGGGTCCCTCTTGCTCTGCATGAGGAATTGGAGGAGGAGATGAGTCCAGGCAGAGCAGCACCAGCTGCTGCAGGAGAGAGGGACAGGAGGGCGAGGAGGGCTCTCAGCAGGAGGCCCTATCCACCCAGGGTCTTCAGAGAGCACTACTCCTACATTCACATGACACAAGCATGAGGAGGCTGCACTTTACCAAGGAGATCTTCACAGAGATCTGTGGCCTTGTGGAATGAAGACTCAGACCTCACAGCACAGCCAGGACTGCATTGCCTGTGGCAGTCAAGGTCACAGTAGCACTTATTTTTTATGCTATTAGAACCTTGCAGGCTGCTACAAGTGTTATAAGTCACATCTCACAATCCGCTGTGCACTTCTGCATAAGGGAGGTCTCTGCGGCTCTTTACGCTCTGAGGAATGACTATATATCATTCCCTATTGCCAGAGAAGACCAGAGGCAGAGAGCGCTAGGAATCGACAGGATGAGGGGTTCCCCATGGTCCAGGGAGCCATTGACTGCACACATGTGGCCATGCGAGCCCCTCATTTAAACTCAGAGGTGTTCAGGAACAGGAAGGGATTCCATTCCCTTAATGTACAGCTTATCTGTGACCACTGGCAGCACATCATGCAGGTGAATGCCTGCTATCCAGGGAACTGCCACGATGCATTTATAATGAGACAGTCATCCATCCCACAGATCTGTGAGCCCTAATGCAATGTGTATGGCTGGCTACCACGTGACAAGGGATACCCCCAGACATCAGCTGAGCACTCATACAATGAGAGCCACTCAGCTACCAGGAATATCATTGAGCAGACCATTGGGGTCCTAAAGCCGAGTTTTAGATGCCTTGACCGGTTAGGGGGTGCCCTGCAGTACTCGGCCGAGATCTGTGGTGGTTTGCTGCATGTTGCACAATCTGACGATCATGAGAAACCAGGCATTACCACCAGCAATTGTGCCAGAGGGTCAAGCTCAGGAAGAGGAGGAGGACCGGGGGAGCACCAGCGGCTTCCAGGTAGACGGGCCGTATCTGGGAGGGACGCTCGCCGCCATCTAATTGAACAGTGCTTTTGAGAGAGGTGCTTCACCATCAGACTCCAGAGCACTTTGGCCACATGAGGTATCTTCCACGACTTAGAATCCATCAGGCAGTCCATTATCTGCACTCAATCCTTTCAACCCCTTCCCCATGAAGATCACAATAAAAAAGACCACCGATTTCACCACTACCAAATTACCATAATCACTGTTTATATACCTCAGAAGCAAAATATGTAAACATGGCAGAACCAACATCACTTAAAAATATTGAACTATTCACCCTGGTGCTTACCCTTAGTGGCTATCTATAAGTGGTCTTGCATAATGTAGTGCTTCTATGAAGTGCAACCCCAGTGGCAGCAGCAGGTGAGATGAATTGATGCTCAGAATGTGAAGAGGGCAGTTCAGATGTCCTCCTGGACGCCCTTGAGTGGCCCAGCCTCAGACTGCACCATCTCAGCATAGGCTTCAGCAATCTGGGCCACCTGGCTGACAGGCAACGGCAAGAGCAATGGTGGAGTGGCGGGGGAGGGAGCAGCAATGCTGGTATCCGGTAGTCGGTTCCTGCTCCATGATTCCCACGCCACTACCTTGGGGCCTCTGTTCAGCCCGCCCAATGATCTGGTGGAGGACAGATCTATGGGCATCGGAGACACTCTGCAAGCCCCTTTCAACCGAGGAGTCCAGAGCCACCATGACAGCAGCCTGAGCTTCCACTGCAGCAGTTTGCCGTTCCATGCAAGCTGCAATGACTGCAGTGGAAGCTGCGTCCTCAGTCACCAGACACTGTATGATGTCGGGCTCCACATGATGTTGCTGGCTTGAATTGGCCGGCCTCTCTACACTGGAGATGATGAGTTCCAGGCTCTGCGTCCAGCCACAGACCAAGGTGGAGGCAGACTCCTCCATCCCCCTAGCCATGACCCATAGGCTTTCAGGCAGGCACTCCATTGCACCAAGTATTTGGTTTGTCACACCCATCAGCCTTCTTCTGAACCTTGGCCCTGCGAGGTCCTCATCTGTCCCCTCTACAGCAGAACTGGTATGCATCCTTGCCCCCTGGAAAGGTGGCACCTGTGGTGTCCCTTCCACCCAGCGTGGCTGTTGCTTGCTAGTGCCCGGTGCATCCTACTGTGAGGATCCCTCTTCTAAGCTAGCCTCTAAGTTGCGTGTGGTGCTGTTCTCTGAGGTGGTGCCTGCGACAGTGGTAGCCGTTGATGCAATGCAATTGTCCTTGCTCTCCTCTTCCTCTAGGGGGCGAGGTGGCTGTTGCTCTTGATGAACCTGCTCCATGGGGTGAGGTGCATCTTGCTCCTGGGAGCCTGGAATGATAAAGCTGGAAGGGTTAGGGTGCAGCACATGTGGCCACTATAGGATTGTGTGTGTGATGAGACAATGAGGAGGTTGGGAGTGAGGATAGCTTTGGGTGATTAGGGATCAGGAATAGTTCAGCATCTGCAAGGAAGCTGCAGTGGCCACATGACTCTATGCAAGATGCCCGCTGCTGTGCCTCTGGCCACTGGGTCTGCCACACCCCTCCCGATCTCGACCAGCACTGCCTCCTTAAGGGGAGTGATATCATGAATTTGTGCTTCCCCTCCCCCAGTCAGGTCCTGCTGCCGCCCATTATGTGCTATTTTTTTCTGGAAGAGAAAGAGTAGTGATTGTGAATGTGTGTATTGGCAAGTGTATTTGTGTATGTGTGTGATGCCTCACATGGTTAAAGAGCTGTGAGATGTGTCTGAGGTGTGAATAGTGACTGTGAAGGATGCAATAGTTTGGGTTGTGTGAATGTCAGTGTACAGTTAGATGGTGGATGAAGTGTGTTGAGGTTGTGGTGGTGGTGCAGTTATTGAGAAGTGTGTTTGTGAGATGGGATCTTACCTTGACCACTCGTGTCATGTCATCAAATTTCTCGCAGCACTGGAGCCATGTCCTGGGGCCAGGGCTCCTGGCTGTGACCTCATTGGCAATTTCTTCCCACATGTGGTGCATCAGCTGCCTCTGTGTCCTCCTTCCCCACTGCAGGTAGAAGACATCCCTCCTCCTCTGTACCTCCTCCACCAGGACTTCCAGTGCCACATCGTAGAACCTGGGCGTCCTCTCTCTTGCAACATCCTTCCACTTCCAGACATCGCCCTCCACACCTTCAGCAGAAGTGGGTGAGTGCAGGCTACATATACAGCTCCACAAAAATTGCATCCATTCAGCACTTGAGTGCCAAACCTGGAGGTTTCTGGTTAGTGCCTGCAGACACGTTCAAATCATGATAATCATCAATTAAACCAAAAATTGCGTGCTAAATCCGGACTTTCAAACAGGGGTTTCTTATTAGCACAGCACCCATTTAGCGCCTGTTTTCACCCTTTGGCCAAAATAACTCCCACTGGGTTTTGGTTTTCACAGAGAAATAGGCCAAATTGCAGAATGTGATGATCCAAACACTGTTAGACATCCTTTGTATTAAAAATGGACTTTCAAACATTTTTTGAGTTGTCAGCTTTTTTGAAGCGACTCCTGTTAGTGCCTGCGGGGGGCTGAGCCCATAGATCGTGACTTCATCCGGCTGAACATCGCCCCGGACCCGAAATTCAGTTCCACCCCCTGCAGCATCGCCGGGTGAAAACACCGGCTGCTGCAGGAGGCGTTGATCGGGAGGCCGGGCGCTTCGGGGGCAATACTGAAAGGCGAGGTGGCCGAGGTAGGTGCAGCTCCACCATTAAAAAGGAGTTTTCACCAATGATCATTTGCAGGTGGCAGAACTTTGTTGTCTCAGGTCTGGGGGAACTTTTAGCAGGCCTACTCATTGTTGTGGAAGTTTGGAGCCTGACACCCATCTCCAGTGTGACCTCCTGGGAAACCCCTCTCCCCACCTTGACTGAGTGCTTCCTCAACTGAGGCATATACCAGAAGCATGGGAACCATTTATTTCCTTTCCTCCTGGACATCAGATTCGGACGAAGACCAGCCGCGGCAACAGCAGAACCATGAACAACAGCAGCAGCAACAACAGGAGTGCCAAGCTGCTGCTCACCCACCTGAAGCTCCACAGGCCAGAAGGCACCGGCGCGCGACCACATTGCTGCCCGGGATGCAAGGGACGCACTCATGTTGGCCAGATTTGCTTAGCCTGCACAATCAAACACTTTTGCCTCGTACCTTCTTACTAGAGCATCGACAATGGACAAGAACCTATGGATTCCTATCACTCTGACCACCATACTGACAATTGCAAGTCGCCCTAAGCCCTCAATGTGGAAGTCCCATTTGCGAGATGACACAGGCCACAACTTCAACAGTTTGCCATCAAATCTGTTTATCATAACATTACAAGGATGGCTTGTCAAAAAACAATACAACAGAACACCCAAGTGACTACCCTTGTTACTACTTGTGCTTTATCTTCCTCTTACGCGTGCTCCTACGTGGTGCTTCCCCTGTGGCTTCAGCAGATGTGGAGGCCCCTTGCTCACTTTCTTGCTGCTCCTGTCTCGACACCTTTGGCGGGCGTCCTCTGGGGTTGTGAGCCTGTGAGGGCTCGGCAACAGTCTGCTGCTCCTGCGACTGTGCAGGGGCTGAGACGCCCATCTTAGTTGGGTGAGGACTCTGGTGGGGCTCTGACCGAGGGCTTTGCAGTGGCATGGTTGTGTGAGTGCTTGGAGAGGAGCCCCCACTTCCTTGTTGACAGCACCTTGCTGCACTTCAGGGGGGCCATGAGGACCCGTTTCTGCACTGGAAGTCCTACTCCAGATGACTTCCATGAAGGTCTGGTTTCTCTGCTCAGTAACTGACCATCGCTCCTCAAGAGATGTCAGTCTATTCTGAACAATGACCATGTTTTCAACACTCTGGCGACTTAGCTCCTCCATGGCCGTAGCCATCCTCTCCTCTATCATAGCCATCCTTTCCACGGAGGTTGCCATCCTTTCCGTGGTGATGCATTCGTGCGCCAATGCCTCCACAAAGGCTCTGCTCATGTTCGCGATGGACTCCTCCATCCTCTCCACACTCGCAGCGACCCTGGAGACAAAACCTGCCAGAGACTACTGCACCTGTTCCTGGAGTTCCAGCACCGCTCTCCTTCTGGATGGACCCGGAGGCACAGGGTCAACATGCAGCTGAGCCGAGCTGGAAGAGTCCTGCGCCCTCCAACGAGGACTCTCCACTGCTGTCCCTGTCTCCACCATCTGCTGATGCTCACTTGTGAGCTGTGATACACCAGGTGACAACACTATATTTCGCGAAGGTCCCACCGAGGTGTGAGTGTCTACGCTGGTGCTGGGTGCGCTGAATTCTGCTGACGCTGTGCCCTCAGAGGTTGCAGCTTTATCTGAGGAGTCTTGAGGCTTTGGCTGTTCTTCCTGGACAGTGGGGACAGGGGCTGTCGATGGTCCTGTGGGGGAGTAAAGGAAAGATTTAGAGATGTGAGGTAAAGGTTACATGCACATTGAATTGTGCAGATGATCATAAGTCAATCTGTTAGAGCATCAGAATCATTATCAGTCACTCATGCAATGTCAATGAGAGAGATGCCAAACTATTCTGTCACCAGCTTGCTGTGATGCGCCCGTCTGTCTGTCCCCCACTTGCGAATCTTCCTCGACACCGGCGATTTCCAGGGCCGTCTCCTCCAAGGTGGTGAGCTGGGCTACTGAGGGTGGCCCTCCTCCTGTCATGGCTCTTTCCCTCTTATTGTGGGCTCTCTTTTCCTGCAATGAGGGACACAAGTGGAGTTTGAGTGAGAATGAAGGAGTGAGTGTAGAGAATCCATAGCATAGATGCTTAGAAGGAGACAAAGGGCCCTCCCTGTGTGTTGTAAGTTGTTGTCATTGCATCACAGTGATAGGTAGTGTGAGGGCTGCATAATTGAATAGTTAAGTGAATGTGACCATAGAGAGAGCGGGAATGGGTAAGGGTGCAGGGATGTCAGTGTCAAGTGGGATGTGGAGGAAGAGGTTGGCAAAGCAGAGTGCTGGTGAGGAGAGGCGATGGGGATCAGATTGAGGGTGATGGGAAAGTCATACTCACTTTTCCTGTGCGGAGAAGGCCATGAAACCTCTTCCTGCACGGCAACCAGGTTCTGTGGCACATAGAGATTGAGTTGACCTCCAGGGCCACTTGCATCCACACAGCTTTAGTCTGCTGGGGAGGCTTTTTCCTCCGAGGAAGGGAAGAGCACCTCCTTATTTGATCTTGCTCCCTCCACCAGAGCTTGGAGGGAGGCCTCATCGAACCTTGGAGCACACTTTGGCCTACTGCTGGACATAGTTGCTGAATGAAGCGATCACAACAATTGGCATAAAGTTTAAAGTCTCCAGAAGAAGCAAGGCTGCTTGCAGGCCTTAAATCCAGCAGCATTGATGACGTCATCGGAGGCGACTTCCTGTATAAAAAGACTCATTGGGCCAGGGGTTTCCACACGCTGCAAATCAATTGCCCAATTAGGGCAAAATCGCACTTTTTTCCCACTTCACATCGGAGTCGGGATCCTGACACGAAAACCACCTGACACGCCCCAGCCCGTCCCCAATGGCAAAATCCAGTCCAAGGTATATAGTGATGGACTTCTTTGAAATAATTAAATCTAGTTAAGCTGAATTTTGCCTTAGAACTTTTATATTAACTCAATAAAACTAAGATATATGAGTTAGAAAATTGCTAAATAACTGCAAAATTTACCAACATATTTACAATAAATATCCATGGGCTGTGATTTTTCTTCCACATTGCGGTTGTCTATTATTACAGAGGAAAAGATGGTTAATTTAAAAGACAACTTAGAAACCAAAGGTAAGGGAATCTCGCTGATTCAGTGATCAATAGGTAAACAAAGATCATGGGGTAAAATTCAACTTCGGCAGGGCACAAAACAGGCATTAGCGATCAGCAGTGTGCTCAATTCTAAATTTCCTGTCCATAGCACTTTTTATCCAAGTTATAGATTATTGACTGTTCGAAGGCCTTTATAGAGCATCTTTTCACAACCTCAGGATATCCCAAAGTGTTTACAGGTAATGGATAACTTTATGAAGTGTGTGGGTAAAAATAATAGCCAAATCACTCACAGTATGAACCCACAAATCGAATGAGATAAATTATCTGTGCTTGACATGTTGGTTGGTGGGAGAATATTACCAGGACATGGATGCCCTGATCTTCTTTAAATAGTACCTGGGGCACTATACAGCCACCTGAGGCAGCAATTTCTGCTTGGTTTCACACATCCTGTTAAAGATGGCACCTCCAACAATGCAGCACTCCCTCAGTGCTGCACTGAAGGGTCCGTGTAGATCAGGTGCTCAAGTCTACAGTAGGACTTGAATCCACAACCTTGTGCCTTCGAGGGGAGAGTGCTGCCAAGCGCCAAACTGGTACTTTCTACTAGTGACAAAAATTTAAAATCTGAAGTAAATAGTTAATATGCAAGTTGATAAATGGATATTATTTTTTTATAAAATGGAGCAAATAACCTTTCCTGTTTAGATTACTACAATGCGGGTCCAAAGTATTAGAAAATGCACCAAAATAGGGTCAAATACCACCATTCACCGCGGGTTCCATTTCCCCTCCCCTTCCCTCCAGTTTAACAACAACTTGCATTTATATAGTGCCTTTAATGTAGTAAAGTGTCCCAAGGCTTCGCAGGAGCGTTATCAGACTCACAGAAAATAAATCTTATCTTCTCAACACTTGTATCCCCCTGAGGCTTCCATGTACTTTTCAGGGGAGTTTTTACAAAATCCTGCTCCCCATGTCGAGCTTCATGAGCTGAGAATACCTGGTTGGAAAATCCTGCAGGACATGCTATCCTCTGCACCCTAATGCCTGATATTTGCTTTGATACATTAGAAGCATTGATCCATAAAATGATCCTATGGTTTCACCTCCAATACAGGTGAAGGAATGTGAAGAACATCTACAGCACCCTACCATTGGCATCCATGCCTTTAGCAGTCTAGGCCCTACGCTCTGTAATTCCCTCCCTAAACCTCTCCACCTCTCCATCTCCCTTTCCTCCTTTAAGACCCTCCTTAAAACGCATGCCTTTGATCAAGTTTTTAGTCACCCTTTTTAATACCTCCTTCTTTGGCTCATTGTCCATCTCTGTCTGATAAATGCAGGTTGTTACTGCCTGCATGATAACATGACGCTACAAAGCAGTTGGGATGACATAGTAAAAAAAATTGAGTGTTCCCACTCCCGGCCATAGCAAATCGGATAGATTTATGTAGAGCTTGTCACAGCTGTGCGACATTTGTACATTGAGAGACAGTGGTACTCGATCAATATAAAAGCAGCTATAGATTGGGAACCAGATCAAGTTCTGTGCTGATGCTCCCTTAGTATGTTCACACAGGAATAACATGCACTTGGGTAAGTACCATGCCACCAGTGTCTGTGGACCCATACACCAGCACGAGGAAGAGACATAAGGGGCAAACTTTAAAGAAGAATATTTTGTATGCTTAATTTTCCACATTTTGTAAGAAAAAAATACAAACCGATTCTTCGCTTCTTTCCCTATTACATAATTTGCCATATATTTTATAAAAATGAGAAGTCGCACAACACCAGGTTATAGTCCAACAGATTTATTTAAAATTACAAGCTTTCGGAGCTATCGCCCCTTCGTCAGGTAAAGTTACAGTGAGTGAATCTACAAAAGTTCACAGAATATAAACACAGAAACTGCAGAGATACAATCTTTCAGGGAAGGTGTCCTTACATCAAAGACACACCAAGAGCACAGCCAAGACAATGAGATGTGTCCCAGGGGGTCCAACGTGTCAAATCCTGCTGTCTGCAGTGTTTTTTTGGGGGGTTTGTTTTTGTGTTTGTTTTTTTTTGTGTTTATTTTTTAAAAACTGGAAAGACAGACAACGATGTCAAGTCACGTTCTGTAGCGTGACATGAACCCGATATCCCTATTGAGGCCGTCCTCATGAGTGCGGAACATGGCTATCAGTTTCTGCTCGATGATTTTGCGTTGTCGTGTGTCTCGAAGGCCGCCTTGGAGAACGCTAACCCGCAGATCCGAGGAACTTTTGTAGATTCACTCATTGTAACTTTACCTGACGAAGGGGCGATAGCTCCGAAAGCTTGTAATTTTAAATAAATCTGTTGGACTATAACCTGGTGTTGTGCGACTTCTCATTTTTGTCCAACGCCGGCATCTCCGCATCATGACATATATTTTATAAACCATTAGTCATGTTAATCCAAGAATTAAGATGATTAGTATAAATGATTTGCCTAGTGTCAGTACCTATTGAATGTTAATGAGCTATTCGGCATGATCCTACTTAGATTTGCCAGATAAAGCTTCTTGCTATAGTCCAAAATCAGCTTTAGTGATAACCTTTCCCATTGTATCTTTCAGTTATTTTTTTGCACAATAATACTCTATTATCGGGGGATGGAAAAAAGATTACACTTTAGATGCCCAAACTGAAACAGTTATGTTAATACCATACTTAATAGAAATTGTTGCCACCAGCCATCCTGATCCTAGGCATCTAACAAAAATTGAATGAAAGGTTCCCCAGACTGCCCTACCTTGACCTCATCCTATGTGGTTTTCTATCTCGCACGATCTATTAAAGGAATTATTGATTCCCTATCAGAATAAACTGAACTTGCTCTTCCAAGACCAAGGAGAAGTATTTCACCGTCAGTTCTTATTCTTCAGTTTAATGGATTGGTCTTTGAACAGAACAAGGTAAATGCAAAAAAGACTTCAAAATGGTCATTTTATACTGTCGATATCTGGAAAAAAGAATTACTACATTTATCCAATAATTAAGATTGTGATAGTTCTTCAGATGGAGAAATTAAATCTAGCCTCACCTAAAGAAAATTTACTAACAGTACTTTCATTATCTTGTATATGACTGTCTTTAGACCAATACCATTGAAATGCAATATTTTATATATATTTAAAACATACAATGAAATATTGAGTTTACTCATCTTTTGAAAACTTACATTGGCTGTTAATTTTCTTGGAGCTGCTCCCACTCCGCTGTGGTAACTTCACTGGAAGTTTAGTGGAAACTCCATTTTCAGGGCGGAAACCCCATTTGCATCACCAAGCAAATCCCCAGCTATTTGCTCCCATCCAGCTTTACCCACAGAGTGGTTAGAATGTGGAACTTGCTGCCACATGAAGTAGTTGAGGCGACTGGCATAGATGCATTTAAGGGAAAGCTAGATAAACACGAGGGAGAAAGGAATAGAAGGATATGTTGATGGGGTTAGATGAAGCAGGGTGGGAGGAGGCTCGTGTAGTGCACCAACACCAGCATAGACCTGTTGGGCTGAATGGCCTGTTTCTCCGCTGTAAATACTATGTAATACTATATAAAATCACAGTTTGAAACTCCGAGTGGAAAGCTTTATACCTTATGTCAAAACAATAGCAATATCACAAGACACTGCACAGAGGTTTGCTTGTTTGGTTTTTGTACAATAAAATGGAATCATGGAATCATACAATGATACAGCACAGAAGGAGACCATTCAGCCCATCATGCTTGTGCCAGCTCTTTGGTAGAGCTATTCAAATAATCCCACTCCCTTGCACTTTCCCCATAGCCCTATAAATGTTTTCCCTTCAAGTATTTATCCAATTCTCTTTTGAATGTTACTATTGAATCTGGTTCCACCACACTTTCAGGCAGTGTATTCTAGGTCAAAACAACTAGCTATGTAAAAAAAAAGTTTCCTCCGGTTACTTACCCTTCTGCCACTGAAAACAGTTTTTCTTATTTACTGTATCAAAATCCTTCATGAATTTGCCAATCACCTCTATCAAATCTCTTCTTAACCTTCTCTGCTCTAAGGAGAACAATCCCAGCTTCTCCAGTCTCTCCACATAACTGAAGTCCCTCATCCCTGGAACCATTCTAGTAAATCACTTCTGCACCCTCTCCAAGGCCTTGACATCCTTCCTAAAGTGTGGTGCCCAGAATTGAACCCAGTACTCCAGCTGAGGCCTATCCAGTGTGTTATAAAAGTTTAGCATAACTTCCTTGCTTCTGTATTCTATTCCTCTATTAATAAAGCCAAGGATCCCATATGCTTTTTAACAGCCTTCTCAACTTGTCTTGCCACCTTCAAAAATGTGTGTACATGCACCCACAGATCTCTCTGTTCCTGCACCTCCTTTAAAGTTGTACCATTTAGTTTGTATTGCCTCTCCTCATTATTCCTACCAAAATGCATCACTTCACACATCTCTGTGTTAAATTTCATCTGCCATGTCACTAGTCTGTCTATGCCCTCCTGAGGTCTGTTACTTTCCTCCTCATTGTTTACTACATTTCCGAGTTCGTATCATCTGCAACCTTTTAAATTATGCCCTGTATATCCAAGTCCAGGTCATTAACATATATCAAAACGAGCAATGGTCTTAATATTGACACCTGGCAAACAACACTCTATGTTTCACTCCAGTCTAAAAGACAACCGTTCACCACTACTCTCTACTTTTTGTCCCTTAGCCAATGTTGTATCTACACTGCCATCCCTTTAATCCCATGGGCTTTAGTTTTGCTAACAAGTCTATTATGTGGTACTTTGTCAAATACCTTTTGAAAGTCCATATACACAACAGTCAATGCACTACCCTCATCAACCCTCTCCGTTACTTCATCAAAGAACTCAATCAAGTTAGTCAAACATATTTTGCCTTTAACAAATATGTGTTGACTTTCACTTATTAGCCCATACTTTTCCAAATGACAATTAATTTTGCCCGGATTTTAGGCCAGGAAATTCGATAAGGCCCGAAAACAGTTGGGGGGCGGGGACATTTGCTCGCACTCATTTAGAAAGCACAGGCAGCTCATTAATATGGTGCTGCCCGCTAATTTAAAAGATTTTAGTGCACATACCAGCGATTATCGTGCTGCTAACAGGGCTGCACTCAACAGGAGGCACAAGGGCGCGTCGCTAGAGTGACGCTGCACTTTCTTAAAGCAAGGCTATCAGTTTTGAAAGGTGAACTGCCTTCTGAGAGGTGAACTGCCTACTGAAAAAATAAAAATTCCAAACTAGGCAGTCTGCAGCTCTTAAAGCTGAACTGCCTTCTGCGCATAGATTTTTTTTAAAGTGCTTCAGCACTCACACAAATGGCTCAGCAGGCCAGGGAAAGGGCACCCAGGGTCTTGCACATAGTACTCGAGCTTTGTGCAGGATGTCAACGCTGGAAGAAAAGTCCTCTACCCACAGGGGGTCAGAAGGCCCTCCAGAAAGAAGGATGTGGGACCAGATCACTGAGGCCGTTACTGCCAGCAGTGTCGCCACCCCCCACGACCTGGCTCCAGTGCCCAAAGAAGCTTCATGACCTCAGAGGAGTGGTCAAGGTCAGTTAATGCATCTTCAAAAGCCGTCTCCTACCAAGTGCACCACTAGCCTCACACACTGCTCAATGTACGACCCTCCACCCATCACTCACCTACCAACAATCTCTACCATACATGAGGCACACCTCACATTCCTAGCTTCACCTAACCCCCTTGGAGGAGACGGTGCTGGCCATTTTTGGCAGGGGAATGGCTGAGCCCTTGGCCAGCGATGGGGCTGAAAGAATACAAGATGCTGGTATCCTCATACATTATCCTCCTCCTCACATCCCACTTAAAAACATAAGAACATAAGAAATAGGAGCAGGAGTAGGACATTTGAGCCTGCTCCGCCATTCAGTAAGATCATGGCTGATCTTCTACCTCATCTCCACTTTCCTGCACTATCTCCATATCCCTTGATTCCCTTAATATTCAAAAATCTATCGCTCTCTGTCTTGAATATACTCAGCGACTGAGCCTCCACAGCCCTCGGGGGTAGAGAATTCCAAAGATTCACCACCCTCTGACAATCCCCAGATCCCAGGAACCAGTCTGGTGAACCTTCGTTGCACTCCCTCTATGGCAAGTATATCCTTCCTTAGGTAAGGAGACCAAAAACTTTACACAATACTCCAGGTGTGGTTTCACCAGGGCCCTATATAATTGCAGTAAGACATCTTTATTCTTATACTCAAATCCTCTTGTAATAAAGGCCAACATACCATTTGCTTTCCTAATTGCTTGCTGTACCTGCATGTTAACTTCCCCCTATTCCCACAATCTCTACTGATGTACAAGCTGCACATGGTGTAAGCATGCACCTCTTGCTTTCCCACCCTCCCCTCACCACAACTCTACCCTTGTACCTTCCTCATTTCAGACACCCAAGAAATCCAGCCTGCCCAGCCAATGGTTGACCAAGAAAAGGGACAGGAGCGAGAAGAAGAAGAAGAAAAAGAAGAAGAAGAACCGTCACTTGATTTCATATCACTAGCTACCAGTGCCTCGAGGTCATCTTGCAAGGCTAGCTGCAGTGTCCCCCGCTGAAAGTCAGCAGCCTTCCATCAGTCATACTGCAGCCACTGGGGTAGCACTGCGTAACAGCACTAGTATAGGCAAAGGCAGACGCAAGACAGCCACTAAGGGAATGCACAAGGGTGATTAGTTGATTTGTTGATGTAATATTGGTTGCATATAAGGATAAAGTTGGATTGGAAAGTTTGCTCTGTGGTGGTTTTTATTTCAGCATTGTGGCCAAGAGGACACTGTGATGGTCAGTAACAGAGGGAAGGTAAGGTATGGGACAAATGTTGAAAGGGGAATTGGGGTTGTGGTCACTGGGACCGCAGGCGGATGATTCAATCCAGGATATCCCGGCCAGAAAGGGGCTGTCTGGGTTGCCTCCTTCCTTCTGCTTCCTCCTCTCTGCTTCTTCCTCTTCTGCTTCCTTCTCTTTCTTCTGCGAGCAGCTTGTCCCTTTGCTGCCTCTGCTTCATCTCCATGTGATGTTGCAGCCCAAGGGGGACTGCAACTAGAGCCCCTAGGACTGTGAGCAAGTGGTGTTCTCAGAGTCCTTCCTTCAACATCCAAAGCCCTGCAAGCAACCTGCAGCACTCCCTGCACCCTGCACACTTCAACAACTTTTTAAATGTATTGCACCAGGCCACTACTCCAGGAAAATGTAAAAAAAAGTCAAAAAGCTGAAATCAAAACTTAGCTGAAAGATGTGTGTGTCCCTTTTAAGAAGTGCTGACAGCGTCTCTGTAGAACTGTTCCATGCACGTTCTTCCGTGCGTGGTTAGGAAAGGGTGGTATGAAGAGTGGTGATGACCAAAATCATAGTCGTGCGTCAATTCAGGCGTTGCACTCCGATTGACGTCATGATCTGCATATTTACATGTGACAGGCGAGTGCAGGCAATGGCAGCGCTAATGACCTCTCCAAAATGGCGGCCGCCGTGTTCCGTGCCAGAAGTGGGCAGAAGCGAGACGGCCGCCATTTTTTCAACAAAACCAGCCTTAATGGCCAGCGCTAAAACCCCGAATTTTGCGGCCATTGTCTCTAAAGATTTCCCCACCACCAGCATTAAGCTGACTGGCCTGTAGTTGCTGGGTTTATCCCTCACCTTTTTTTTGCAATCCTCCAGTCCTCTGGCACCAATTCTACATCCAAGGAGACTTGATTCACCTAACAAATTTTATATTAATTCTCAACAAAGATTCAGTGTGTCTGGCTTTTAATGCAGCAATCAAGTCGTATTATTAATGAGTCAGAGGTAGTAGCCTCTGTACCTTAAATGTTTGTAGAAATTAAAATGGAATATGGCTCAGCCCAGAATATATCAATGTAAAGGGGAAAATGCATGCCTTGCTAATAATATTAAACTGACTAACACAAAAAAATAATTAGATTAGAAAGATCTGTATCAGTCGATTTGGCTCCTGAAAGTGACAATTCATCACTGTCTTTTCAATGTCCTGAGATATACACCACAAAACAAATTGTTTTAATGGTTTCATTTGGGAAGTATTACTACACTGTCAAAAGCATTGCTTTTCTAACAGGTAAGCAAACTTCACCTTTCTTCTGCAAAGACTTACTTGATCATGCATTAGGCTGCAAAATTGAAATAAACTGCCTCTTGTACCCTGAATTGTAAAATGTACTTGGCATGTTATCATTTATCAATGTAACCTGCACCTTTCAATCAGTCTATAGTTTCACTGCAAAGACATCTGAGGATTACACAACTAAATTGCTTCTTTCACATGGGATTGCTGGTGCAAACTAATCAGATAGTGGTTCTAATTACAAGAAAGCAGTCAACAAATTCAAAATAAGGTTTGCAAATTACTTGGTGCAGAACGTTACTGAGAAAAGCAATCCATGGAGTCTTTAACCCACAAGGCCTAGCCCTCAGTGGATTGTTGCTCAAATAAAGTAAATCAGTCAGCGCTCGTTACTTGAAGCAGGCTTGTCGTTCAATGAAATGCAGCGGTCAGTTTTAGAAGATTCTACATTATTAATTGAAGTTAGTTGAGCCTCTGGACAAAACAATAAATTGTACTATGGATAATGGCTTGCTGTCAGTAATGTATAAACTGATGTTTTCACTTACTGAGCATCATCAAGATTCCTACTGATTTCACAAAACAGGTATCTTCAGAACTCAGACTTCATCAGTTAAACTTGTGTTGACTGAACTGTAGCAGGAGTTTAAGTAATGGAATCTGAATTCTAAATCTATCCATTGTTGAGGTTGTTTGTAGCAGAAACCCATCCATCTTCCAAAGCAGAAAGTATAGGGGGTAATTTTAACCTAACCTTGCCTGGTGGGAAACTGGCACAAATCAGATTGGCTGCACCTTTTACAAGCTGCTCGTGATGGGGGAAGGGGAAGAGGGAGGAAACAAAGGGGGTAACAAATATAAGTCATTTTGCAATTTTCTGAAATATTATCAATTAAGTTATTTTAAAAGTTTATCAGATTACATTATAAAGAAAGGCTTGACTTGCACTTATACAGCACAATTTTCATAAACAGTTCAAAAAATCCTAACATACAATGTACTGCCTTGTTATATAGGCAAAACTAGCAATTTGCATGTACAAGATCCCACAAATCAATGAGATGAATGAATGGTTAACCTGTATTTGGTGATGTTGGTTAAGAAAGCAATGTTGGCCAGAACATCAACCGAACCCTGTGCTTTTCTTTGAACAGTCCTATGGGATCATTAAAGTCCATTTGAACCATTAAGGACCACGGTGTAATTTCCTAACTTTGCCCACTTCTTCTCCTGAAGATATTGACACGTGCTTGGGTAGCATCAGTCAGTTCCATGGGTAGCATCAGTCAGTTAGTACCTCAGTCAAGTCATATCTGAATCTAGACAGTGACCAACAATGACCTATTCAATATGGGGAGGGTTCATCACAGTGGAGGCAATCTGGTTCTCATCGAACCTTTAAATGCAAACAGCTCCAGTAGGGTTTACTGGATAGCAATCAAGAAAAGAAATCTTGATTAATATTTTTCCCATTCCAATCCCAGGAATGCTGAAGAGACATTATTTTGAAATCTAGTTGAAATCAAATATTAAACCTCAGGGGCTAAAAATTGAGTAGCGCCCCGGAAAAATTAGTGCCCCCACGACGGAAATTGAGTGGTAGCGCCCCAGGAGGGAAGCGGGGCGCTACTGGAAGCGCACCGCCTCCCTCTTGGGGCGCTGCAAGGGAATTTCGCGGCGCTATGTGCTGCAGTGCCATGCCGCGCCGCGGTATTGCAGGCCTTCCTCCCCTTCTTAAAGGGGAGGGACCTTGCGCAGCGCGACTCGGGGCTCAGCTGGGCCCCCGGGGATCGGGAGTGCCGGCAAAAGAGCCCGGCACTCGAGAAGTGCCGGGCTCATGGAGCGCAGCCGGCACTCCGCAGGTGCTGGCAGGCGGCCAGCAACAAAAATGGCCGCCCCGCACCTTGCCTTTAAATAGTGCCTCCCCGGCCGCAGGTAGGCCCCCTTGACCCCGTCAGACATAGCGTCCGGCAGTAATTCAGGGGGTGCTCCTGAAGATCGCGAGTGGGATGCTACCGGTTACTAACCTCCTGCTGAATTTCACGGGAGGCATTGGCGGCGCCGTGCCAGGGCGCTAGTTGCTTTGTTGCTGTTAGGGTGCTAACGGGAGGCGCAATACAATCGAATTTTTCCCCCCAGATCTTCCATGTCAGCATGACTCAGCATCATATCATGTGGTGCATTTTCTAACAGACCTATCTTGGGGAGGGGAGAATTACACAGTATAGAGCTCAATAAATGAAGGCTATTTCTTGTCATCAATTCTTAATCAATCACTGGAAACACTGTGGAGTTACTAGTCCTGGGCATGAAGTTTGGGCACACTTAGATTCATAGAATCTTACAGCACAGAAGGAGGCCATTCGATCCATCACACCTGAGACGAAGGGGGTCGGCTCTTTGGTAGACCTATCCAATGAGTCCCACTCCCCTGCTCTTTCCCCATAGCCCTGCAATTTTCTCCCCTTCAAGTATTTGTCCAAGTCCCTTTTGAAAGCTATTATTGAATCTGCTTCCACCACCTTTCAGGCAGTGCGTTCCAGATCATAACAACTGACTATGTAAAAAAAAAAATTCTCCTCCACTCACCTCTGGCTCTTTTGCCAGCCACCTTAAATCTGTGTCCTCTAGTTACCGACCCTTCTGCCACTGGGAATAGTCTCTCCTTATTTACTTTGTCAAAACCCTTCATGATTTTGGACACCTCTATTAAATCTCCCCTTAACCTTCTCTGCTCTAAGGAGAACAACTCCAGCTTCTCCAGTATCTTCACATAACTGAGGTCCCGCATTCCTGGTATCACTCTAGTAAATCTCCTCTGTACCCTCGCCAAGGCCCTGACATCCTTCCTAAAGTGTGCTCCCCAGAATTATCCTTCCTAAAGTGTGCTCCCCAGAATTGGACAATACTCCAGCTGAGGCCTAACCAATGGTTTATAAAGGTTTAGCATAACTTCCTTGCTTTTGTACTCTATGGCTGGAATATTAACTTGGAGGCGGGTAGGGAAAACTGGGAGAACGTATTTCCCTCAAGCCCTGCCGAATTTAACGGCAGGGCCTGATTAACATTTTGTTCCTCTGATTCCCGCCTGCAGTCAGCCAGATGCCACACACAGGACTGCCCTGGTAGACCCATTGTTTCAGCCTGTTCTTGCCCCACGGAACTGATTTCTTCCTATCTTGACTCTTTTTTCTCCCCTTGTCCAGTCTATTCCCACCGAGATCCGCGACTCTTCCGATGCCTGACACCACTTTAACAGTTTCCAGTTTCCTGGCCCTAACAGTCTCTTTTTCACCATGGACGTCCAATCTCTCTACAACTCCATCCCCCACCAGGATGGCCTGAGGGCGCTCCGCTTCTTCCTTGAACAGAGGCCCAACCAGTCCCCATCCACCACCACCCTCCTCCACCTGGCTGAACTTGTTCACACATTGAACAACTTCTCCTTTGACTCCGCTCACTTCCACCAAATAAAAGGTGTTGCTATAGGTCCTAGCTATGCTTGCCTTTTCGTGGGATATGTGGAACATTCTTTGTTCCAGTCCTACTCAGATCCCCTCCCTCACCTCTTTTTCCGGTGCATTGATGACTGTATCGGTGCCGTTTCCTGCTCTCACCCTGAACTGGAAAATTTCATTCACTTTGCTTCCAATTTCCACCCTTCCCTCACCTTCACACGGTCCATCTCTGACTCTTCCCTTCCCTTCCTCAACTTCTTTGTCTCCATTTCTGGGGATAGGATATCGACAAACATCCACTATAAGCCCATTGACTCCCACAGCTACTTGGACTACACTTCCTCCCACCCCGCTTCCTGTAAAGATTCTATTCCATTCTCCCAGTTTCTCCCTCTCCATCGCATCTGTTCTGATGATGCCACCTTCCATACTAGTGCTTCCGATATACCTTCCCTTTATCTCAACCGAGGATTCCCCTCTACCATGGTTGACAGGGCCCTCGACCGTGTCCGTTCCATTTCCCGCACTTCTGCTCTCACCTCTTCCCCTCCCTCCCAGAACCACGATAGAGTTCCGCTTGTCTTCACCTCTCACCCCACCAGCCTCCACATTCAACGGATCATCCTCCGCCATTTCTGCCACCTCCAGCATGATCCCCCCACCAAACACATCTTCGTCTCCCCTTTCAGCATTCCGAAGGGACCGCTCCCTTCGCGATACCTTGGTCCACTTCTCAATCACCCCCAACACCCCTTTCCCTTCCCACGGCACCTTCCTGTGCAAGCACAGGAGATGCAACACCTGCCCTTTTATCTCCTCCCTTCCCACCGTCCAGGGCCCCAAACACTCCTTCCAGGTGAAACACTGATTTACTTGTACTTCTTGCAACTTAGCATACTGTATTTGCTGCTCACGATGCGGTCTCCTCTACATTAGGGAGACCAAATGCAGATTGGGTGACCACTTTGCGGAACACCTCCATTCAGTCCACAAGCGTGACCCCGAGCTTCCGGTCGCCTGTCACTTTAATTCTCCGCTCCACTCCCACTCTGACCTCTTTGGCCTCTTACAGTGTTCCAACGAAGCTCATCGTAAGCTTGAGGAACAGCACCTCATCTTTCTATTAGGCACTTTACAGCCTTCTGGACTATAACCTCTGCCCCTATTGATTCTGCTATACCCATTTACACCTCTTCTGGACCCATCTTTTGTTTCTTTACTTGTCCCATTACCATCTCCTTTTGCTTTGTAGAATCATCCCTTTTGTCATTTAATCACTCCTGCCTTCCACCCTATCACAGACCTTCCCTTTGTTCTTTCCTCCCCTCCCCGCTTTCCCTGACCCTGCACTTGCTTAAAATCTGTTGCATCTCTAACTTTTTCCAGTTCTGACGAAAGGCCATCAACCTGAAATGTTAACTCTGGCTGTGATTTTACTCACCTCGATGGGTCGGTGGCGGGTCGCGGCCCTGCTGCTGGCTCCATCCCGCTCTGTGAAATGACTTTCCGTTGATAGGGCTTGTTAAGCCCGCCCAGCGCGTTTCCCAGGCCAATTAGAGGAAGCGGGTCAGGTGACGTCATTTAATGACGCGTCATCAGCCAGTTTCCTTAAAGGGACCATGGCCAACTTTATTTTGACGTTTGTGCTGTCAGTCTTCTACAGCATTGAAGTGCTGCAAACACTAACAAGCACTGCACAGAGGTGCAGGGTTGCACCCAGGTTCTCCCATGACTCCCTCCATATGGAACGAGTCAAAACATGCAGGGAGGTCCTCTTCCCTTCCGATGGGCAGAAGAGACCTCCCCAGGAGACCAACGCAGCCTGGTTGCACATTGCACAGGAGGGCACAAGCAGGGATGTCGTCAGGAGCACCAGGCTGCAGTGGCGCAAACCTTTCAATGATCTCAGTAGATCATGAAACATTTGTACAAAGCCACACTCAACCTCATCCTGCTGTGCCACTCATCACATCCCCATCACTCTGCCTTCCCTACCATACTCCTACATCCTTACTCACACCAACTTACCTTGCACCTCCACCCATCCCTCTCTATCTACATTATCACATCCCCATCTCACTAGCCACCCCTCACACTCACACTCATCCTAGTCCAATCATACCAACCAACAACACACAGTTGTAGCCACTTGGGTGTTTTATCCAATGTTCATGTAAAGTTTCTGTTAATGAGCTGTCAAACATTGAAACCTTTATTTTCAACACTTTGCGTTCTTGGACAGATTTGTGTGCACCTTTGGAAGTGGCTTACATTACATAGGATTACATAGGATATACAGCACAGAAACAGGCCAGTCAGCCCAACCAGTCCATGCCGGCGTTTATGCTCCACTCGAGGCTCCTCCCATCTTTCTTCATCTAACCCTATCAGCATAACCCTCTATTCCCTTCTCCCTCATATGCTTATCTAACTGCCCCTTAAAAGCATCTATACTATTCACTTCAACCACTCCCTGTGGTAGCGACTTCCACATTCTTACCACTATCTGGGAAAAGAAGTTTCTTCTGAATTCCCTATTTGATTTTTTGGTGACTATCTTATCTTGATGCCCTCTAGTTTTGCTCTTCCCCACAAGTGGAAACATTCTCTCTATCTACTCTATCAAAATCTTTCATAATTTTAAAGACCTCTATTAGGTCACCCCTCAGCCTTCTCTTTTCAAGAGAAAAGAGACCCAGTCTGTTCATCCTTTCCTGATAGGTGTACCCTCGCATTTCTGGTATCATCCTTGTAAATCTTCTCTGCACCCTCTCCAGTGCCTCTATATCCTTTTTATAATATGCCGACCAGAATTGCACACAGTATTCCAAGTGTGGTCTAACCAGGGTTCAATACAAGTTTAGCATAACTTCACTACTTTTCAATTCTATCCCTCTAGAAATAAACCCTAGTGCTTGGTTTGCTTTTGTTATGGTCTTGTTAACCTGTGTCGATACTTTTAGTGATTTGTGTATTTGAACTCCTAGATCCCTTTGGTCTTCTACGCCATTTAGATTCTTATTTTCCAAGTAAATTGTGACCTCCCTATTTTTCTTACCAAAATGTAATATCTCACATTTATCTGTATTGAATTTCATTTGCATGTTTATTAATGTCTTCTTGTAATTTGTTGCAATCCTCCTCAGTATTGGCTGTCCCCCCTCCAATTTGGTGTCATCCGCAAATTTAGAAATTGTGTTTTTGATTCCAAGGTCTAAATTGTTAATATAAATTGTGGACAACAGTGGTCCCAGCACTGATCCTTATGGAACACCACTTCCCACCTTCTGCCACTCTGATTAGCTACCCTTTACCCATACTCTCTGCTTTCTGTCTTGAAGCCAGCTAGCAACAAATAGAAACATAGAAGATAGGAGCAGGAGTAGGCCATTCGGCCCCTCTAGCCTGCTCCGCTATTCAATGCGATCATGGCTAATCATCCAAATTCAGAACCCTGTCCCTGCTTTCTCCCCATATCCCTTGATCCCTTTAGCCTTAAGAAATATATCCAACTCCTTCTTGAATCTATTTAATGAATTGGCCTCTACTGCCTTCTGTGGTAGAGAATTCCACAGGTTCACCACTCTCTGGGTGAAGAAATTCCTCCTCATTTCTGTCCTAAATGGCTTACCCCTTATCCTTAGACTGTGACCCCTGGTTCTGGACACCCCGACCATCGGGAACATCCTTCCTGCATCTAGTCTGTCCAGTCCTGTCAGAATTTTATAAGTTTCAATGAGATCCCCTCTCATTCTTCTAAACTTCAGCAAGTATAAGCCCAATCGACCCAATCTCTCCTCATACGTCATTCCTGCCATCCCAGCTATCAGCCTGGTGAATCTTCGCTGAACTCCTTCCATGGCAAGAACCTCCTTCCTCAGATAAGGCGACCAAAACTGCACACAATACTCAAGATGTGGTCTCACCAAAGCCCTGTACAACTGCAGCAAGACATCCTTGTTCCTGTACTCAAACCCTCTCGCTACGAAGGCCAACATACCATTTCCCTTCTTAACCGCCTGCTGCACCTGCATGCTTACCTTCAGCGACTGGTGCACAAGGACACCCAGGTCTCGTTGCACTTCCCCTTCTCCCAATCTATTGCCATTCAGATAATAATCTGCCTTCCTGTTTTTGACACCAAAGTGGATAACCTCGCATTTATCCACGTTATATTGCATCTGCCATGCTTCTGCCCAATCACCCAACCTGTCCAAATCATCCTGGAGTTTCTCGGCATCCTCCTCACAGCACACACACCCATCCAGCTTTGTGTCGTCTGCAAACTTGGAGATATTACATCTAGTTCCCTTGTCTAGATCATTAATATATATTGTGAATAGCTGGGGTCCAAGGACCGATCCTTGCGGTACCCCACTAGTCACTGCCTGCCACTCGGAAAAAGACCCGTTTATTCCAACTCTTTGCTTTCTGTCTGCCAACCAGTTCTCTATCCAAGTCAATACCTTGCCCCCAATCCCATGTGCCTTAACTTTACACGCTAATCTCTTATGTGGGACCTTATCGAAAGCCTTTTGAAAGTCCAAATACACCACACCCACTGGTTCTCCCTTATCTATTTTACCAGTTACATCCTCAAAAAATTCCAGTGGATTAGTCAAGCACGATTTACCTTTTGTAAATCCATGTTGACTTTGTCCGATCCTGTCACTGTTTTCCAAGTGCTCTGCTATTACATCTTTTATAATGGACTCTAGCATTTTCTCCACTACCGATGTCAGGCTTACCGGTCTGTAATTCCCCGTTTTCTCTCTACCACCTTTTTTGAATAGTGGGGTAACATTAGCTACCCTCCAATCCATGGGTATTGTTCCAGATTCCATTGAATGTTGGAAGATGATCAGCAATGCATCTACTATTTCTAGGGCCACTTCCTTAAGTACCCTAGGATGTAGATTATCAGGCCCTGGGGATTTATCAGCCTTCAATCCCATCAATTTCCCTAACACCATTTCCCTACAAATACTGATTTCTTTTAGTTCCTCCCTTTCATCAGACCCTATGTTCCCCGACATCTCTGGGAGGTTATTTGTGTCCTCCTTTGTGAAGACAGAACCAAAATATGTATTTAATTGGTCTGCCATTTCTTTGATCCCCATTATAAGTTCCCCTGATTCTGACTGCAAGGGACCTACGCTTGACTTCACCAATCTTTTTCTCTTCACATATCTATAAAAGCTTTTACAGTCAGTTTTTATGTTCCCTGCAAGCTTCCTCTCATATTCTATTTTCCCCTTCTTAATTAATCCCTTTGTCCTCCTTTGTTGAATCCTAAACTGCTCCCAATCCTCAGGTTTACTGCTTTTTCTGGCCAATTTATATGTCCTCTCCTTGGATCTTATGCTATCCCTAATTTCCCTTGTTAGCCACGGTTGAGTCACCTTTTTTGTTTTATTCTTATGCCAAACTGGGATGAACAAATTCTGTAGTTCATCCATGCGGACTTTGAATGTTTGCCATTGCCTATCCACCGTCAACCCTTTGAGTGACATTCCCCAATCAATCCTACCCAACTTGTGCCTCATACCATCGTAGTTTCCTTTATTTAAATTCAGGACCCTAGTCTCTGAGTCTACTTCACTCTCCGTCTTAATGAAGAATTCTATCATATTATGATCGCTCCGACCCAAGGGGCCTCGTACAACAAGATTGCTAATTAATCCTTTCTCATTACATAATATCCAGTCTAAGATGGCCTGATCTCTGGTTGGTTCCTCGACATATTGGTCCAGGAAACCATCCCGTAAACACTCCAGGAATTCCTCCTCCACAGTATTGTTACTAATTTGGTTAGCCCAATCTATATGTAGATTAAAGTCACCCATGATGACTGCTGTGCCCTTATTGCACGCTTCTCTAATTTCCTTTTTAATGCCATCCCTAACCTCCGCATTACTGTTTGGAGGTCTATATACCACTCCCACTAACGTTTTCTGCCCCTTGGTATTTCTCAGTTCTACCCATACAGATTCCACATCATCAGAGCTAATATCCTTCCTTACAATTGTGTTAATCCCCTCTTTAACCAGCAATGCTACCCCACCTCCCTTTCCTTTTTGTCTATCTTTCCTGAATATTGAATACCCCTGGATGTTGAGTTCCTAACCTTGGCCACCCTGGAGCCATGTTTCTGTAATCCCAATCAAATCATATTTGTTTACCTCTATTTGCGCAGCTAATTCATCCACCTTATTCCGAATGCTCCTCGCATTAAGACACAAAGCCTTCAGGCTTGTTTTTTTAATGCTTTCAGACCTATTAGAATTATTATTTACTGTTTATTATTATTTACATTCTGCTACTTGTCCCCTGACTCCTCAATCTCTGACCTTATCCATTAGCCTATTATGTGGTACCTTATCGAAGGCTTAATGAGTTGCAGTGAATGGGGAGACATAATTGTGGTACATAACGGTATCCCCCGCAATGGTGGTGAGTGTGAAAGGAATGGCTTGGACATTGTAGGGACGCTTTATTGTGTTGGTGTGGGGTGGTGCCAACCTGGCGCATCATGTGGCAGCCAGGGTGTACAGCATGAAATGAAGTAAATCTGGCCATGTTGAGGCCATCCCTGGCTTCCCGGGCAGCAATGTGCTCGGGTGCTGATGCCCTGTGTCCCATGCAGCATCAGGTGATTATGGAGAAGGTTGGTTTTGTTGGTGTTGCTGGTGTGCCTGGTGCTGCTGGTGTTGAGGCTGATCGTGGTGGGATTCAGAGAATCAAGGTGAGAGAGTGTAAATGGCACCCATGTTGATGGAATAGATGGCAGGTGAAGTAGAGATGACAGAAGCATTCTGGTGGCGGAAGGCTGGGATCGGGGAGGGGGGTGCATTGGAAGGCTGGAGATCTTCAGAAGGTGTTGGAAGGCTGGAGACCGTCAGAGTGGGGTCTGAAGGCCAGATATCATCAGAGGGGGCCGGGAGGCTGGAGAACATCGTAGGGGGTCGAATGGCTTGAGGTTTGCAGGGGTCAGAAGGCTGGTGGTTGGGGGGGGGGGGCGGTCAGGGGCTGGGAATCGGAGGCTGCTGGGGGGAGGGGGTGGTTGGAGGCCAGGGCGGGGTCGGAAGGCCGGAGCGGGGGTCAGGTACCGTGGGACGGAAGGCCAGAGGAGGGTCGTGGCCGGGGGTCGGTTGGAGATCAGAGGCCTCGTTGTGGGGAGGTCGGGGGTGTGGGGGGAGATCGGAAGAGTCGGGGGTGTCCAATCGTGGGGAGATTCAGATTTTTTTATCACATTAGCCTCCCACCCGACACCAACACACCTGTTTTTTGGCGTTAAAATTCCCCTCATTATAATATTTTGAAGTGCCAACCCGCCTTCTTGGCACGGGTTGGATGCCCGTCCCCCGTTCCGCCTCCTTTAAAGCAGACGTGGCTGGGTTGGGGTCGGGATTCAGATTTTTATTATTTTAACCTCCCACCCGACCCCAACCCACCTGTTTTTTGGGAGTTAAAATTCCCCCCATGCCTCTATTTATAAAGCCAAGGATCCCGTATGCTTTTATAATAACCTTCTCAACTTGTCCTGCCATCTTCAAGTATTTCTTCACGCAAACCCCCAGGTCTCTCTGTTCTTGCACCCCCTTTAAAATTGTACCATTTAGTTTATATTGCCTTTTCTCATCCTTCCTTCCAAAATGCATCACTTGCATGAACAAAGACAATCATTTGCAAGTAAGCAGTAGGCAGTAGTATTTAATCAACGTAGGTGCAAGATCAATAATTAGTTATAGATTTGCAATTACAAAATAGTTTAACCAGCTGAAGATTGCAGTACAAAACAAGAACAAATGCTTAAAATAATATTTAAAATAATAACCTCAAAAATGACTGAAAAAATAATCAGAAAAAATTATTTTATAAAGAATACCTCAATTGAAAGGCGAGAACCCTACTAGTAGGCAGCATAGCAATAGATTCATTAAAGAGTTTAATTTTGTCTACACCTTAGTTTTATTGCACTGGTTAATATGTTACAACTTCTTGTTTGTTCTATTTTAACACAGTTGTTAGCCTGTTTATTGTAAACAATGACTGTTAGAACAGGAAAAACAGGAAGTTGATGGGAACATGCTGATGGATATGCTAAATAGTGTACAAAGGAAATTATGCCTTTAAATTGAAATGATGGGAGACATATTGGGTTAGATATTGGTTTCGGCCCATTTCCGGGCCCGAAATACTGACACGCTTGAAGCCTGCGCCAGAAGCCGAAGGTGCTAGGTTCATCCAAAATTGGGCCTTGGGCCTCATCAGCATATTTCTGGTGAGCTGCGGAAACCAATCAGACATCCAGAGGCAGCTGGCCGGTTGGCTCCCTACCAATGTGGGCTTGCTCCGCAGCATGTGTGTACATTCATTGGAGACTAATTTCTGGGAGGGATCCATCGACAGGCATTAGTTTCTTCATTAGCATATGCAAGAGGCATGATGCTTGGTTAAGGGGGCCTCCAGGGATGCCTGAATATCATCTGAGTCAAAATGACGGTGGACATATTTCAGCCGTCCTTGGGGCGTGGGACATAGTCCCGCAAAATGGATCTTTCTGCTCTCATTTTGCGCCTGAAAAACAGGCACGACAAAGTCCAGTCTCCACCACCCTTCCCCCACCCGACCCCCGCAACTTTATTGGCAAGCAAAGAGTAAGCAGACTAAAATTTTATTTTCTCATGCCTGGTTTAAAAAAAAGGTTCTAAACTTTAAAAAAGGCCCAGACTTACAATCTTAACATTATTCTTGTGTTATCAGATATTTTCAATTCCAGAATCCTGCTCTCTCGTTCAGCTGGGGTGCCAGACCAGAGATAGTGTTCTGAAAGATTTATATCTAGTAATTAAAGGTTGGTGAGGAACACAATTTATTTTGAAGATTTCCTAGCATAAATAAGTGATGAGTAGGTTCACTAGTCAGATAGCTACCCTGGCTGTGCCATATCAAATAATGAGTGAACTGAATGGGGTGATTTAATTCACTTGAGAAAATAACAGTGGCACTAAAATTTGGATACAGAGAACGTCTAAGGATGGATTGGGATTTTGTACTCTTTTATCATAATGCTATTACTGTGCGATTATGTTAAGATGCAAAGTAGTTCTTTGTATCGAGAACACCACAAGTAATGGCATCCTGACCAGATAGCATCCTATTTATCCTAACAGACGGCCGGGTAAATTCCTCCTCTGAGCAGACTTCCAGCAACTGAGCCGACTAGCCATCTGATAGTCCCAGCAGGAGGCCCGGTCTGTTTGTCTATTTTGAGTGCTGGTCAATATGAGCATCAGAGAGGGACTGCGGCCAGAGATCAAGTGCCCTGCAATATCAGACGGCCCAGCCAGTCTCTGGGCTGGAACAAGGTAGATCCATGGTAGTGGGAGGACGGCTATCTGGAGGGAAGGGGAGCTGGATCAGCAGTGGCTCAGCTTGGTTTTGTAGAGCCTGGAGGAACGTGCCTGCTCTGACCAGTTCAGTCCACCAATGACAGTCGGGGTCCCATGTGCATCATAGGACCCTGATTTGCATTTAAAAGAGCCAACTGCATGAGTCAGGGTCGCTGTGGCTGCCCAGTGTTTGACCCTGGGGAACAGTGCTGCGGCCACAGCAATGGCAGCAATAGGGCGGTAGGTCAATCCCCACCATTCTCGGGCTGCCACTGCCCCGTTTCCGCCAGGCGGGAGGCTTGAAAATTCAACCCTGTGCATGCTAAACCTACACACATTTTTAATTCAGATGAAAGGTCATCAACCTGAAACCCTAGGGGTGATTTTGCCAATGGGGAGCTTTTGGAGGCGGGACTCCCACTTGTCAGGTTTCAGTCCCGCCTCCAACAATTTCTGGCCAACCCACACTCTTTTCCCCTGATTGACTTTGTTAAGCCCGCCCAGCGGGCTTAGCAGGCCAATTAAGGGAAAGCCGGTTACTGAGAACGTCAATGTATGACGTTTCATCTGTCAAAAATTTGACAGATGAATTGTCATCGTTTGACAGCTCTGTGAAGCTGTCAAACAGTGACATTCTCTGTAGTTTGATGAGGTCTTGAATTCAAGACCTCATCAAACATATTTCTTTTGCAGAAGTGAGATGGTTGTTGCATTGGAGAATGCAACGGCCATCTGTCATCTCCAACGCGGAGGTGCAAGACTCTCCACATACAAACTGACTGAAGCCTGCAGGAAGAAACAAAGGTAAGTACACTTTTACTAACACTTTGCACTTACCTCAGATACTCACCTCTCCACTCTTGCACCCATCACTTACCTTCACAGCACACTTTTGCACCCCGCAGACCCAGTACTCGCCTCGCTGACCTGGTGGGTTTCGGAGCCTTCGGGAAGCCCGCACTTGTGAGGGCAAAAAGGGGATAAATAAGGCAGTTAATAGGCTTTAATCCCTTCCCGCCTCCAAGGAGATGGGACCCGGCGCGGTACGGCTACTCGCCTCCTGGCAAGATGGCATAGAGGCAGGTTGGGCACCCGCCCCCAGATTCTGCCATTTTCCCGGCAGTCCCGTCTCGATACCCGCCTCCCCAGGGCTGGCAAGATTGCGCCCGTTAACTTTGTTTCTCTCACCACAGATGTTGCCTGACCTGCTGAGTGTTTCCAGCATTTCCTATTTTTAATTTCAGATTTCTAGCATCCGCAGTATTCTGCTTTTGTTATACAAATCATTGGTAGGCCACAATTGGAAAACTGTGTGCAGTTTTGGGCACCTTACTTTAGGAAGAACATCAAGGCTCTGGAAAGGGTGCAGACCATATGAAAACATCTTTCAGGAAAAGACCAGCTGGTCCATCTAGTCTGTCCCATAAGTTGTGGTGCCTTATGCATCATGTCAAGAAACTCCTTACCCCATAAGTGCCATGTCGTCTCCTGGGAGATGTGAACAACCTGATCAAAAACCCAAGGCCAAATAGGAAAACAGAAATCTGGAAAATTCTTCTCCGATCCCACTTGGCAATCAAAAATAGTCCAGGAGACTACATTGATCATGACTTATATTATTTGGTACCCTCCTCTTGTATAATGCGATCCCTGTCCCAGCCAGGAATCGATCCAGACGAGATTCTATTAGATGATGCCAAGGATGAGAGGCTTTAGTTATGATAAATCAGAGAACAAACAACACAGGTTAAAAGGAGGATTTTGATAGGGTAAATAGGGAACAACTGTCACAGTAATGGTTGAGTCAGTAACTAGAGGGCATAAATTTAAGTTCATCAGCAAAAGAACAAAGAGAGAGGAGAGTAAAATGTTTTTTTAGAAAATGGAGGGGTAGATTTTGGTCTGGGCCTGTTTTCAAGCTCAGACTCAGTTCTGCACGACCAGCGCGCCTTAAACGAGAAGCCTGAGGAGTGATGGAACTTGGGCCTCGAGCCTCCTCAGCATATTCGGCGCAAGCTGCCAGCGCTGGTCACACAGTCGCAGGCAGCTCAGGCGTCGGCATCGGCTCTCAGGTAAGTCGTGGGTGATCGCGACTCCTGTGGAGTTGGAAGAGCATGTCTGCTCCTCCTGGTGCCGCAGGAACATTTTTAAAAAAAGAAAAGAATCAATTATTAACTTACCTTTCATTGGCGGCTGCGGGGGCTGGTGAAAATCTTGAGCTGGGCAAGCCGAGTGCCTACCCCGCTCATCATTGACAAATTTCTTGATGAGGTCCTTCAATAGGCGTTAAGCCCCTAATTTACAAATTTAAGGGGCCTAACGCCTGTTTTATGTGTCTGCCTGGGATGCCTAAAAAGAGGGTCCTACAAATTTAGCAGTTGGACTAATGCCTGCGCAGATTGGGTGCAGGCAGTTTCAGTGCTAAATTGGTATGCTTTGCGCCTGTTTACGCCCAAAAATATGGGCGCAATGTATACCAATTTCTACCCTGGAATACTTTACCAGAAAGAATGGTGCAAGCAAAAGCGAAGTGGATAAATATTTGAAATGTTTTTTTTAATGGATATTGTAAAAGGACAGGGAAATGGGACTAAGTGGACAGCCCTTTTAATGAACTAGCACAGGCATGTTGAGCTGAATGACCTTCTGTGCTGATCCTATGACGCATGGAAACACATAAAATTGGGATAATTGAGTGAGCGTGAATATGACCAAACAACCATTTTATAGAAAGCCACTAAAGATCTTTTTCTGTGAACTGTGCTCAAATTTGTAAGAAACAGTTCTTAGCCATGGAATATTTTCTCCCCACCCTAAAACAAAATACAATCAGCAGGGCAGTAAAAGCAATACTGAGTGTTCTTCGTGAATATACAGCATGCTTCTGTAATCAGTGCTGCTCGTTGCCAGCGCACTTGCGGATGCATTAAAACCCATTACAGATACATCCCATCTCGTGCATTATTTTCTAATGCTGGCCTTGAACCTAGTTTCCAAGCATTAATAGATACGCCAAAGTGGTTAGCATGTCTCCAGATTTGCACAAATCTCAGACACCAGGATCTTAGACATAGTTTCTTTGAGGTCGAATCTTTTTAACAGTTAATGACCATCTTGACGTAGATATGTATAGCATGATTAGGCAACATTTCCATTATCATTGTGTCATGTGATTGCCAGGTTGGTAGAAAGTGAACTAGATGGACCTTGGGGGGAGAAATTGGGTCGCGCCCCCTTTGGGGCGCTAACTTTGCCCTTTCAGCGCCCCAAAAAAGTTAGCACCCCCACGCCGGAAATTGAATGGTCGCGCCCCAAGCAGGAGGCGGGGTGCTACTGGAAGCGCTCCCCCTCCCTCTTGGGGCACTACCATTCAATATGTGCAATGACACCACACGCGTCGGCATGTGGCTCCGCGGTACTACAGGCCCTCCCATCCCTGATTATAAGGGGAGTGGCCCGCACCGGGGCTCTGCTGGACCACCGGGGAGCGGGGTGCTGGTAAAAGAGCTCAGCACTCAAGAGGAGTGCTGGGCTGACCAATCGTGGCCGGCATCCCGCAGGAGGAGGCAAAAGGGGGCAGGTGCTGGCAGGCAGCCCAAAAAAAATGGCCGCCCGGCACCTGCCCTTTAATTTGTGCCGCTGCGGCCGCAAACACAGCACCCTGACCCTGTCAGACATAAAGTCCAGCGGTAGGTCAGGGGGTGCAAGCAAAGTTTGCGGCTGGGGCGCTGCGCACGGGGATGACGTCATCACCGGAGGCGCTGGGTGCTACCGGCTACCGCTGCCGCTAACCTCCCGCTGAATTTCGCGGGAGGCGCTAACGGTGCAGGGCCCGGGCGCTAGGTGCTTTGTGCCCCCTCGGGGCACTAACAGGAGGTGCAAAGCAACCCAATTATTCCCCCTTCGTCTTTTTTCATTTAGTATTTCCTATGTATAGGATAAATATTGGGCAACATTAACATTTCCCCAGGATTAATGTACACAATGTCCTTAATACATCTGTGCAAGAAGAATAGCGGCCATCAGGTTAATGAAAAATACATACGTTCAAATCTCTTGTTTTTTCAATGGAGTGAAAATTGCCCTTTGATTCTTTATTAAGATATCATTGGCAAGGACCTTTTAGTGAAAAAGTGGATATGTTAATTCCTTAGTTTTAACCCAAGCTTAGTTTGAGCTGACTTTAAATGGGAGCTAATGTAGATATTGAGAAGAGGGTGAATGGACTAGTGCAGAGAGCAGGAGAGGGGCTAATGGTGATAGTCCACATAGGAATTAACAACATAGGAAAGCAGCAGCCACAGAGGCTCAGCGGTTTAGGTATTTTGCTGGAAATTGAAACACGGGTCTTTGGTTGAGGAAGTAAGTTGATAGGGGAAATTTTCTTGCGTCTGCACCCAGGAAAATTGGGCGGGTTTCTTTACTGATGTGTGCTCGAAGTTTCCCAAATTTCTGAAATTCGCCGTGCCTGACTGGACGCAGACCCAAGGAAATCTCCCCTTTAGAGTATACACATGAGTGTAAATAAACAGCTACTGGGCAGTTAGTGCTGATCGAATGGTATTTGATATATAAATAACTGGGACTGTTTTTTGGGAGTAAACCAGATTGATGCAAGAGGGATCCTCATGTGTTCTTATATATCTGTTGTTAACCACTTTCACTGACACCACTGTCTTTAAGAAAATTATGAAGGACAGGATAAAAATAATTGTCACATACCGCACTGTCACAATGTGAAGCTCACAGTTGAAGAGCTCATCTTTCTAATTGACTTAATTTCCTATAGTTGTGGGAAAGTGTTCCATCTTTCGCAGGAGTCCTTTATTTTGATGTACTACCTGTCATCTTTGCAGTGGAATGATACTCCTTTCAGGCTCACCAGATAAAGTTATAGTAATTGCTAACAAGAAGCTACTACAGCACTAAATGTTTCAATTGATTCAAAAATCTACCTGGAGACCTCTCCAGTTTCCATAGTACTGCTGTACCTCCAGGTTAACAGACCAAGGACTCCCCTAGATAGATTCTGCCCAGTCTCTTTAGGCTGGCGTCTGTGGAAGTGTAGTTAATGAGGCAAATTGTAGATCTAAGGAGCTGCTGGCACTCCATATTTGTTTCTAGATGAATAGATTTTTCAGTTTAATTCTGCAGCTTAATTCCAGTCCGACAATTAGAAAGACAACTTCTTATTTAACTATAGTGAAGCCCTTGTGTTTTCCATCGCTGGAAAGAAGAAATGATGTCAGATCATAATTAGGGCAAGATATTTGTTGCAGAAAGTAATTTGTTATCATTTAAATCTGCTTGGAATACAGTTTCATTGCCTAAGGAACTTTTAATGCAAAATTACAGCTCTCAGGCAACAAATCATTGTAAGTTAGAAATTCTCAGGATGTTTTGGCTCATGCTAAAAATCTTTGGCCTAGAAATTGCTTAGCTTAGCGGCGACCATTAACACTGGCTTTCTTGAAAAAATGGCAGCCGCCTCGCTTCCAGCTGCTTCCGGCACGGGACATGGCAGCCGCCATTTTGGTAAGGGCCAGAGCACTGCCTTTGACAGCGCTGGCCTCTGAAATGTAAATTAGCAGATTGTGACGTCAATTGGTGTGCAACGCCTGACTTGAGGCCACGATTGCTAACTTGGACGTTTTCGCTCATCATTATGCTGGGTCCTAAGCACGCACAGAAAAGAATGCGTGAAGCGGCACTGCAGAGATGCTGTCAGCGCTTCTTAAAGGGACAGACACATCTTTCAGCTGAGTTTTGATTTAAGCTTTTGAACTTTTTAAAATATTTTACTGAAGTAGTGTCTTGGTGCAATAGATGTTAAAAGTTTTTGAAGTGTGCAGGGAGTGCAGAGAGTGCTGCTGGACGCTTGCAAGGCTTTGGACGGTAAAGGAAGGCCTCTGAGAAGACAGAAAATGCTGGAAATACTCAGCAGGTCAGGCAGCATCCGTGGAGAGAGAAACAGAGTTAACGGCCATGAATTTCCCAGCAGAAGCGGGAGGATGGTGGGAGAGCTGGTTTCCGGGTTCCAGTCACGAACCTGGCTGCAGCCGCTCTGTAAACGAGATTTTCCCTGTGGGCTTCCCAGCCAATTAACAGGAAACGAGTCTGATGACGTCGTTTGATGACGCGTCATCAGCCGGTTTCCTTAAAGGGACCACGTCCACATGGAGTTTGACAGTTGTTCTGTCAGTGTTTGACAGCATTAAGGTGCTGCAAACACTGACAAGCATTGCATAAAGGTGGACGCTTGTACCCAGGCTCTCCAATGTCTCCCTCCATATGCTTATGGAGGGAGTCACAGCATGCAGGGAGGTTCTCTTCCCTTCCAAGGGCGGAAGAGACCTCCCCAGGACACCAATGCAGCCTGGTTGCACTTTGCACAGGAGGGAAAAAGCAGGGATGTCGTCAGGGGTCCCAGGCTGCAGTGGCGCCAACCTTTCAATGATCTCAGTGGATCACGAAACGTTACTGCAAAGCCACACTCAAACTCACCCTGCTGTGCCACTCAACACATCCCCATCACTCTGCCTTCCATACCCTTCTCCTGCACATCCTTACTCACACCAACTCACCATGCACCTCCACCCAACCCTCTCTACCTACTTTATCACTTCCCCATCTCATTAGCCACCCCTCACACTCACCCTCATCCTACTGCAAGCATACCAACTAACAACACACAAGGGTAGGCACTTGAGAGGTTTAGCCAATGGTCATGTGAAGTTTCTGGTAATGTGTTGTCATACAGTGAAATCTATTTTTCCAAAACTGCCCCTTAGTGGACAGATCTGAGCGCACCTTGAGAAGTGTCTTACTGAGTTCCAGTGAATGTTCAGACATAACTTCTCCCCCAACCCCGCCCCCCCCCACCGCTATAGTGATGAGTGTGCATGGAATGGCTTGGACATTAAAGGGATGCATCACAGTGCTGGTGTGGGATGGTGGCAACCTGGCGCATCATGTGGCAGCCAGGGTTAACGGCGTCAAGTGAAGTTAATCTGGCCATGGTGATGCCATCGCTGACCTCCCGGGCACCAATGTTGTCAGGTGCTGATGTCCTGTGTCCTGTGCAGCATCAGGTGATGGCGGAGAAGGTTGGTGATGAGGTTGGTGATGTTGGTGTGCCTGGTGATGTTGGTGTGCCTGTTGGTGTTGGGGCTGATCGTGGAAGGATTCGGAGGACCAAGGGCACCAATGTTGCTGCAATAGATGGCGGCTGCAGCTGAGATGACAGAAGTGATCTGTCAATGGTGAGAGAGGTTCTCCCAATGAGGTGGCACTGGACAGTTGGCTCTAAAATCTTGTAAGCTAAAGAAATCTCTCTATGTATTAAAAATGCAGTAACCAACATTTTCTGCGCTCTGAAACTCACCATCTGCAACATGGCATCCTTTACACCACTTCTGCAGCTGTCAGCTTATCAGATAAATCCAAGCAGACTCAAAACACGCCAGGTTGATCTGGCGGGTTCCCCGAACAGCGGGTAACCCGTGGGAGTGAATGTAAAATTGGAAGGAAGCCTCAAAATAGTATTAAGTTGGCTCTTAACAAGCCATTTAACAAGCTCAATTGTATCCCCCGCCGTTTGGTGTCGGGTAAGTTCTCTGCTGACAGACCCGACACCTGGGAGACTAGCATGGAGGCGGGTTGACAGTGGGTTTACTACCCGCTGTCAATCATTGCTATTTTGACAGCGGACCTGCCTCCAAACCCGCCCTCTGAGTGCCAGCAAATTCGCGGCCAACATCTCGGGTCGAGATGCTGCTTGACCTGCTGAGCAACTCCAGCATTTTCTGCTTTTATTTCAGATTTCCAGCATCTGCTTGCAGAGAGAAGAGGAAGACACAGAAGAGGAAGCAGCAGAAGAGGAGGAAGCGGAAGGAAGGATGCAACACAGACAGCCCCTTTCTGGCCTGGTTATCTGGGATGGGATCATCCGCCTGCGGTACCAGTGACCGCAACCCCAATTTCCCTTTTTACATTTGTCCCACATCTTACTTCCCCTATGTTACTGACCATCACAACAATCTCTTGGCCACAATGCTGAAAGAAAAGCCAACACAAAGCAAACTTTAGAATCCAGCTTTATACATCTATCCATCCAATATGACATCAAGAAATCAACTAATCACCCTTGTGAATTTGTTTAGTGACTGTCTTTTGTGTGCCTTTGCCTATCCTACTGATGTCATGCAGTGCTAACCCAGTGGCTGCAGCATGGCTGGTGGAAGGCTGCTGACTTTCAATGGGGGACACTGCAGATGGCCATGCAGGACAACATCGAGGAGTTGGTGGCTGGGAGTGTCAAATCGAGTGACGTTGTTTCTTCTTCTTCTTCTTCTGCATCTTCCTCTTCTTCACTCTCCTCTCCCTCTTCTTGGTCAACCATTGGCTGGGCAGGCTGGATTTCTTGGGTGTGTGAAAAGAGGAATGCAAAGGGTAGAGTTGTGGTGAGGGGAGGGCAGGAAAGCAAGAGGTACATGCTTACACCAGGAGAAGTGGGATGTGAGAAGGAGGATATTGTGTGAGGATACCGACATTTTGTATCCTTTCAGCCTCGCCGCTGGCCAAGGGCTCAGCCATGCCCCTGCCAAGAATGGCCAGCACCGTCTCCTCCAAGAGGGGTGAGGTAAAGCTAGGAATGGGCGGTGTGCCTCGTGTTTGGTACAGATTGTTGGTAGGTAAGTAATGCGGGTGAGGGAGCGGGGGTCGTGCAGTGAGCAGTATGTGAGGCTAGTGGTGCAGTTGGTAGGAGGCGGCTTTTGAAAATGCATTCACTGACGTTGACCACTGGTCTGAGGTCATGAAGCTTCTTTGGGCACTGGAGCCAGGTCGTGGGGGGCGACACTGCTGGCAGTGACGGCCTCGGTGATCTGGTCCCACATCCTTCTTTTTGGAGGGCCTCCTGGCCCCTGTGGGTAGAGGACCTCTCTTGCAGTGTTGACCCCTGTGCAAAGCTGGAGTGCTGCGTGCAAGACCCTGGGTGCCCCTTCCCTGGCTTGCTGAGCCATTTGTGTTAGTGCTGAGGCACTTTTCCCATTTTTTTATGTCCGGAAGTCAGTTCAGCTTCAAAAGCTGAAGACTCCCATTTCTGAATTATTTTTAATGTTTATATTTTTTTTCAGAAGACAGTTGAGCTCTAAGGGCTACAGACTACCTATTTTTAAATTATTTTTATTTTTTTTATTTTAGAAGGCAGTTCCCCTTTAAGGGATTGACACTGCTTTCTAAAATGACAGCCTAGCTTTAAGAGAACGCTGCCTCACTCCAGGGTCGCTCCGGCTACAGTACATTGGACCTCCTGCTGAGAGCACCACCTGAAACAACTAGTTACACTGCAAGTTTTGCACTGCACTAATGTAAATCAGCAGGTAGCACCAAAATACCGGTGCTGCCTGTGCTCTTATTACGGGCGGCCATTAACTTCGGCCTGCGGTGGCAGCGGCAGGTTTCCAGCCTACTCGAATTTCTAAGCCTTTATCAGATCATCAGAATATTTATATTTCATATGCTCTTCATATCCCTCTCCCTCATTTACCAACATTGCTTCTACATTTATTACAACATGTTGTGAGCTCAGTATATCCTGAAAATACTCCTCGGATCAAGTAAAACAAATTACAGCACGTGTGCCAACCATGAGCTTTTTAGGCTGACAGTTAGCTTTTCAACCCTTGTCAGTGCTTCACAAGAAAAGTCGGCTTTATACACTGGGATTGGAGGTTGTCAGTATGAACTGAGCAGAGCAGTTGGAAGGCACAACTGAAGACTGTCAAAATCATTCAGATCAGTTCGAGGGCAGAATTAAAGGCTGTTACAACCATTTTACAACAAATGAACTGCCAAAATGCAGCTTTTAAAAACTTTTAATCTTCCACAAAAGAACTTTCTGGACATGCCTGGCTGTTACCTTATATAACAGTTAAATTTCCTCAAGATTAGTTGATGCGGCTTATTTTTTGAGATACTGAGGATATTTCCTCGTGTGAATGCATTAACTGGTTTATTAAGCATTTCAATCATTGCATGAGTGCAATTGCCAGAATTTAGAAATAAATGAGGTTAAAATGGTAATGAGCATTACTTAATTTGAAGAAATTGCACTAAGATTCCCTTATTTAGGATTTTACTGCAATGCCCTGCTGTGGTGTGAACAATTGGTTTGTTTGTGTGTGAGTAGTATTGCCCACTGGGCAAGTTTATCATGTGGCAATTCAGGCGCTAGGGCAGCCCCATTTCACAAAAAGTGTCCTACATCAAGTATAGGGCCCTTATTTAAATATGTTAATTACGTTTTCAATGCCTACCGGGCATCCGATCCAAAATGCTAGGTGGCGCACTTCTGCCGCGGGGCAGGCACCCGCACGCTGCTCACCAGATTGGACCCTTAGGCACCCGTTTTATGCCTGAAAACAGGCTTGGCGCAATCAAATTGATAGGCTCAGGTGTTCTGGGAGTGGAGGGGTTGGAAATTAGTGCCGAACAGGTTCACCCCCCCTTCCTGACTGCACCAGTGATTTCTGGGAGTGGGATGGGCATTTCCTCTGCTTGCTCCTTCTACCCTGGTGTCACTTTTGGTGGGATCCTGGGCTCCCCTGGATAGAATAGTGGGCAAAAGTTCCCCAATAGTAGACATCTGGGCTAAGGTGTTTTATGTTAGCAGTAGTGTATTATATTTATATAACATGATCTATTTTGCAATACTGATATAAAACAGATCTAATGCTGTAACTACTGTAAAACCCAAAGGGCCTGAAATTCAGAACCTTAGCGGTGGCTGTTAAGGCCAGTTTTGTGGAAAAAATGGAGTCTGCCTTGATTCTGCCCACTTACTGCGTGGGCTGCGCCAGACGCAATATTGGTGAAGGCAAAAAAAAAGGCGCCATTTACCTTCGTCTGAAGCAGGTGTTAGGTCATTAACATATGCAAATAACGAGCCTAACGGCTGCTTCTGCTGCCTCTTACAAATTTGGCTTGTGTCTGAGGCAGCCAGCGCCAGCGCCAGCGATGTTTACTCGCAGGTAAACTGACGCTAAACAGCACCGAAAGAAAAAAGGTAAGTACTTACCATTATCATCTCCGACCTCAGTCCTGACTCCGATCTTCAAGCCCTCTCCGACCTCCCCCCCCGATGCTGGCCCTGACCTCCAGGTCCCCCTGATGCTGGCCCCGACCTCCAGGTCCCCCTGATGCTGGTCCCGATCTCCCCCCCAATCCTGGCCCCGATCTCCAGGTCCCCCTGATGCTGGTCCCGATCTCCCCCCCAATCCTGGCCCCGATCTCCAGGTCCCCCCGATGCTGGCCCCGATCTCCAGGTCCCCCTGATGCTGGCCCCGATCTCCAGGTCCCCCTGATGCTGGCCCCGATCTCCAGGTCCCCCCGATGCTGGCCCCGATCTCCAGGTCCCCCTGATGCTGGCCCCGATCTCCAGGTCTCCCTGATGCTGGCCCCGATCTCCAGGTCCCCCTGATGCTGGTCCCGATCTCCAGGTCCCCCTGATGCTGGTCCCGATCTCCAGGTCCCCCTGATGCTGGCCCCGATCTCCAGGTCCCCCTGATGCTGGTCCCGATCTCCAGGTCCCCCTGATGTTGGCCCCAATCTCTCCCCCAATCTTGGCCCCGAACCCCAGGCCCCCCCCCCCCACAGAGTCCTTGCTTGGCATTCAGCCTTTCAGCATGTTCAGCACTGGGCTGAACACCACAATAATGCTAATCAGCAGGCAGCACCAAAACAATTGCGCTGCCTGTGATCTTTTTACCTGAGTGAGCAAATCTCGCCCCGCTGTGGCACCGCCCATATTGGGGCCTTATCGAATTTCTAGGCCAATCTCCCTGCCTTATAATGTAGACAAGTTGCTGTCAGCTCATGAGGCCCACAAAATGAGATATCTTTTATTCAAAATATCAATGAAAAGTGCACTTTTATCTATTTTATTTCAAACAGAGCTGCTAATCAACACCAGTGCTTTATCCCAGTAAATCAGCAATAACAACAGAAGGGGGTACAAACAGCTAAGAAAATGCTTTATATATTATTATGTAATAAATAAAGGAACAATGAACTTGCATTCATACAGCACCTTTCATGATTTCAGGACATCCCAAATTGCTTTACAGCAAATTAAGTACTTTTTGAAGTGTAGTCACTGTTGTAATGTAGGGAAATGTGGTAGCCAATCTGCACACAGAAAGGTCCCACAAATAGTAATGAGATAAGTAGCCAGGTAATCTGTTTCACTGACAGTGGTTGACGTACAGATTTTATCCAGGACACTAGTAAAGCTCCGCTGCATCTGAGTGGGCAGGCAGGATCTCAGTTTAACATCTCATCCTAAAGATGGCACCATCGACACTGCAGCACTCAAGTGACAGCCTAGATTATGTGTTCAAGTCACGGCAGTGTGGCTTAAACCCATGGGGTAAAAATTGAGTCGCGCCCCATTTGGGGCGCTAACCTCGCCGGGGCGCGACTTTTAGCGCCCCGAAAAAATTAGCGGCCCCGCGCCGGAACTTCAGTGGTTGCGCCCCAAGAGGGAAGCGGGGCGCCACTGGAAGCACCCCGCATCCCTCTTGGGGTGCTGCAAGTGAATATCCTGGCGCTACGTGCCGCAGCGCCACGCGCTGCGGCACGTCGCGCCGCGGTATTGCAGGCCTTCCTCCCCTTCTTAAAGGGGAGGGACCCTGCGCAGCGCGAACCGGGGCCCAGCTGGGCCCCCAGGGATCGGGAGTGCCGGCAAAAGAGCCCGGCACTCAAGAGAAGTGCCGGGCTCTTGGAGCGCAGCCGGCACTTCACGGTGGGGGGGCTTCACGGGGGCCGGGGACAGCAACGGGGGCAGGTGCTGGCAGGCGGCCAGCAACAAAAATGGCCGCCTGCCACCTCCCCTTTAAATATCGCCGCCCCGGCCGCACGTACGCCTCCCTGAACCCGTCGGACATAGCGTCTGGCGGTAAATCAGGGGGCGCGACTGAAGATCACGGCCGGGGCGCGAGCGGGGTGCTGCGCACGGCGATGACGTCATCGCCGGCGGCGCAGCGCCACAGGGCGCTACCGGCTGCCGCCGCCGCTAACCTCCCGCTGAATTTTTCGGGAGGCGTGGGCGGCGCTGCGCCCGGGCGTTAGCTGCTTTACGCCCCATTAGCGCCCTCTTAAGGCGCTAACGGGAGGCGCAAGCAGCTGAATTTTTCCCCCATGATCTTCTGAGTCGAAGGTGAGAACGCTGCCACTAAGCCAAGGCTGACATTTACCCATATTGAAGTCAGTGGAAAAGAAATTTCGGCACAGTATAAAATGGGCTGCCGATTCACTGAGCCCATTTCGTACTACCGAATTTCACCCGCATTTTGTCTATCATCTTCACATGATCCACATAAGCTGAAGATTTAAGGTTTAAAAAAGCAACAAAATCAGACTTAATACTTGAATTCTGTTTCAATTTTAAATTGACCTTTTAAAATCAGCGCTGCAAAACTAAAAATGGCTGTCAGCGACATCCAAGCCAATAAATGTAATTATACAGCTGTTGGATTGCAGAAAATGGCTACCGTTTTTTCTTTGTCCTTTTTTAAGATGGACAATGTTAGTGAGTTCTGATGAAGGGTGAAGTGTTCATACCTGAAACAACAATTTGTCTCTTCTATCTACATATCCTGTCTGACCTTCTAGATGTTTCTAGCATTTTCTGTTTTTGTTTTTGAATAATGTTAGTGCTGAGGAACTAAAGATTGTCTTGCTTCTTGCATCAGTGGTACTGGCATGAAGCTAGGTCGAGAGCAAATCATAGGATGGAGGCCAATTTGAATCCTTCTAAAATTATTGATCTTAAATTAAAGCCCAATTATTGGCCCCAATATTTACACGGGGCTAAGAGAGCGGTGGGAGGCTTTCTGGATGGGAAACCCAGAAGTAAGTATCGGGTGGGAAAGCAGCAGTGGAGTGGATGTCAGGTAAGTGGGGGGGGGTCAGAGATCGCGTGGTGTGGGGGTCGGAGATCGCGGGGTGTGGGGGTCGGAGATCGCGGGGTGTGGGGGTCGGAGATCGCGGGGTGTGGGGGTCGGAGATCGCGGGGTGTGGGGGTCGGAGATCGCGGGGTGTGGGGGTCGGAGATCGCCGGGTGTGGGGGTCAGAGATCGCCGGGTGTGGGGGTCGGAGATCGCCGGGTGTGGGGGTCGGAGATCGCCGGGTGTGGGGGTCGGAGATCGCGGGTGTGGGGGTCGGAGATCGCCGGGTGTGGGGGTCGGAGATCGCCGGGTGTGGGGGTCGGAGATCGCCGGGTGTGGGGGTCGGAGATCGCGGGGTGTGGGGGTCGGAGATCGCGGGGTGTGGGGGTCGGAGATCGCGGGGTGTGGGGGTCGGAGATCGCGGATGTGGGGGTCAGAGATCGCGGGTGTGGGGGTCAGGGATCACGGGGTGTGGGGGTCGGATATCGCTGGGCTTGAGTTCGGAGATTGTGGGGTGTGGGGGTCGGAGATTGCGGGTGTGGGGGTCAGGGATCACGGGGTGTGGGGGTCAGATATCGCGGGGTGTGGGGGTCGGAGATTGCGGGTGTGGGGGTCGGAGATCACGGGGCTGGGGGTGGGAGATCGTGGGGGTGGGAGATCGCGGGGCTGGGGGTGGGAGATCACGAGGGTGGGAGATCGCGGGGCTGGGGGTCGGAGATCGCAGGGCTGGGGGTGGGAGATTGTGGGGGTGGGAGATCGCGGGGCTGGGGGTGGGAGATCGTGGGGGTGGGAGATCGCGGGGGTGGGGGTGGGAGATCGCGGGGGTGGGGGTGGGAGATCGCGGGGGTGGGAGATCGCGGGGCTGGGGGTGGGAGATCACGGGGCTGGGGGTCGGAGATCGCAGGGCTGGGGGTCGGAGATCGCGGGGCCGGGGGTGGGAGATCGCGGGGCCGGGGGTGGGAGATCGCGGGGCCGGGGGTCGGAGATCGCGGGGCCGAGGGTGGGAGATCGCGGGGCTGGGGGTGTGAGATCGCGGGGTGTTGGGGTGGGAGATCGTGGGGTGTTGGGGTGGGAGATCGTGGGGTGTTGGGGTCGGAGATCGCGGGGTGTGTGAGGGTCAGAGATCGCTGGGTGTGTGAGGGTCAGAGATCGCTGGGTGTGGGGGTCAGAGATCGTGGGAGTGAGGGTCTGAGACCACGGGGGGTGGGGGTTGGAGATTGCGGTGTCTATGAAGTGGCAAACTTGTTGGGCCTGGAGGAAATGCTCTTGCTCCACCTGGCCCACAAGCAGTGCCTGTAACGGCAGTTACTTTATGGAGCCAGCCCTTCTCGCCTCCTTTTACCTGCCGGGTTTCCTGAGTCCCTGGAAACCTGGCCGACATTAGTTAAAAATAAAAAATTGTTAAAATGGAGGCACGCAAGCTCTTTAAAGGACTTCAGTGACCGATCCACCACCTGAGAGTGGCTTGGTTGCCCACTCGCCAACCTGCCTCTGTTAAAAAGTGGGCGGGTTGGAGTTGGGTTTGAAATGTTATAAATTTTTACTTCCCACCCGACCCAAACCCATCCGTTCTTGGGGGTTAAAATTACTACCATTATCTCTTTGTTCTTTAAAAAAATACAAATTATATGTTTATAGGGATTTTATTGTTAAAGATATGAATGGAATACCCTATAGATTTTATAAGAACACATCGCACATCTTACTGACATTTGCCAGATCCCTATCACTGCGAAATGATGATGTCCTCAGAATCCCATGATTGTGCTGCACTCAATGTAAGACATTAACATCCACTGATATTAACCCTACGTAATGATTGATGTATCATCTCTCAGAAACATCTCAAAGTGCTTCAGATGCAACTAATTGCTTTGAAGTGCAGTGACTGCTGTTATATATGTAGATAAATGCACCAGCTAGCTGCACGCAGCAATATCCCACAAACAGCAAATGATCAATGAATTTGTTTTATCTGTAGAAAATTTCTGTAATATCTGGAAGCCTATTTACAGATAATCGGTTGAATTGCAAGAAGAATTTATTTAGTTCTTCTGCACTGAATTAAAATTGTCTGTCCCCATTTTCCATAGGAAATTGATCAGTTAGTGGTCTTACCCTAGCCAAGGACATTTTCCCCTGGAATAAACATTTTTTAGTTTCTTCATTAGCAATAATGGGATGATGGGAGCTGGGCTCATGAGATCCATTGGGTACAAAGATGCTGTGACTGCCTTCTGGGGGAATCTGATCTGTAGATGCCATACAATTTATGCTTTTCTTTTGGAGAGGGTGGTGCAGATCACTTATCAAGTTTGGACTTGTATGGAGAGGGAAGGTGGGGGGAGTGGGGCCTTCTGTATAGTTCAAATTCTGAGTTATACAAATTTAGCGAACTTATTCAGTTCAGCCCATTCCTGCCGATTACATGCTCTTCTAACAGTCAGGTTCCTGCACAATATCTGTCATCATGTGTGTCACCTTGCTCCTATTAATATAATCATTATTTACTGACCTGGCTGGTAACAACAAATAGTCTTTTTTACTAATGCTGACATTGGAGTGGACACATTGGGCTGGATTTTACCAGCCCTGAGGGGGCGGGTTTAGAGGCGGGACTGCAGGGAAAATCAAAAAGAATGGGAGCAGGTCCAGAACCCGCTCCCAACCCACCTCCAACCAAACTTCTCAGGTGTCGGGTCCCTGATTTGCGCAGGGACCCGACTCCTAGCAGTGGGAAGAGGATTATAGCCACTTAACTGCCTGTTCACAGGTAGTTAACAGGCAGTTAAGAGGCTTTTTCCCATTTTGAGACTTCTGTTGTGGGCTTCCCGATGTCGGGAACCCCGCCAGGGTAAGTGAGGCGTGCTGTGGGTCTGTTGTAATGTTTGTGTATAGATGACAGCTGCAGAAGTGGTGTGAAGGATGCAGTGGGACACTGGTGAGTATCAGAGCTAAGGAAATGTTGGGAAAGTCATTTTTAATGTGTTTAGATTTTTCTGTAGGTGACAAGCTTTGAAGTGTTTGTGTGGCCTCACCTCATTGGGAGAAGTGACAGATCGCTTCTGTACACTCACCTGCAGCTACCATCTGTTTTATCCTAAGGAGAGAGTCAATGGAGAACCTGGATGCAAGGGCTCACCATTGTACAGTGATTATCAGTGTTTGACAGCACCTCAATGCTGTCAAACACTGTCAAATCATCTGTCAAAAATAAATGGTTCATGTCCCTTTAAGAAAACCGGCAAATGAAGCGTCATCAACTGACGTCATCTGACACCGGCTTTCCCTTAATTGGCCAGCAAGCCCGCAGGGCCAATCAGAGGAAAATAGCGTCTGTGCGCCGGACGTTGCTGGGGGCGGGACTAGAACCCGGAAGGCAGCAGTCCCGCCCCCAACTTGTCTCGGCAGGTAAAATCCAGCCCATCCAGTTTATGGTGGCCGCTCACCACCATCTTCTCAAGGGCAATTAGGGATGGGCAATAAATACCGGCCTTGCCAGCGACGCCCACATCCCATGAACGAATAAATAAATAAATAAATCCAAGTGCAGTGGAGGCTTGTTATATAGAGCAGGTCAAGAAGGTCACAAAAACTGCTGTGGGGAGGGGGTGGGGCGGAGGAAGCTGCTACTTGGTGTAGATTTGTTCAAATCAGATTTGCATATAAGTGGATTTGACTGGATTACCAATTGCACTACTCTCTGTTGTGCAAAGATCTACAAGCTCATTACCCACATAAATACAGATTTTGTTCCTGCTTGTAGTGACTTCTGTTATAGAACTGAAGCTGCTCTGGCCTCATTGCACTACAGTTTTATCTGTATGAAAGATGAAATACGATTAATAATGGCTATGATCCTGGTTTTTGTCCTTTGTTCAGCAGCAGAGGATTTTTGCATTCTGTGGGAGTCAGGATTCCAGCTATCTGATTTGCATGCAATCAGTAGCTGCTGTAAATTGTCTATACAGGGGGTCCGTTGTACAATGTGTATCTTTGTTATCCAATCCGCAAGGTAATATTTGGAAGATTAGGTGAACAGAAAGTGACCTCGTTTTCCTTGCATTTGCTTTTCTTTTAAGAAGTAATGCTTCCTTTATTACAATGACTCTAAGAGCATCCTTTTAAAATTGTTGAACCTCATAAACTATTACATTAAGGGCTTTAAATTTTGAAACAGACACATGGAATTTGTGTGCTTTAATGAGATATTCCTTGCCCGCAGTCAGAAACCGACCCACATCATTGGTTTCTCAGCATGGCACCTCCGAATTCTAGTCTATAGCAGATTTTATTATGCCCATAATAATGTTAGCCATCATCAAACTAATGACTAAAAGGCTCAGTCCTTATGCTTGCTTTAAGTCTTCCATTGACACTTACAGCATACTAACAAGCCTCTAAATAATACAAAGAAAGGAAATTCATTTTTATGATGGAAAAGCTGTTTGGATGCTTCATTTTGGTGAGATAGTTTCTTAAACATATGGCTTAACAAAAATGAAATTATCTATTGAAATTATATATTTTAGTTCAATGAATCGAGATGCTAGGTTTGGTTTTCAGGTCAGGACGCTAAGACTATGTGAGAAATTTAGATTTCTACAGACAAGGGGTCCAAACCCAAAACCTAAGCGAGTCTGTTCTCTCCTCAGATGCTGACTGATCTGCTGTGTCTTTCCAGCATTTTCTTTTTTCATCCTTTTTAATGTTCTCCTGTTTTACACAGATTACAAATCAAACTTAAAAGGAACTATTTTCTGTCTTTAGCAAAATGAATAAGAAAAATAGGTTGCTTTCTGGATCATTAATTCATCCAGATTAGATAATGGCCCAAAAATTGTTGTGAAAATAACGGAGAGGCTAATAGCGCTCACTGTTATTTATGGGCAAATGCCAGAGCAACTTCAGGCGAGGGCAGATGCGCGATTAAAGGCGGAATCAAAAAGTTGCTGTCGGAGATGCATTGCTCCGCTGTTAGCTTCACGAAAACAGCATCTCACTGTCTGGCTCCCCATTCAAATGCATTGAACGGCGTGAAGTTCCTGTACTTGCACGATAGATACGAAATAAACTCGCCACAGAAAGTTAGGGCTTGTCCTTTTCAGTCTAATTACCCTTTCTAATGGTGTGATAAGTGTTAATTATTGCCAGCCAACCTCTCTGGCACTGAAAGTGTGGAGTCTCATTCTTTCAGGTTTTAATTGTTTGAGATTTTTTTCAATTTAAAATTAAAATTTATTATTATTATTCCTTTCTGTCTCTTTTTTTTCTCTTAATCCAATCGTTCTGTCCCACTCTTTGGGCGGGATTTTGTCATTTCCCACCCGCCCGGAGCGGGGGGGGGGGGGACCGGTAGACTATGGGTTTGTGCGTGTGACGTAATGGGCAGGTTCCCCGCCTGGAAGCCAGCCTAATTGACAGGCTTGGCATTCAGTCGGGTGGGGAACGCTGGCCGGGAACGCCGCAGGACCAGGTAGGTGTGGGGTCCCGGTGGGGTTCCAAGCCCAGGGGGGAGGGTCTGATCCCCGACCCCGGGGGTGGTGAACGATGCCGGGGGGTTGTCCGATCCCTGACCCCGGGGTGGAGTTCGATCCCAGGGGTGGTCTGATCCCCAACCCCGGGGCTGAGTTCGATCCCTCAGGGTGTTCCGATCCCTGACCCTGGAGGAGTGGTCCGATACCCGAACCTGGGGGGGAGTGAGTGAGATCCGGGGGTGGGGTGGTTTCCGATCCCCGACCCTGGAGGGGGTTCCGATCTTCGACCCCGGGGGTGCAAGCTGCTGGTGGGTGAGCTTGGGAGGTCAGGAGGAAGCACTCCTGCTCCTTCCGGCCCACAAGGATTGTTCCCCGAGGCTGTGCTCGCCTCGCTGCAGCTATTAGGAATCTCGAGCCCTGGGATCCCCGGCTGCAGTTAAACTGCACAGCACGTTAAAGCAGAGGCTTCAGGCCTCATTATAATATTTAAAATGCCAACCCCACCTCCTGGCAGCGGGTTGGCTGCCCGACCCCGGTCCTGCTTGAATAAAAGGTGAAAGTGGGTGGTTGGAGGCGGGTTCGGGTCGGGTTTTAGATTTTTAAAACTTTAACTTCCAGCCGCCCCCCCATCTCACACTTCCAGCAACTTCCAGGGCAAAACATCGTCGACATTAAACGGGCAAGGGCAAGTCTAACTAATACTGTTCGTTGGCCTGCCACAGGAAATTTTGGGCCATTATGTTCTGTAATTTCACAACAGGTTGGTCATTTCACATATTTAAGTACTTTTCAAATTCCAGATTTAATGGTATTGGAAAATCTTTCAGAAAGGAATACCAGAATGCATGTCCTGGGTCAGTGCACAGAGAATATTCATACCGACCTGTCACATTCTTGGACCACCCAGTCAAAGTTTCAAGTGAGGGGACTCTCCGCAGACCATTTGTTATTTTGGTGCACTATATTCTAAAGGAGTTCCTGTCTTCTAGTTACTAAATCAGGAAAAAAGACCATGGCCCAAAAATTAGTGAGTGAGCCTTCGTGCGAGGGTAAGGCCTCCCCGCGATCTCTCACTGCGCGCTGGCTTTTTCAGTCCGATCTCGCACGAACTTGATGTTCTGGACAGCAGCTGTGCAGGGCTTTCGTATCCCACAGGCGTAGTTAATTCGTGCGAGCTGTGGGATCACGTGACTCAGTTAGAGCCAATGGCAGCACACCATCTTTCATTCATAGCTTTCACAGCACGGCTGTGAAAGCTATGAATACTATACCCCCCCAAAAGAACAGCTAAACCTCAATTAAATTTAAAAAAAACCATCACATTAATAAAATAAGTATAGTTAAATAAATTAACCATTTTAAACAAAAAATTAAATTTTTGAAAAAATTTAAAATCTTTTAAAAAGTTATAAAAATAAACTTACCTGTCTTTAAAGTCTCTAAAAAAGATATACCTGTAAAAAAAAATTCAAAATAATACTTAATTAAGTACTTACCTTGTTAAAAGAGGGTCTTACGCCTCCTTTCTTTATGTCTAAAATCTTCCATGCTTACCTGCGCGTCCAAAGCACTAAGTGCACTGCGTGCGCGCAGCCTGTAGCGCGCACGCGGTTCACCTAGGAACCGCCCCCTTTTGAATTCACCAAGTGCCGGTTTTCAGCGCATGCGCAGTGCATGCAGAAAACCGGCAATTGGAGACAGAATACGCGAGAGTACACAGTGCGTACTCTCGCGTAGCGGCACTAATTTTTGGGCCAATATAATTTATTTTTGTATGTGTATCCTCAGGTCTGTGCGTTCAAAGAGTCTGCTTGTATCTCTTGCTTTCAAAGATATAGTCCATTTAAGAATCACTTCCCCCTCTTCCAAATAAAAACACTTATGAAAGAAATACAATCATGAGGATTGATAAGTATGTGTAATTTTTTCTGCAGTAGAAATCAAGCAGGTGGACTTGATTAACTTAAATATAATAGATACACTAACTAGATGAATTAGACCAGATCTACCACCTTGTGAGAGCAGTAGACTTTAAAACATCTGACAGTAGTAATCTACTTTTTCATTTGTCACTTCTGAAAACATGAAAGGTATCTGTTAAAACCTGACTGGTGCCATTGGGTCCGAAAGATATAACTGTCCTTGCTGTCTTCAACTCCCATGCATAGCTTCCCAAAATGTAACTAATGTGTTGTGCTTTATGAGTGAATGCATCACTGCTACTTAGAATGTTCTTCTGTAATTGATAGCCTCAGAAAGCCACTATATAACAGCGTTAATAAACTGGGAGGCATGAATTACATGGGTTCTGATGCTCACTTATTCTTTACATGTACAAAAATTCAGTGTGCTTTACGTTTACAAAATAACATGACTTTTTATTGTTAAAAGTTCATAGACCAAGGTTAAATTTCCAGAGTGAAATGCTCATACTTCAGAAAGAGAACTTGTATTCCAAGTAGTGAAAGGGGATGGATACCGACCAGTCTCATTCACAACAAATGACCTGATTAAATAACATACAAGCAGTAATAAAATGAACTACTGGTGTCATAAAAACCTGAGTCTGTATGTATTTTCACAGTATTGGTAGTTAACGATAAAAGGAATGATTTCCTTTTACTGCCTATTTTCTCCCCTCCCCTTTTCTTGAAGATGCTTGTATGATTCCTCCAAAAGAATCATAGAATCTGTTGGGCTGGAAATTCCGTATCGCCCCAGTTGGGGCGCTAACTTTTGAAAAGTAGGAAAAGTAGCGCCAGGCGCTAATGATTCCCTCCTGACGGGAAATTCAGCTTTAGTGCTCCAAGAGGGAAGTGGAGCACTAAATCAAGCGCTAACCACTTCTCCTAGGGTGCTAAAGTTGGAGAGCGGGGTGGTAGCGGCAGAGTGCTGAACAATTTGGAGCGTATCGCTAATGGCATCAGAGGTTGGTTCCCTCGCTTAAAGGGAAGGGCCAGTGATGCTTCAAAACCCGTTTGTCGGCAGGTCTGTGTTGCAAGGCGACCTGCGCGACTGCCATTACAGCCCTAAACACTCTACAAAGTGGAGGGCTTGGACATCTTGTAGCAATGAAGTGATCAAAAACTTTCAGCAGGAACCAGACTGATGGAAATATTAAAGGTTGGCCTACCTGAAAACACTTCCCTTTAAATAACACTTCCCAAGCGGCCAGCCGAGTTGACAACGACTCCTCTTCCTGCCGTTGTTCACGGCCGGCGATACAGCAGGGGGTGGAAGCCAATTTCACATCCGGGGCGGTAATGGGGCACTGTGCACTTAATGACGTCATGATCTGCAAGGAGCTCGAGGCCCAGGCGGTAAGAGGTAGCACCAGCGATAAACCGGTGATTAATTTTGTGGGCGTCGCTGCATTCGCCGCACCTGGTCGCTAACCCCTTAGTGCCTCATTAGCGCCCCCCCAGGCGCTAACAGGAGGCGCTAACCAACCGAATTTCTCCCCCATAGAATCTTACAGCACTGTAGAAGGCTATTTGGCCCATTGTGCCTGTGCCAGCTCTTTGAAAGAGCTATACAATTAATCCCACTCCCCCTGCTCTTTCCCCATAGCTCTGCAATTGCTTCCTTTTCGGGTACAGTCCCCACCGCTTATAGTGGCCGCGTTTGTGCACCCCGATTTGCCCGCTATATGCGATGGCCAGTGTATAACGGGGTAACACTAGACAGTATGTGATCAGAGCGCTGTGTATGTTCAACATTGGCTCGCGTGTCTATGTCTGGAGAGGGTTCAGCGGGTGGGGTTTAATTTACAATAATTTCTATGTATTAAAAGCGATGCAGTGAATTAGTAACCAACATTTCAGACTTCTTGAAAGACGATTCTCACAAGTAACAGTGCTGTCGCTAAATCTGTTTCGGGCTTTCCCCTCTTAAAAGAGTGCAATTGAAATGTGCATCTAATTTCTGATGGATGTGTAAAATAGTAGGGAGTCTGATGGATTTACTGTCCACCACGTATATGCAGTGGGAACTGTACTTTCTCTTAATCTTAGTTTCGTTTGCAGAGTCGCTCCTTGCGTTCCCTATTATCAGTTGGCAGCAGCTAAGGCGAATCTTCTTTTAAGTTCATCACCGCATCTTGCATCTTCTTCTGAAATTATTCAGCCTCGATTCGAGTTTATCCATTTATTCCATTTCTCTTCCGTTGATAGATTTTTCAGCCCTTAACCAAGATTTTCATCTTGTCTGAGGTTATGTTTTAGCTAAGTTAAATTCTATTTGGTAGAAGCTCTGGGGGATTATCCCTATTCTTGGCAATAATGTCAATGAACTAATGAGTAAGCATAGCTGTTGCTGCCCGAAATAAACAAAGCAACTTTGAAATTTACATGAATGCAAATGGCAAATGAACGGAAGTGACGATGGTGGCTCTGCCTTCCCACAATGCAGTGCGACGGAGAAAAGACCCCATCAATAGCTCGGGCCGCACTGCACTCTGGGGGATTGAGTCACCTGATCCCCTGTTTCAGCCAATAGTGACCGGCCGGAGGGAGGAACCTTTAAAATGTGCGGGAGAAGCTGAGGGCATGGTGAGAGCTGCTGGGTAAGTGGATTTATTTTACCTCAGAGATCACTATGGTGCATCGTGTTTTTTTTAATGAATAAGGCAAGCTCTAAATTCTCCTACCGGGAAGAGGTTTCTGAAATGTTCTGAGGCAGAGGGTGTCATATGGAAAATCTCAGTCTGTTTGGAACAGATTTATAATTGAGAAATTAAATGTTAGGGTTTTCGGGGACGAGTATAGATGGTACAGCACTATTGCCAGAACACACGCAACATTCGAGATGTGGTATAAAATGAAAATGGCATTGTCAGTACATGTATTCCACTAGCAGAAGCAACAAAGTCTGTTTTCTTGAAACGTGCCTTGGCTACTTTGCTGTGCTCCCACCCTGTCCCCGAATTCGGTTTAGAAAATATGGTCATCCTAGCATAGATTGTGGACCTTCCTGGACTCTATGGCTCAGTAGTGGATAAATTTACCGAGGCATTGGGATGTAAAGTCTTAAGATTCAGTGTGGGTTCTCATCTCTGCAGAGACAGAGTGGAATCTGGCATAGTCCTGTGACTTTCTGAGACACGTGCTATGGGGAATTGACAGATTAGTTTGTGTCCCAGAGATACAGTAGTAACTAGGCCATGTTCATGGGGCATGTTTGTTATTCATTTGTTGTGTGTGATGTATGTAAGTTGATTTATTTCTAGTGAGTTACATCAAATCTGTGGTTCAAGACATCCATGAATGTGATTTGTGATACGTATCCATACACTATACATGCAATTCTTCAAATCTCTGTACCCAGCCTAACTTATTCCACTATTGTCACGGAATCAACTTAGTGCTGCTATCAATGCAGGCCAGACTTTGCTTTCCATCTCTGACTTGCTCTATTATCTAGCCTAACTTTGATCCACAGTCTTCCGTCCTACTAAATGAACTTATCTTTATTCAATTTCAAGGACAACATCCCCTTAGTACTATGAATACATTACTTATACATTAACTAGAGCAAATAAATCCTATGAAGGAATTAAAAACATCATCATCATAGGTGAGAATAAAGCTTTGAAGTCTGAATTTCTGGAAAATGGGGATCCTTCTACGCACAAGTCCCAAATATTACAATGCCAGGGACTGGATAGAGCAGATCGAACACAATACTGATACCCTTCTCCACACCAACCTTTACCAACCATAAACACAACTTGAAAATACTGACTATGAACCTAAAAAGGCACTGTATGAGAAAAGGCCATTCACCCATTAAGTCAGACCATGTGCACTCAGCTCTATCATAGACTACTCAATTTATTTAATCTCCCCAGGGACTATTTCCCCCAAAGATATTTAATTGAAATTCCGGAATATCTATTTAACTTTGCAACCTACATTATTTAACTTTGATTTTCCAGATCATGATAATTTCATGGTTCCATCAGCTCAAGAACCATGATGATCCAGTTGCTTGCACTTAACTCTATAATCATTTGCAAGGAGATGTGTGACTTTCTCCCTTCTTCAGAGGAAGATTGTAGATTGACACAAGCATGTTGGCCATTTTGATTGCAGCAGGTTTAGTGAATATTTTGAGAAAAGAGGCATCCATTTTTTTCATTCAATAACATTTCACATAACTAAAATGCCCATTATGAAATCCAATAAAATTTGATAAAGTTAACAATAATTTTTAAAAGTGCAGTCATTTTCAATCCAATGTAGCAGCTGAGATTGCTGGCTCTCTTGAATAAGGCAGGAATTTCAGGCAATTTAAATGTTTGGGAGGTGACCACACTAAACATGGAACTAGATATTGTGTGATGTTTATTAATAAATCTACCAGTGGGGAGAAATAAAATTGTTTAAAATCAGAACAGTAATCTTTAATTTTTGATTCGGGGAAATGTGGAATCAGGAAAAAATGACATCTTATAGTTTTGTAGTAATTGTAGTAATAATCTGTGTTTAGCTAAATCCTAATAAGAGTCCTACAATAAATGTTTTGTGTAGATAAGAGTTTTTACAGACTGCTTAAAAAAAACAAATTAACTATTTAATTGTTCATTCCCCAGCTGAATTTATTTTATAACATAAGCTTCTTCCTTACATAAAAGCGTTCAAATGATAATATTTTAAAAAAGATGTTAATGTCTAACAGACCAGACCGGTTACATGCTGTGACTTGGCATTATTTATCGTGTTGAGCATTGTGAATACTGGAAAGAATATTACATTTGTATTTTTAGCAGTGATGGCTGCTGTGGGAAATCTAGATAATAGTAGTGAATGGGAAGCAATGCAGTTTGTGTTATGTGCTTGTCTCCGAATGATACCTGCCTGAGGTATGCAGTTATCTAGCATACCTTGTTGGTATAATATTTTGATTGCTCCTGCAAAGTATTTGTAAATGTAAATTTATTGCACTGAAGCCAGGAGCATTGGCATCCCCTCAGTAAATTCTTGCTGTGCTTCTATTTCCTACGAAATTGGGTCATCAGTCATCATTTTGTGTTGATTCCTTTTCAAGCTCTCTGCTCTTTTGCAAGTGGCAGCACAATCCTGTAGTAATACACACAGTATTCTTGTGTGATAAATTTGGATTTATTTCTTCCATGGGATGCAATGGCAATGTTACAAGTTAAGGAAGTCACAAGTCGCTATTTATAAGATTTTTTTCCTTCACGTTCTGAAAAGCAGCTTTTCATAAACTTGGCTGAAACAAGTAATTAAAGCCTGCTGGTTTCTGCCGAAGCTTGACAGATGGTAGCTAATATGTATATGAACAGTCTAGCTTGGTGTGAAATGTGACTGCAATGTATTTATTCCACAATAATTTGTCCTGAGATGCATTGCTTGGAAACCCTTCCTGCTCACATGTGCAACGGGCTTTGTTGTTAATCTATCAATTTACATAGGAAGATGCTTCCTTTTAATTTTAATCTGCATTTACTGCAGTTACGTTTATTGCTTTGAGATTGGCTGCATCAGCGGGATAACTGTCAATATGGCATCTCAAAGAGCAAGATATAATCGAGGTCAGGCTAGACTTCTTATACCATCCAGAAAAACAAGCTGAAATCTTAATTACTGACAAGCACCTCACACTCCACTCGCTACCAAGACCGTGCTCTCCAGCAGAGGTGTTGATGACAAATTCTGTTGAAGCAAAACAACTAAATCTTGCAACATGTATAAAGGGAATAGCAATAATTATTGGCAGGATTTCTACTAGATAAAACATTTTAAATAAGTTTAAAGCATTGTTTATTTGTGTTGAAAAATAAAATCTAATAAAAATATATATATATAATTTCAAAATATATAACCAAGATGTATAAATAAAAGCTTCAAGATCTCCTGTTGCAATTTTTCCTCAAAACAGCAAAAATTGCTAATTTATCACAGTAGGATACTACTGTCTAGTTTTCAACAAAATCCACAGGCCCTAATTGCCTGCTCTAATGGCTGGGATGCTGGCAGAACATTTGTATTCGCAGTGTTTTGTATTTCAAATCCACAAGTTTTATTTTTAGTGACAAGTGTTTTTACTTTCTGAAATTAAATTTTAATGCAGTGCTGAGAGGACTTGCTACATGCTGCTTTGCAGTTGGGTAAAGTACCTGTACACTTGGACTCCAATTAGACATTTATCTACAGTAAATCTATAGTCTCGAAGAGGGGGAAGGGGGACATGTAAAGGCATCTAGGAATGGATTGGTTGACTGTTAGCTAATAGTGCAGTGTGCATGGTGAACTACCATTCTGTGGTGCACTTATTATTGGCCGATTTAAGAATGTGATAGGTGGAGGCCTTGGCTCAGTTAACCTATCTGCCCTACCAGGGAGCAAATATGTGGTGTGAGGTAAACTAAGCAGGAGAGAAAATCTCTTCCAAAATTAAAAGGGGAATTGAAAACTTTAGCCAAGACATGAAGCTTGTGATAAGCGATTGTTGCATGCTAATAGTTATCTTTATGTGATAGTAGCTATCGCTTGCTGCTTTTAAATGTTACTCCAGTCAGTCCTATTTCTAATTATCGAGTGCGCCAATAGCCAAGGGGGTTAATAAAGATATAGGAAATGGAAATAAAAGCTTGATAAGAAAGGCCGCATTTGGTCATGTTCTATGCATGGCCCGTTGCAATGCATACCTTGTCATTTTCAATTCTGTGCTCTGCTGCTCTTATGCCTTGAAGGGTAAAGCCTCATAAGTTGAAACTAGTAAAAAACACTTGTATGGTGGAATCATTGATTTGCAAATAAGCAAATTACAGTAAAATGTCCTATCGCTTAATATGGCTTCTGCTCTCACAAGACAGGGTATTATGGAATCACATAAGTAGTACAACCTTGTAATAAAATAATTGCAGTGCAGCGCATTGATACACTAGAAGCAGATACACTAGCGGACAGTTACTCTGGGGTTGTGGCATACTTGCTTTTCTCCCAAAGGTCCCCACATGGTGAATTCTCAGTCTCATTCTCTGCTTTTTAAGCAAAATATGTTTCCATAAGGAAAAGAATGTAACCATTGCAATTGTGATGGTAATGCTTGTTAAATAACTTATATTGACAAATACTATTCTTCCGGGGCTTATGCAACTCAATGTATTCAAGTTGGACGGTTTCATCTCCCAAAAAAGAACTGCGCCTGACTGGTGTTGTGGAGAGGAAAGTGCCATGCTATCCACATAGGAACCCTTATGGTAACTGGAACCTTGTGTGGGATTGGGAGTGAGTTTTGGGCGAGGAAGAGAAGGAGGAGGAGGAGGAGGAGGAGGTGGTTTTCCACGGAGAGAAAAGGTGCGAGGGCAAATCAGTCCACTGCTCTTGTGAACTTCTTAGTGGCTAATTCAAATATAACAGATGCAGAAACATGGGATTAGGTTGGGGAAAAGTATGTTACAAGAGATGACCAGTTCGCAGCCTGGCAGCGTTAACATAACCACGTTCATGGTCGATGAAGAGGCCACATCACCAATTTCTAATTTTTACTGAAAAAAGGAAACCAGTGTTACAAACAATGTTTGTGCTATTTGTACACAGCTTTGATTGTAAAAAAATATTATTTTTCTTGATTGCAGCAAAATGGCCCCGATAGCGACCAGCAGGGTTTGGAGCCATTTCTACCTGGTGCTCTGGCACTTCAATGGTGTTATTGGTGCAAACGTGCACTGGGCTGTTTTGTGAATAATAGTGTTCTTACTAATCGGCTCTGTATAACCATGCATTATACCAGCGAATGAAGCTTGGTATTTGACCAACAGGATCATTGTCAACATTAACAACATTAATAACATTTGGTTCTAGATTCTCCCATATAACATTTGTATTATAAAACTAATGTTCTTAGAATTCTGAATGCTGCATACAGTAAACTGGAATAAAGGCCACAGAGCATTTCTCTGAATGAAATCATGAACTTGCTATGTTTTTATTTTTGTAGGTAGATTGCTAACACAATCCTTGACAGGTTAACCTAAGGGTTTTTGTAAAGTGAGATGACTGCATACAAGCACCCTTGCCTGTCTGTTCTGTACATTTTTGATGTTTTCCATATTTCAGAGCAGGTTTGTGTATTTGTCTTGCACAGATGGCAGTGTTTGAGACTGCATATGTTGCCATGCAGTCTGGTACCTTGCAACTGAACAGATGTAAGTTCATCCATTTTCAGCTCCGCCACCAGGAACTTCATCATAGAAACGATCCGATGACAGCCAGGATTTCAGCAGGCACATTTCCCAATCAAGCAGAACAAATACAGGCTTTGGTCTCCCTTAATTTCCCTGGAAGCAGGTGAGAGAAATAAATGGCATTTGTTTGGCCCGAGGCACTTGTTACATCAGAGACCTGGGTTATAGACCATTCTGTGAAAGTGTCAGGCAAAGCTGAAAAACTGCCTCGCTCTTCCTGTGAAAAGAATGCCTGGTAGGGAATAAGGATGGAGAGGACTCGAGGAGGAGGAAAAATATTTCAGTATTAGAACACAAGTGGTGACAACTGGCAATTACTTAAAGTCTGCTGAATTGACTAGGATGAAAAAAATTCTCAGTGCACAGCTTTAAATTAGCAGACTAAATAATTACAGGGGACTACAACAAAAGGAAATCATTTGTTTTTAAATTGTTCTTGGTCAAACAACTGTTTAGTTGTTCTGAGTCCCAACTTTAAACTGTCCTTCAGTTTATTTTGAGAAATGTTACATTGAAAAGGGACAGTTCACAATATCAAAGCCCTGGGTCAGATACTGAACTAACCTCAAACTGCATTCTGCACAGTTATTAGAAACTCAGACAAATGTGTTTAGATTTTTTTTAATGGTGAAACCAAAGTGAAGAGCTAAGGCCATTGTGCAGAACACGGCCAAGGTTGTAAAGATTTATAAATACATGATTTGATAAGGTTTTATGACCAGTGGACTAAAATAACTTCATTGGAAAATATCCTGCTCCTCCCAACCCCACATTTAGCTAAGTATATTTTGCAAAACTTACCTTTTTGGTGGCGGCTGGCAGCGATCCTTTTCAGGATCACTGGTTAGGCCGCATGCAGACCACGTTTTCCTGAATGCAGCTGGCCCAGCGCTGGCTGTGTTCCGGGCAAACCAATTTGGTAAGAGAGGCATCCAAAAGGTGTTAGGGCCTTTATTTCCACCTGCAAAGGGCCTAATGCCTGTTTCAAACGCTGGTCCAGGACACCTCTTTTGACGTCTATACCAATATGGCGAATGGCGCACTCCTGGCTTGATTCCTGGGATGGCGGGACTGTCGTATGAGAAGAGATTGAGTAAACTAGGCCTGTATTCTCTTGAATTCAGAAGAATGAGAGGGGATCTCATTGAAGCATACAAAATTATTACAGGGCTTGATAGGATGGATGCTGGGAGAATGTTTCCCTTGGTTGGGGAGTCCAGAACCAGGGGCCACAGCCTCAAGATAAAGGGTCGGCCATTCAGGACTGAGATGAGAAGAAATTTCTTCACACAGAGGGTGTAGGGGGTAGTAATGGGGTCAGCCTTCGCCTTCTGACTCAGTGAGAGGTTCGAATCGCTCCCACGCCCCTGGTTCCTAGACTTTGGACTTATTTAGGGGTTGTGAACAAAAAAATGCAGTAGACAACAGGTTCTGATGAAAGACTTTTGACTTTATTAAAAGAAAAAGGTAACAAACTTAAAACACACTTAATACTTAAACACAGGTTGGGGAACACTCGGTACAGGCGAGGGAGAATGACAATGGCCCGAAAATTAGACCTAATACGCGAGAGTACGCACTGTGTACTCTCGCGTTTTAGGTCTCCAATTGCCGGTTTCCAGCATGCACTGCACATGCGCGGGAAACCGGCACTTCGTGAACTCAAAAGGGGGCGGTTCCTAAGTGAACCACGTGCGTGCTACAGGCTGCGCGCACGCAGTGCACTTAGTGCTTTGAACGCGCAGGTAAGCATGGAAGATTTTGCACATAAAGAAAGGAGGCGTAAGACCCTCTTTTAACAAGGTAGGTAGTTAATTAAGTATTATTTTACATTTTTTTCAACAGGTTTATCTTTTTTAAAGACTTTAAAGAAAGGTAAGTTTATTTTTATAACTTTTAAAAAGATTTTAAATTTTTTCAAAAATTTTATTTTTTGTTTAAAGTGGTTAATTTATTTAACTATACTTATTTTATTAATGTGATGGCTTTTAAAAAACATTTAATTGAGGTTTAGCTGTTCTTTTGGGGGGTATAGATTCATAGCTTTGACAGCCCTTGCTGTCAAAACTATGAATGAAAGATGGTGTGCTGCCATTGGCTCTAACTGAATCACGTGATCCCAGAGCTCGCACGAACTAACTCCGTCTTTGGGATACGCACACACTGCACAGCTGCAGCCTTGAAACTAAAGTTCGTGTGAGCTCGGAGGGAAACGGTAGGCGCGTAGTGAGATATCGCGGGGAAGCCTTACCCCCGCAGGAACGCTCCGTCTTTAATTTCTGGGCCAATATACCAAACAAAAAAAACCTTATCCCTCCCAAAGATCCCACTATCTAGCTAGGTTTTGGTTTCAGGAGATCAGGGATAATGCTCACCAACGAATCCTTGACAGGGTTTTAGAGTCTTTTGATTAAAAGATTTCGTAAGGCCCTTGTTGCTGCGAGGTGTCCGATGGTCACTGAGGCAGTCGCTCTGGTTTCTTCTTGTGTGATGGTCTGTTTGTGGAGTTGTTGGCCTTCCTTCTTCCTCCTCGTGGCTTGTGGTGTCTTTGCTGGAGCAGGGCTGAGAGAGAGAGCTGTGCCAGCGTTGTCAGCGAGTCCAAAATAAAGCGAGCCCTGGGACAGGCTCCAATTATATTGTCCTTTTTGCGCCCAAAACCCCTTACTAAAACGGTTTCCTTTAGGTTTCAAATGAGCCCTGTTTAGTCCATTGTCTAGTTTTGGAGGGCTTGCCAGTTCCGATGGCTTTAACTTGGTGTTAAACATGTCCTGATCATTTTCCGATTTAGGCAAAGCCTTTATCTACGCGCCAAATCTCATCCCTATTGTCCTAGGTCTATTGGCGGGCTTTAAATCTGTCCTGTGATACCTGGTTGATTGGTTCTTGATGAAGTAAATCGGGTTGCTTAATGTTTTATTGATTTCAGGCCCCTGGCATCCTGTCTGGGCCTGGGAATTTCAAAAGAGGTCTTGGATTATTCATATTTCGACGTGTGTGTGAGGCTTTTGGGTTTTGTCTCTTCCTCCTTGATAGGAAGGCAGTGTAAACACATTCCCAGACAGCTTAATACACTGCCTGGCCACGTCCCTCTGCAGCCTGTTGGTGTCTGTGAAAAGGTGTCTTTCCCAACAGTAAGATTCAAAAAGTCATTTTCCTCAGGGTTTTCTTCCCTGATCTTTAAAAATGTCCAAAACTGAGGGTTTTACCTCAAATCACTTCACTTAGGGTTCTGTTCGAGTTTCTGGGGGATTTTGCGAAGCCTACAGGGTGGTGAATCTTTGGAATTCTCTATCCCAGTGGGCTGTGGAGGCTCAGTCATTGGGTATATTCAAAACAGAGGTCGATAGATTTCTGACTAGTAAGGGCATCAAGGGATATGGCGATAGGGCCGGTGAATGGAGTTGAGGCAGAAGATCAACCATGATCTTATTGAATGGTGGAGCAGGCTCGAAGGGCCGAATGGCCTACTCCTGCTCCTATTTCTTATCTTCTTAATGTACGTGTACACGCCATCCGCCATATTAAATGCTTTTGCGCCCATTTTCCGCCCGCAAAATAGGCGCAGTGTCATCAATTTTCTGGACAGCCGTGTGCAACACCACAGGTGAGCAACTAATGATAATTGAAATCGAAATAAATATTTGCTAGAAGCTCTTACTAGAGAGAATAATACTAATTTCCAAAATTCTGAAGTCAAAGTTACAAATCTTGGACCAGATGGTTCATTTCCCAGAGTGCTTAAAGAGACTAGGGATGAAGTTTGTGGTGAATGGATATCATGGAAATATCGTTAAGCACTGGGGAATTTGGCCAGGATAGGAAGCAAGTAAACATATTTAAAACAGTAATAAAACTGACCCAGGCAACTACAGGCCAACTAGCCTAACATCAATATCAATAATGGAATCTAGTCTAAGCTATGCACTGGTACAGCCATAACTTAATAAGAAACTAAATAAGAAACTAATAAGAAAGACTAAACAGGCTGAGGCTCTCTTTTCTCTAGAAAAAAGACTGAGAGGTAACCTGATAGAGGTATTTAAAATTATGAAGGGGTTTGATAGGGTAGACGTAGAGAAGCTATTTCCACTTGTGGGGGAGTTCAAAACTGGGGACCATAAATATAAGGAAAAAAGAAAGACTTGCATTTATATAGCACCTTTCATGACCACCAGACATCCCAAAGCACTTTACAGGCAATGAAGTACTTTTTGAAGTGTAGTCACTGTTATAATGTAGGAAACACGGCAGCCAATTTGCACACAGCAAGCTCCCACAAACAGCAATGTGATAATGACCAGATAATCTGTTTCAGTGATGTTGATTGAGGGATAAATATTGGCCAAGACACCAGGGATAACTCCCCTGCTCTTCTTCGAAATAGTGCCATGGGATATTTTACATCCACCTGAGAGAGCAGACGGGGCCTCGGTTTAACGTCTCTTCTGAAAGATGGCACCTCCGACAGTATAGCACTCCCTCAGTACTACACTGAAGTGTCAGCCTAGATTTTTGTGCTCAAGTTTCTGGAGTGGACTTGAACCCACAAACCTTCTGACTCAGAGGCTACAAACTGAGCCACAGCTGACACAGAGCCTGTTGAAAAATCTCTTTCCCTTCTTTGAGCAAATTACATATAAAGTGGATGGTGGCCCACCCTATAATCTATTTTATTTGGATGTTCAGAAAACCTTTAACAAATTTTTACTTGAAAAACCTCTAATTGAACTAAAAGCCACAAAAATCCAGTATAGAACACAGGACTCAATAAGAAGCTGATTAAAAAGTCGGAAGCAAAAATTATTTGTGAGAGGTGGAATGTGAGGCTTAGGGGTGTGTTGTGCGGTGATCCCCAGGAATCCATGCTTTTAGCCTACATAAATGACATGTTTATAGAGACTAAGTGCAAGGCGGTCAAATTTGTTGACAACAGTAAAACATAGAGAGCAGTAATGATGATTTGCATAACAATGTATGCAATCGGGCAGACACTTGCTCGTGTGGAGCATGGACTGGTTGGGCCGAATGGCCTGTTTCTGTGCCGTATATCCTATGTAATTCTATGTAAACTTGGCAAATTGAATTTTGTACTCATAAATGTAAAGTATTATACATATTTCAAAAAATGTGAAGCATAAGTGTACAACAAATAAAATAGAATAGAATAGAATTAGCACAGAAGACTTAAGGGGACCAGGACATAATAGAAGACACACCACCGTCAATGTGGTGAAACCATTGAAAAGTTCATAGATGAATAGCTACAACAGTAGAATACAAAACTGCAGAAGTTATGTTGAGCTTTCTCAATGTCACACCATACTTACAATATGGTATAAAACCTGTTCTGATGAAAGGTCATGGAACTGAAACGTTAACTTTGTTTCTCTCTCCACAGATGCTGCCTGACCTGCTGAGTATTTCCAGCATTTTCTGTTTTTATTTCCGATGCCAACATCTGCAGTGTTTTGCTTTTGACTTACAATACGGTGTTCAGGTTTGATTACCATGGCACAGAAACACCTCAAGTGCATTAGAAATGGTATAGAAAAGAGCAACAAGACTGATCCCGTGTAAAGGAGATGGGCTATGAGGAAAGGTTAGTGAAGCTTAAACTTTACAGTTTAGAAAGGAGGTAGTTAATAGGACCACATCACAGTGGATACAAAATATCAAAATGTATACCAAATAATTTCCTATTTGTTGGTGCATTTTTAAGGTCATGATGTGGAGATGCTGGCGTTGGACTGGGGTGGACAAAAATGAGAAGTCGCACAACACCAGGTTATAGTCCAACAGATTTATTTAATTTTACAAGCTTTCGAAGCAGTTCGCTCCTTCGTCAGGTAAGTTAGCAATGAGAGAATCTCCCAGAATTCACAATTTAAACACAGACAAAATCTATTCACATTTTTCCTACAACAAAGAGCACAGCCAAGACAATGAGATGTGTCCCAGGGGGTCCAACGTGTCAAACCACCTGCTGGCTGCATATCCTGTCAATTTGTGTTCTTGTGTTAGTAAAAAAAATAAATAAAAAAAAACACCTGGGAAGACCGGCCATGATGTCAAGTCACGTTCTGTATCGTGACATGAACCCGATATCGCGATTGAGGCCATCCTCATGAGTGCGGAACTTGGCTATCAGTTTCTGCTCTATGATTTTGCGCTGTCGTGTATCTCGAAGGCCGCCTTGGAGAACGCTTACCCACAGATCCGAGGCTGAATGCCCCTGGCTGCTGAAGTGTTCCCCGACTGGGAGGCAACCCTCCTGCCTGGCGATTGTTGCGCGGTGTCCGTTGCTAACTTACCTGACGAAGGAGCGAACTGCTTCGAAAGCTTGTAAAATTAAATAAATCTGTTGGACTATAACCTGGTGTTGTGCGACTTCTCATTTTTAAGGTATCATAGATGCTTTATGATTTTTTTGTTGTTGTTTACAGCACCTTAACTGACCTGAAACCAAAGCTGTTGTTATATTACACTCCTGGTCTGAGATCTGGACCTGTGAAGTGCAAAGCACGGCTGCCACGACCAGTTATAATGGCAGATTTTGGGAATTAGCACTTCTGATGCAGTTTTGTCTTTCCATCTAATAAAATGAATGGATGGAAAATGTTGGGGGGGGGGGAGGTGGGGGTTAGGCTCGCCTCCACAGTTGAATTCCCAGTATGTGCTCGCATCATGCGAACCTGTGCACCGGGAGCGCTAATTTGTAAAATTTAGCCCATACTGCAATCTGCCCAATGGGAGAGAACTTTGCGTATGTTTGCTTACGTGCTCAGAGATCTAGAGATTCCGCTTTGAGAGCAATCGGCGATCCGGGCGAAACTTACGCCCAAAATAGCATCTGTTTTGAGAAGTATTTTTTTCTCAAGTTTCTGCTCAATCTCATTTGCATATTGCCAAACGCAAAATTTGCCATGAACCAGCGCAATCGAGCAGCATTTTAAAATGGAATAAAAAAAAAAATTGCTGTAAAAAATATTCCTTGATATGTTTAAGAGTGGTAACTTGGTGCAGTTTGATTAAAACAGCTGGAAATGGGTTTATCACAAAAAATAAGCAATTTTAATCAGTGTCAATCCACCACTCGTGAGTAATCCAATTTTGAATTACTGAAAATGTTTTTTGTAAACTATACAGAACCATTTGCTGGGTATAGTGGGGTACAGACGTCATTTAAAAAAAAAATTATATCCAAAAACTTTTAAACGCACCTGTTAGTGTGCTTGAACCCAAAAGTTGCAGCTTAATTTTTGGAGCCTCCTCGAAGGCCTGCAAACGAGCGCAATTAACGGAAATTCGCAATAGTGATTAATTTGATCTGGGGGCGTAGCCAGTTTTGTGGGCAGGGCCGGGCTCTAGCGCAATGTTTTCAAAACCAGCGCAAAAGAATGCAGAAACTTGATTTGCGCTGAATGTAATTTGTGCTTAAAATCCCGCGATCTTTAGCGTGGGTTACGTCGAGCGGAAACTATACCCCCATTCTCCAGTGCCTACTTTCTAATTGTCACAGAAAATTCAAGGTCTTTGTCTCTTCACTGTCTCCTAACATTAACAAAGTTCAATACTAACCTAATGAAGTGTCCAGGAGATCCAGCATATTTTGAACCCAACTTCATACCATCCAGAGTTATACTGCACCTGATGCATAGCTCATTCAAGTGCTGTGGAAGTCCCTGTCAGAGCAGGCCTCAGAACACTTGGTTTTATTACACTCGGGAGTGAGGTTGAAACCTGAATCCTGAGTTAAATGCAGCTGAAATTGCTTCGCATTGACCTGTAAGTAATGGTATAACTGCAGCCTAAGGCGGAACAATGTTCTTGCTTAATCTGTCGTGAATTTCCCAGACCATAAATTATAACCTTTTAATCCCCTTTCTGACCAGAACATGTCATTCACCTCATATTGATTTCTACACATCTCTCATTTTTGTCATTATTGTAAGTTATCATTCAGCACTTCTGAATGTACCACATTTACACTTACTTTTCTGATATTTTTTTTTTACCCCCGGTTCTTGTCATTATTTATTTATATTTATAAGCCAAGTTATTGCCATGACCACATTAATGCCGTGCATTTGACTGGGACGTTGGGTATTATGTAGATTTCATTGTAACCTTGTTGAAAGGCTTCTTAATGGTGCAGTGGAAATATACTCACTCTGAATATCTTCAAACAGTGACCACAATAACATGTAGACTGATTTACCAGGGATTCCAACACTCGAGTCTCCTCACTCTTGTCTATACAGCAGGTTTCAAGCACCCTCTGCTGGCTGAATCCGGGATTAAAACTAGTCTGTGAAGAATTTTCAGCTTGGTTGAGTGCAAGTTAGATTGTTTTTTAAAGGTAATTAAGCTAGCATTAATTCATAGAAGAAGGCCATAGCTTTCTTTTAGTAAGTTATGAGTGAACCATTATATGCTGGATCTCCTGGACATAGCAAGCCGGCAGTCTAAAAATACCAAAGATGTTTTGTATTTGTTAACTCCCAGATGACCAATTCAAACTTGTAAAGAAGTGTGCTGGTCTTGGTATGACAGAGCTTGACTCTCAGGAGCCATGTAATAGGCAGCAACGTTCAAAGAATGGTTTTATTGAGTCTTAACTCCCCACTGCTGTGATGAAAGGCAGAACTAAAGAGTCCTGGAGGAATCTTTCTGGGAGCTCAGTGTTCGGCATGAAAAGTTGGACTAGAATCAAAAACTCGGTAGGCAGATATAACACTTTCAGACTTAACAACAGTTTTATTTTGGATATTTGATTTGTTTCAATGGGTCTTGAGCTTTGATTTTCTCTTTTTGTCTGGCTTATATGCAGTTTGGACCAGTACAAATATGTTTTGCATATATTTTGAACATATTTGAACTAAAAGCGCATCTGTTTTCATACTACACCTAAATCTAAACATGACAAATTACTTCAGGTAAAAAAATTCAGTATTGTGATTATGTTGAGACTTTAAACACATAAGTCTTGATTTTACCAGCCTGCCCGACAGGAATGGTGCGGGTGGGGGGGTTAAAATGGTGGCCGGACGGAAGCCACTGCGTTCCTGCCGCGTTCCCGCCCCCTGTCATCTTAACTACCGGGATTCGAGGAAGATGGAGGCTGCCCACCACAGGCAGACGGGGACATAATTCAAATGATGTCATCGGCACTGTGCTGGATTTTTTACTTAAAATTGCGAGAGGCCCTCACAGTGACAAAGCTGCCAGTGAAACCTGGCGTGAGAAAGTGGTGTGGCCAGAAGAGGCCAAAGTAATTGTATTTACATTTTTAAAAATTATTCCTTGGGGTTTAGGAGGAGCAAGAGTGCTCCTCTGGGTCCCGCAAGGAATTCTTGGGCCTTCCCTGCCGCGATTTTGCCACTCCCTTCCTCAACTGGCATCACCTCTTCACATCGCCCCCTAGCACTTATCATATGTTCGTTTGGGTCACTGCGGTGTCAGGCTTCCTCCCCAATTCCTGCTTTCAACTTTCTGGCCTTGGAGTCCTTTCCATGGGCTTTGGGCAAGAGAAATATCTGCAGAATTAAAATGAGTCCCGGGTGTTAAATGGTCTGGATCTCACGTTGACGATTCCGTGGGGGTCTCCCGCCCGCACTGAACCTGCCCTAGGTTAAAATCGGGGCTAATTGTAAAAGGATTGTTGCTGAACAATTTGTTGCCGGACCGGAGAAAGTTTTTAAAAATTATTGTTGGATATTTTTCTTATCTTCCCAATGTTTGGTTGAATGATCCATGCACTATCACCAGTTCAAAGGGCAATGAGCAACTTGTCCTGTTCCCAGGCCTCTACCACAAGACACACAACAGGCTCTTCGGCCGCGATTTTGCCGGCGCTCAGAGGGCGGGTTTGGAGGCGGGTCAGAGGATAAATTTGTTTTGATTGATGGCGGGTTCGAAACCCTACGTCAACCCGCCTCCACGCAACTTTGCAAACTGTCGGCTCTGGGAGTCCCGCTCAGACCTGCCACCAAGTGGCGGGAGAGGCACTTAAGGCAGTTAACAGCTTGTTAACTGCCTACATAATCCGATTTTAGCAGGCTCTTCCCATTTTAGGACATTTTCAGCGTGTTCCACGCCGTTTGCTAAACACGCCAGCTGATTGTGCCGGGTTCAGCAACTACGCGCATTCTTGACAGCTGCTCCTGCAGCATAAAAGCGGACCTGTAACATGGCTGAGTTTCAGATGACAGAACTTTGTTTTTTGAGGTGTCGGAACACTTTTTGCAGGTCGACTGAGCTTGTAAGTGGTTAAGCTGAGATCCATATGCACTGTGACCTCCTTGGAAAACCCTCTCCCCACATTGCCTGAGCGCTTATAACATCTATTCCTCAACTGACATATATACCAGCAGAATGGGAACCATTTATACCCTCTCATCCTGGTCCTCAGAATCGGAGGAAGAGCAGCCGTGGCAGCAGCAGAATCAGGCACAACAGCAGCAGCAACAACAGGAGCGCCAACCTCCTCTTCACCCACTTGATGCTGCACAGGGCAGAGGACGTCAGCACAGGGCTGCACCTCGCCGCAGGAGATACCCCCAACACAGGGTTTACAGGCAGAGGATGAGCTTCCTCAACATGACTGAGCAGCAGTGCCAGAGGAGGCTGAGACTTTCGCGAGAGGTAGTCACTAACACCTGCCCAATGCTGCACCAACACCTGGAGCCCAGAGGAGCGGGTGGACACTCCTTACCAGTGGCTGTCAAAGTTACCATCGCCCTCAATTTTTTTGCTTCAGGGTCCTTCCAGGGATCATTAGCAGACATCAGCGGCATCTCCCAGTCAGCCGCACACACAATTACATCCACTTCTCCATGGATGAAGCAAGTGTAACTGCGCGTGCGGTTGGCTTTGCAAATATGGCAGGCTTGCCAAGGGTGCAGGGCGTCGTCGACGGCACACATGTGGCCATTATAGCACCCCATTACAACCCAGCTGTATTTGTCAACCGCAAGGGCTTCCACTCCCTCAACGTCCAGCTGGTGTGTAACCACAGGAAGAACATTATGCATGTTTGCACCAAGTTCCCTGGCAGTTGCCATGACTCGTTCATCCTGCGGCAGTCTAGTGTGCCTCCACTCTTCAATCTGCCAACCCAACTTTCTGGATGGCTACTTGGAGACAAGGGCTATCCCCTGAAGACGTGGCTCATGACACCGATGAGGAGGCCATCAAACGAAGCTGAGGAGCGCTACAATGCCAGCCACATTTCCACCAGAGCCATCATCGAGCAAACCATCGGCTTGCTCAAAATGCAATTCAGATGCCTCGATAGGTCAGGTGGAGCCCTACAGTACTCACCAGCCAGGGTGTCCAGAATCATCGTGGTCTGCTGTGCCCTGCACAACATCGCACAGCAGCGTGGCTTACCACTGCCTGAGGAACACGTGGCTCAGCGCACAGCCTCCTCCTCCTCCTCCTCAGAGGAGGAGGAGGAGGAGGAAGACCTTGCGGACGCAGATGTGCCAGTTCCACCAGCACGCGAGCACATTGCTGGCCGTGATGCAAGGGATGCACTAATCCATGCCAGTTTATGAAGCAAACACGTGTGGCTGCCACCTTCTTAACACACCATACACCATCTGTACAATAAACTGTGGGTTTCTATCACTCTCACCACCATCATTACAGATGAAAGGCGCCCTGACACCTCACTGTGACACTTCCATTTCTGGGCACACATAGGCCAACTCTTTGAATGTTTGCCATCGCATTTCTTTATTACAATTGAAATGACGATGATAATCTTCAATTTGTATTACATCAAAACACCCAAGTGACTACCCTTGTGACTACTTGTGTGTTAACTTTCTCTTACGCGTGCTTCTACGTGATGCTTCCCCTGTGGCTTCAGCAGATGTGGAGGCACCTTGCTCACTTTCATGCTGCTCCTGCTTCGACACCTTTGGCGAGCGTCCTCTGGGTTTGGGAGCCTGGGAGGGCTCGGCAACAGTTTACTTCTCCTGTGGCTGTGTAGGGGCTGAGACGGCCATCACAGTTGGGTGAGGAATCTGGGACTCTGACCGAGGGCTCCGCAGTCGCATGGGAGTGTGAACGCTTGGAGAGGAGCCCACACTTCCTTGTTGTCTACCACCCTCTCATGGATCGCCTGCACTTCACTGCTAGCAAGTAGCTGGAGAGCACCTTGCTGCACATCAGAGGGGCCATGAGGACCCGTCTCTGTACTGACAGTTCTCATAACGGGGACGTCCATGTACCTCTGGTGTCTCTCCTCAATAGCTGCCCATCTATCCTCCATAGCAGACTATCTATTTAGAAGAGTCACCATGCTCTGTTGAGTCTGGCGACTTATGTCCTACAAGGAGGTTGCCACCCTCTCCATGGTGACATGTTCATGCACCATTGCCTCCACCATGGCATTGCTTATGTTTGAGATGGACTCCTCCATTCTCTGCACACTCACAGTTACCGTGGATGCAAAACCTGTCAGAGACTCCTGCACTTGTTGCTGAAGTTCTAGCACCGCCCTCTTTCTGGATGGCCCCAGAGGCACAGGGTCCACATGCAGCTGAGCAGAGCTAGGAGAGTCCTGTGGCCTCCGATGAGGACTCTCCACTGCTGTCCCTGTCTCCACCATCTGCTGATGCTCACTTGTGAGCTGTGATACACCAGGTGACAACACTACTCTATCTCGCGAATGACCCACCGAGGTGTGCGTCTCCGCACTGGTGCTGGGTGCGCTCAATTCTGCTGACACTGCAACCTCAGAGGTTGCAGCTTCCTCTGAGGAGTTTTCCGGCTCTTCCTCCTGGACAGTGGGGAGGGGGCTCTCCAATGTCCTGTGGGGGAGTAAAAGCATGAGTTAGACATGTGATATTAATGTAGCAGGCACATCGAATTGTGCAGGTGATCAGAACTCAATCTGTATGAACATCAGATGCCATATCAGTCACTCATGCAATCTAAATGAGAGGGCTGCAAATCTATTCTGTCACCAGCTTGCTCTACTGCGCCCGTCTGACCGTCCCCCACTTCCAGATCCACAGCACCTCTGACAATGCTGAGAGCAGCCTTCTCAGCGGTGGTCAAGTGGACAATCGAAGGTGGCCCTCCTCCTGTCCTGCCCCTCTCCCTCTTATTGTGGGCATTCTTTTCCTGCACTGAGTGGAGTTTGAATGAGAATGATGGAGTGAGTGTAGAGAATCCATAGCATAGATGCTTAGAGGGAGACAAAGATGGAGTGAGGTGCCAATACCAAGGGCCCTCCCTGTGCGTTGTTAGTTGTTGTCATTGCATAACAGTGATAGCGAGTGTGAGGGGTGCAAAGTAGAATGGTGAAGTGATTGTGTACATAGAGAGAGATAGGGATGGTTAAGGGTGCAAGGGATGTAAGGGTAAAGTGGGATGTGCAGGAGTAGGTTGACAATGCAGAGTGCTGGTGATGAAGGAGATGGGGAGCAGATTGAAGGTAAGCGTGATGTTATACTCACGTTTGCTGTGCGTAGCAGGTCATTGAACCTTTTCCTGCACTGAACCCAGGTGCGACCACACAAAGACCTGGCACTCACCTCCTCAGCAATTTACAGCCAGGCTGCCTTGGTTTGCTGAGGAGGCTTCCTCCGTCCGTTTGAGAGGAACAGTACCTCCTGGCGCCCTCTCACTCCCTCCACAAGAGCATGGAGGGAGTCATCATCAAATCTGGGAGATGCCTTTGGTCTTGAAGCAGTTATTTTGATATGTGCCACACCGAGAAGCAGCAGAATAGGATTGATCAACAAGGCTGCATGAGCCCCTTAAATACAGCTGGCTGAAAGACGTCAGCAGAGGCGAGCAGCAGCCCCGAACCCACTGCTTGGGCCGGGTAGCGCGCACAACGGGCTTAATCAACCCAGTTAAGCAAAAATCGTTATTTCAGGGCAGCTGAAACCGGCAGTGGGACCGGAACCCGCCGAACATCAAAGCCACCTCGAACCCGCCTCCACTCGGAAAATCGCGGCCTTCGATTCTACTCTGCATTCTGGAAAAGCATTTGGTCTCCGTTGGTGTCTCCACAGAGCAGCATCGCTGAGGAGTTCAGAGTTTGGCTGCAAATCCACGCCCTACCATTTTATGGCACCATGCAGTGGGCCTCCAATTCTCCAATTTATTACAGCATTCAAGCCGTTTACACTGTAGAACACTTTATTGCACAACTACTGACACAACATGGAACAGGAGGCTATGGAAGTGGATCTCCGAGGACAAATATTGTATACACTTAAATAAATAAAAACAGAACATGCTGGAAACACTCAGCAGCTCAGGCAACACCTGTGGAGAGAGAAACAGAGTTAACGTTAATGGGGTTTCCACCAAAGTAGTGGCAGTGGAGCAGGGGAAGCCCCGAAGAAATTCCCACATAACTCTCCCATTATAGCATCCGTCTGGATCTTGAATAAGCCATTTGTTTTTTATTTCCACAATGTAAAACGGGTTGCCGATTTGCTATCACCCATTTTATACTATCACACAAAGTCAAAATTATCCCCAACGAGTGATAGCGCTTGTTGTCCATAAATGCACAATGGTTGTGTGCACGTGCTATCAATGGAGTCCGAAATTGGGAGTTGGGAACGGCGGTGATTGGGGGGTGGTGGGGAGGGGAAGGGGAAGGTTGGCAAAACAATGTTGGAGTGGGGACCTCTAGCAGGCGCTAGGCTCCTTACTTACAAATGTAAAAGGACTCATGCCTGCTTCAGGCGTGAGTAAAGGACGCCTCTTGTTTGTCAATACCCAATATGGCAGTCGGCGCACTTTCAACCAGCATTGTGCGCAGGCTTGCTGCCCACCATTTTGGGGCCTTAGTAGACTGCGTGGTGCCTGAGAAAAGGGTGCCACACAGCCAGATTTCTAGGCCTAGGTTTCTGTATTAGTCAGTATCAGATCTCCAGTACAGTTAGAAGAGAAAGGTTAGTACGTACAGCACTGAATACATTTCTTTAATAGGAATGGCACCTATGAAATTTAGATGCAGAATTAACCTAAATTAGGTTATTTTAGGTTTCTTAATTGACAGATTATTGAACTTATACCAACTTGAACCAGTTTGGATTTGGGTGCATCACTCTCTTTTGAAAAATTGCTGGTGGATATGCAGAGACAGTAGCTTAGATTTCCCAACATATTTGTGGTTTACACCCAAATGGTTACATGCGTTTCACAATGATGAATAGAAGTGCCATATTGCACCCAATTTTCCACGGTCAGATCATTATCATAATTATGCATAATTCCAGGTGCAGATTTTGATATGTACTGGGAGCACATTAGTGGTGGAAGTGGAAAATTGTGCGAATGATATTTAAAAGGATACAGATAATTAAATCGCAGTGTCACAATCAGGTGATTAAAAAACCCATAAACCTGTGGAAAGGCTCAGAACGCATCTCAAGCCATCAGCACCTTTTCTGGAGGCTGAAAGCGAAGGGGACCAGGAAGTGATGGACAAAAATGAAGAGAAAGGTAAAACTCATTAGCATCTAGTTGACAGATCATTAATGGGCTTTTTTAACTTACCTTTTCACTTTAACTTCATGGCCACGGGAACTACGCTGTTCAGGGACCACGGCTGTCAACCTGAGGCAGGAGTTTAGTGGCCATTGCTCCAGCTGATTCCTTGACAGCTTGAAATGTACAGTAAAAGCTCCCACCCGACAGATCATCACTTTCCTCAGCCACAAGCTGTTTATCAGTCCATTCCAGCACAGATTCTGCAGGCTTTCCACTTTCCACTCTCCACTCTCCACTCTCCATTCACTCTTGCCTCATAGGAGGAACTCTTTCAACATTGACAGAATGCTTCTGTCATCTTTACTTCATCTGCCATCAATTCCATTAACATGGGTGCCCTCTATACTCTCCCACCTTGGTCCTCAGAATCTGATCACAGTCAGCCCCAAAACCAACAGCACCAGGCACACCAGCAGCACCAACAACAACACCAACCTTCTCCGCAATCACCTGATGCTGCACAGGACAGAGGGCATCAGCACCCGAGCACATAGCTGCCTGGAAGGCCAGGGATGGCCTCACCATGGCCAGATTTACTTCACTTGATGCTGTACACCCTGGCTGCCACATGATGCGCCCGGTTGGCACCGCCCCACACCAACACCATAAAGCCTCCCTACAATGTCCAAGCCATTCCTTTCACACTCATCGCCATTGCGGGGGGTACCGTTATGACTCTCCATTAACTGCAACTCACTAAGCCACTTCCAAAGGTGCACACAAATCTGTCCAAGAACACAAAATGTTGAAAATAAAGGTTTCAGTGTTTGACAGCACATTAACAGAAACTTTACATGAACATTGGATAAAACACCCAAGTGGCTACTCTTGTGTGTTAGTTGGTATGATTGCACTAGGATGAGGGTGAGTGTGAGGGGTGGTTAGTGAGATGGGGAAGTGATAATGTAGATAGGGAGAGAGGGATGGGTGGAGGTGCAAGGTAAGTTGGTGTGAGTAAGGTTGTGCTGGGGTAGAGTAGGGAAGGCAGAGTGATGGGGATGTGATGAGAGGCACAGCAGGATGAAAGTGAATGTGGCCTTGTACTAACGTTTTGTGATCTAATGAGATAATTGAAAGGTTTGTGCCACTGCAGCCAGGTCTCCTGACAACATCCCTGCTTCTGCCCTCCTGTGCAATGTGCAACCAGGCTGTGTTGATCTCCTGGGGAGGTCTCTTCCGCCCATCGGAAGGGAAGAAGACCTCCCTGCGTGCTTTGACTCCCTTCATAAGCATATGGAGGGAGTCACGGGAGAGCCTGGGTGCAGCCGTGCACCTCTGTGCAGTGCTTGTCAGTGTTTGCTGCACCTCAATGCTGTAGAACACTGACATTGCAAATGTTAAAAGAAAGTTGGCCATGGTCCCTTTAAGGAAACTGGCTGATGACGCGTCATGAATGACATCACCAGACCCGCTTCCTCTAATTGGACCCGGCAACGCGCTGGGCGGGCTTAACAAGCCCTATCAATGTAAAATCATTTTCCAGAGCGGGATGGAGCCAGCAGCGGGGTTGGGATCCGCCACTGATGTCGCCCGCCACGGACCCGCCGAGGTAAGCAAAATCTGGGCCTTACTGTCACTGGGTATGCTAGTGCTATGCTGCAACATAGCTATAGCTATCCTTACAGCAGATGGCACAATTCTCTGAAGGCTGAGCCCCTGCAAAAATAGTTCCCCACAGTCATTGCCAGGTAGGTGTGCCAGAACCTGCAGATATGGTTGCTGGCCTCTTGCTGAATGTGGTTAATCAGGGTAGACTAGCTGTTGATCACCCAGGCATGTCTTCTTTCATGCATGGCCATGATATACAGTGACTGGGGGGCCTCTGAGACATTATTCAGCATCACACTTAGTCAGGCATTCATATATTTTAGTGGTGTCATCATGGCTTTTTTGGAATTGAAGCCTCTGCATGCACTGATCGTCTGCCAGAGCAAGAGATATCCACCTCTGCTTGCAGATGTGAGTGTGTGGGCACTGGTGGGTGGCCACAGTGCTTCTCTCATATAGCTTTGCCCTGCCTGGCATCCTTCCTGTAGGGGGTGGTAATGGGGTCAGCCTTCACTTTCTGACTCAGTGAGCGGTTCAAATCGCTCCCACACCCCTCTGGTTCCTAGACTTTGGACTTATTTAGGGGTTGTGAACAAAATTGCAGTAGACAACAGGTTCTGATGAAATAATTTTTACCTTATTAAAAGAAAAAGGTACCAAACTTAAAACACACTTAATACTTAAACACAGATTAGGGAGCACACGGTACAGGCGAGGGAGAATGACACTATACCAAACAAAAACCTTATCCCTCCCAAAGATCCCACTATCTTGCAAGGTTTTTGGTTTCAGGAGATCAGGGATAATGCTCACCAACGAATCCTTGACAGGATTTTAGAGTCTTTTGATTCAAAGATTTCGTAAGGCCCTTGTTGCTGCAAGGTGTCCAATGGTCACTGAGGCAGTCGCTCTGGTTTCTTCTTGTGTGTTGGTCTGTTTGCTGGCCTTCCTCCTCGTGGCTTGTAGTGGTTTTGCTGGAGCAGGGGGAGAGCTGTACCGGCATTGTCAGCGAGTCCAAAAAAGAGAGAACGTTTTTGGGACAGGCTTTCAATTATACTGTCTTTTTTTCGCGCCCAAAAACCCCTTACTAAAACCGATTCCTTTGGGTTGCAAATGAGCCTTGCTTAGTCCACTGTCTAGTTTTGGCGGGCTTGCCAGTTCCGATGGCTTTAGCTCAGTGTTAAACATGTCTTGATCATTTTCCGATTTAAACACAGCCTTATCTACGCGCCAAATCTCAACCCTATTGTCCTAGGGCTTTTGGCAGGCTTTTAAATCTGTCCTGTGGATACCTGGTTGATTGGCTTTTGATGAAGTACTAAATGTTTTATTGATTTCAGGCTTCTGGTATCCTGTTTGGGCCTGGGAATTTCAAAAGGGGGTCTTGGATTATTCATATTTCGATGTGTGTGTGTGAGGCTTTGGGGTTGTCTCTTCCTCCTTGGTAGGATTGCAGTGTAAACAATTCCCAGACAGCTTGATTGGGCACCAATACCCAAAACTGTCCACTGCCTGGCTACGCCCCTCCGCAGCCTGTCTTGTGTCTGTGAAAGGTGTCTTTCCCAACAGTAAGATTCAAAAGTAATTTTCCTCAGGGTTTTTCTTCCCTGATCTTTAAAATGTCCAAGACTGAGGTTTTTACATCAAATCACTTCACTTAGGTCCCATCATCCCAAGTTTGTATGAAAGGTCCAAAAATCACTCCCTTTAGGGCTCTGTTCGAGTTTCTGGGGGATTTTGCGAAGCCTACATCCCCCACTTTGATACTAAAACTGAATTAGTATCATTAACAGGTGAGCAAAATTTCTGATCCCCGAAAGCCAACCTTCCCCTGTATTACCTAAACTAAAAACCCAAACATACATTCCCCTTTTAAAAGTGGTGTTTCAGGTACATACAGGTAAGAATCAATCTTTATTTCACATCCAAGCACGGAGAGGGTCCGACACCCCTGCACAGCTTGGAAAAACACATCATACACATCATAAAAATGACACAACACACATACAAACTTTTTTATTAAAAGACAAAATTCAAGGTTCGTTCCATCCCTGGCCAATTTCTTTATTTTGATGCACTTCCCAAGTCCCTTCGTGTCTGGAACGGAGCTCCCCATCCCTTCCCCTGCACTTTGTACACAGCAGGTAGAGAACTATCCCGAGCTGGCAGACCACCAAAAGATGGGAAGCCATCCTGATCCAGGAAGTCAGCTCTATATTCTCGAAAATATCCCACCAGGCTGGAACTACTATATCCAAAATCTCTGCCCCTATTTCAACTGTTTTCTGTTCCAGGGTGTAGAAATGTTTTTGTGAAATCTCTACAGCATTAAGTAGGATGGTAAGATGTTCGGGTAGAGGGGGAATTTTATATCCAAAGTAAGTCACATACTTTTGCAGGTTGGTGATGTTTTCTGTTACAGTGAGGTGAACAGTGGAGGGTCCAGGAATAGGGACAATCTGTTCCTGGGCCACTTGAACTTCTGCCTCGGGTTTAAAGCAGAAACTGCTGTCACTTACCGGACACCAGAAGTGTCCATGCTGGTAGTGGGACGCACCTGTGGTGACACAATATGTCCCACCCTCTATATATGCTACCTGTGGGGAAACATGGCCGTGTGCCATCACCTCCATGGTACAGTTGATAGGTCATGCGCCAGCAGCTTTAAACCCGCACTGTGGTTTAGAATAGGCATTCAAGTGCTGGGGACACAGTATTATGTGTGAACCCCGGCTCTGGCACCCGGAGAGGTCAGTACCTGTCATGGCGTGCTCCCACTTTATGACATAAGGTGGGACCGCTGTAAAACGGATGTGTGCACCCCATTGAATGACTCCAATGTTCTCCACCCTGTATACCGGTACGGGTCGGGCTGTCCCACTCATGACCGGCATTCTCACTACTATCCCCATGATAGTGTGATTGGAACGCCCACAATCTATTGGGACAGGGTAGGCGTCAGAGGCTAGACGAAATTGGCATGGGCTCAGCGAATTACTAAACGGGTGGAGGGCTGCGAGGTGCTTGTTGCTGATCCAGGAGGGTACTAAACCTTGCTTTAAATCCTTCAGGTTGCTACAGCCCTCGCCCAGCAACCATGCCCCGTACAGCACACACACCTCATTCTGTGCAGCCTGATCCGATGCATTCCTATCCTCCCGTATGAGTGCATTTACTGTTTTGGCATGCCTTTCCAATTCTGCAATAATTTCCTTTAAATGAACCGTCATAGCTTGGTCCTCATGTAGCTCTGAGCCTACCACTGTGTACCCATCCTTCAGGATCTTTCTTAACTGGGTTTTTAAACCATTTATCTGTGTCTGTAATTCCATGTCATCCAGGCTATTTATTACAGAGGACCCTGTACTATAGGCAGTGAAAACATCATTCCAGGCTCCCCTTCTTTGTCTACCCGTGCCCATAGGGTTCTCAGGGTGTATTCTGTATAGCTCTACCTTGTCTATATTGGCAAAATCAAATTCGTAAAATTTCCTAAACATTTCCTTTAGCAGGGCCTGGTACAGCTGCTCTGTCTCCTTAGGACACCACTCAGGTAAGTATACCTCGGTAAGGTTTAATATTACTGAAGCTACTGCATAGTGTACCCCCTGGTATAGTACCTTTTCGGTTGGTACTAGGACTAACCCATTCCCTGGTCCCTTGGTGGTGGTGGTAGGGCACTTTTCTTCCAGGGTTTTCGGTACCTGGGTCGTGGGTAGGGGCTTTCGGGTGTGTGCCACGAGTTCAGTGGCATTAACTGGGACCGGAATGTGTGGGACCACGCACCCATGCAGGCTAGAATCCCACCCTACCCCCTCCCCGGCATCTTGCCATTGGCTGGAGAAGATGATGGATACCCCTGTGGGGCAGGCTTCCTCTGATCCCCACATACAAACATAAACTCCCTGTTCCGACTTCCACCACTTATCCCAACAAACACTAACTCCTCCTTGGGTCCCTGTGATTGTCCGGTGGGTGTCGTTCCCTAATCTTTCCCAGTCGGCTGTATGGTCCCCTGCGTCCCTGCTCAGCTTCCTGAGCCACCACCACCTATTCAGGGGAATTCGTCCCTTACAGGTAAGGCACACACGCTTCCCCTCGGTGACACTGACCCTTGTGGCAACGACCTGTATTCTGGGGCATGGGAGGGAGGCATCCCCGTACGTGAACCCGGGCTGGTTGGAGTATTTAGTAGAGTTGGACCCCAGCCACCCTGGCCACCTTCTCTCGTGGAAGTAGATGGCGAGCTCCTCCACTCCCCGCTCGCCACCCCCTGCGGTGACGACTGGTGCTCTCACTCCTGAGCACCCATAGATGTGGGAGTCCTCCACGTCACCTCGGTCACCGATGCTCACCCCTACCAGGGCGAGCAGGAGCAGAAACCTTGTCATTCCGAAGTCCTTTCTGTAGGGGCACACACAAAACATATATCCATGTCCCAGAAAGGTTCTCTGGCTGGATAATTAATCAAGTCCTTAAACTTAAAAACTCTACAAGCAACTAAACTAATGATAACCCATAACTACCAAAACTGCAATTACTTAAAACCGAAAATTCCGTACATTTGCCGCCCGTCTCCGGATGGCCAGGTTAAATCCTGTTTAGTCTCTGCCTTATGTGGCCTCTGGATGGCTTGTACACCTGGGTGTAGTGCGGCCTGTACCGCCGGACCCAGAAGGCCTTCCTCAAAACCGCTGCGGGTATCTTAACATCCCAGCTTGATCCTGTGCTGCAGCACACTACCCCCTTTGGTGTGGCTGCAGCGCCCTCGTTCATATCTGTGGGCTCCTCCCAGCCTGAGGCTGCAGGCGGGGGACCCTTCTCTCTCTCTTCTCCCAGTACTACCTCTCCTGTGAAACCCTCACTGTTGGAGGCCGTAGGCTGGGAATCCCCAACTTTAGAACGCTCCCTGCTCTTGGGCGCTCTTTTTCGGGTTGCAACCCTCTTTGGGTAGGACCCTCTAAACAGATACACCTGTGGCCACAGTGGCCTTGGCTTTGGTGTGCGGGGAGACCTTCTTAGGGCTCTGGCCACTGTGGGTGTGCTTGAGTCCCACATAATCGGTGGAGTGACCTCTCCTGTGAGACAACACACTGTCCCTCCCGCTGCAGCTTGTGCGTCTGCCACAGCTGCTGCTGGCTGAGGATTTCTAACCTGGGGGCAGTCCACCTTTGCCGGCTGTTCCCTTTTAGGTTTAAACAGTTTGCACTGGTTGATGTGAAACCACTTTGTATGGCGGGGCATCTTTATGGCATAGACCATGGGGCTTGCCTTGTCTACAATGTTGTAGGGCCCCATGTACAATGGTTCGAAACTCCCTACCCGGGCAAAATTTCTCACCATGACCTGATCTCCAACCTCCCACTCGTGGTGCTTGCGGGGTTTCAGAAGCAATCGGTTACTCCGATGCTGTTTTCCCATGTTACTCGCAGCCTGCCAGTGGACCTGTTTAAGGTGGTCCAACAGATTCCTGACGAATCTGTCCTGGTTCACCTCCCTGAGCTGCCCTTCCGTGAGCACCGGGGCTAGCACATGGGTGGGGGTCCGCATAACCCTGCCAGTCATGAGCTGGTGTGGGGAATACCATACCCCGTGCTTTTTGACTGGCTGGCCCGGATCCCCATTAGGACCAACGGTAAGGCTTCTACCCACTTTTTGGGTGAGTCTCCCATCTCCTTTCGCAGCCTTTCGTTGATGGTACGGTTTAAACGCTCCACAATCCCTGATGACTGTGGGTTGTGGGCGACGTGCCATTTCCCTTCTATGCCGAGTACCCTGAGGGTCTCTTGCATGACCTGCCCAGTAAAGTGACTCCCCTGGTCTGACTCCACATACTGTGGGAGCCCCCATCGTGAGAACACTTCCCTGACCAGGATCCTGGCTGTACCCAAAGCGGTAGCTGTTCGACATGGAAAAGCTTCCACCCACTTTGAGAACACATCCACCAGGACTAGGCAGTATTTGTAGCCTCCCTGAGCGGTGAGTACGGGCCCGCTTTAGTCGACCTGGATCGACTGCCATGGTCCCTCTACCCTCCTGATGTGTCCCATAGATACCTTCCTTTTCTGGGGGTCAGGGTTGTTAGCAGCACACACCAGACAGCCTGCACAGAACTCGCGGACATCCTCCCTCAGTCCTGGCCACCATCCTGCCTGTTCCACCCGCTGCCAGGTGGTCTCGTGCCCGGGATGCCCCGCTCCTGGACCCTCATGAGCCAGTTGGAGGAATTCCCTTCGGTGCTGCTGCGGCACTACCCATTGTTCCCCTCTGAACAGCATGCCTTCTTTGTGGGTGATGGCTGCTGCGCCGTATGGGCCCTCTACCTTCTCCCCTCTAGCCAGCGTTTCCATGACAGTTTTTAGGATGGGATCCTGTGCCTGGACCGTCTCTAGGTCCGGGGTCAATGCTACCCCTGCACTCCCTTGGGTCCCTCCTCTGCCTCTGATTGCTGCTACCGGGTTTGATCCATATGGATCCCACAACGTGCCTGTACTGGCGCCCTCTTTGGCCAGCATGTCGGCGTGGTGATTGCCCTCTGTGCGGGGCTCTACCTTGGAATGGGCCTTCACCTTTTGGATGTAGACCCTACCTTCCTCCCCTACTGCCCTCATGATTTTCTCCAACAGAGGCTTGATGGCCAGGGGTCTCCCATCAGCGGAGGTGTATCCACGACGGGACCAGATGGCCAGGTACTCTGTACACGAATTGCATGTGAACATGCTGTCCGAGCAAATCGTGTATGGGGTAGGGAATTGCTCGGGGTGTGTGACTACATACACCACTGCAGACAGTACAGCCTGCTGGGCACTCATGGTGCTGGGGAGCTTGATTGCCAGAGCAATGCCTGCCTCTGGGTCATAAATCCCACACCCTGTAAGTCGTTTGCCAGCTGATACTGTGCTTGAACCGTCCACATAGATTTTGCGGCCTGTGGGGTGTATCCCAGCTCGCAAACCTATGTTGACTTCCCATACCCCTTCAACGGAACACCAGTGTAAATCATGAGTAAATCATGTTGGCTGCGAGCTTTGGCTTGCAGAGACCTTTTACCCTCAGATCCATTTGTGAGAGAAGTAGGGTCCAGCGAGCAATGCGGGCACTGCTCACTGTCCCATCTTTAATTCTCCCATCCAAGAGCATCTGGGTAGGCGTGTGGTGGGTGAGGAGTGTGATGGGAGAGGTGCCTGTGAAGATCAATGATCTTTTCACAGCCCAGTGAGTGGCTAGGAGGTGCCTCTCACAGTTGGAGTAGCTCCTCTCCACATCAGTGAGTATTCTGGAGGAGTAAACCACTGGTCTCAGCTTGCCATGCCTCTCTTGGAGCAGCACTGCACTCAGACTGTCCCCACTGGCTGCTACCTCCAGGAAAAACTCTTCCCCTCCATCAATGGCCCCTAGAGCCGGTGCGGTCTGCAGATCTCTCTTGAGTTTCACAAAGGCAGCCTCGCAACCCTCATCCCAAACCCACTCCACTCCCTTGTGTAGGAGTTGGAGCAGAGGGGCTGCTGTGGCTGCGTAATCCTCAATGAAATCTCTGCAGTACCCAGTTAGCCCTAGAAAAGACCTTACTCCTGTAACTGTGTTGGGGGCTGGTAACTCCTGAACTGCTTCCCTTCTAGCTTTGTCAATGGCCCTCTCCCCTGCTCGCACAGCCAGGCCCAGGAATTTGACTTGCGCTGGCCAATCTGTGCCTTCTTGGGGTTTACTTTAAAGCCCTCTTGCCTGAGCAGTTTCAGCAGTTCTGCCAGAAGGGGACCATGTTCCTCTCCCTCATCGGTAAAGAGGAGTAGGTCGTCCACATACTGGACCAGCTGATGGGGCCTGCTGAAGCCCTTCAAGCAATTTGCCATACATTGGTGAAAAATGCTTGGGCTGTTATGGAAGCCCTGGGGCAGACAGTTCCATGAGTACTGTTGGCCTTTAAATGTAAAGGCGAACTTGTACTGATCCTCTCTCCTTAGAGGGATGGAGCAGAACCCATTGGAAATATCCAGCACTGTAAAGATGGTCGCAGATGCTGGGATGCTTCCAATGAGGTCGGCTACGGCTGCAACCGTGGGGGCACAGACGGGGATATTTCGGTTGAGTACTCGATAGTCTACTGTGGCCCTCCAGGAGTTGTCTGGTTTTCTAACCGGCCACAGTGGGGAGTTCACGTGGGTAACTATAGGTCTCAATACCCCCTGCTTGACTAAAGAAGTCAAAGCCGTTTCCAAGTCTGTCTCAGCTTCCCTGGGGAAGTTATACTGCTTTTGTGGGCGGTTCATGGGGTCCCCACTCACACTAACCTCGACCCCGGTTACCCTCCCACAGTCGTGCTTGTGAGTGGCAAATGCTGCGAGGTTTTCCTGCACAAATGCCTGGTACTCCATTGGAGTGTTACTGACCATGAGTTCGAGGTCGTAACCCTCCTTTGGTTTTACTGTGCACAAGGTCCCCTTGCCTTGTGCCTCCGGGATGACTGCTACCTCACTACCCTTTTGGGTACATGCTCCCCATAGACAGTGGTTCCTTAAATCCACTAAAATCCTGTGGCCTGTGATAAAGTCGGCCCCCAGGATCCCCTTCCCTTCTTGCTCCCACTTCATTAGGACACAGGTCCACTTGGTGTGGAGCGTTCCCAAATGAATGGACAGCGGATGGAGAATGAGCCAGCCTGCTCGTTACCTGTGAATCCCACTAAGCTGTACGGGACCCCGTTAGACAGAGGTGAAGTGGCTGGATTATCTGAATAAATGAGGGTGCTCGAAGCTCCTGTGTCTAACAGATAGGTCCCTTCTACCTTTTCTACCTCCATCTTAACATGCGGTCTCTTCCAGGCATCATACTCGAGGGGACACAGGTAGACCAGCTGTGCTAGCTCTAGTCATGCCTCTGGGTTGGGTGGGGCAGATGGGATTAGAGCGCTAGTGGCGGTAGCCACCTTCCCTGGGCCATCAAACAGGACTCTGATGGCCGCTACTATTGTGTCCAGTGTGGGGGAAGAGGTCGGTGCCTCTACTTTTGGGGCAGGAGTTGGGGACTTCTTTGCTAGGCTATCCTTCCAGGGATTCCTACAGTCCTTTCTCCAGTGCCCAGTCTTCCCGCACCCGAAGCAGCTACGCTTCGTGTCGGAAGGTTTACCACCTTCCTAGTGCCACTCCTTCTTATCCTGACTGGGCTTTATCTCATGCACCTTCCCTTTCGGTGGGGTGTCTTCAGCTCCTCTACCGTTCCGGTTGGCTAGGGTCAGTTGGCTGACCACTGCCTCCTCGGTGACCCGGGGGTCTCTTGGGTCAAACCAAAGCTCAGCCTTGGCTTTGATTCGTGGCAAGCTGTTTGCCACTAGGCTACGGAGCCAGTGGGCCAGCTCGTCCCTGTTCAGGTTAGCCCTGTCGAGAGCCCCATTACAAGCACCCCTGTACACCGGCCACAGCCTGTCTCCGAAAGCCTGTGGGGTCTCCCCTGTGAGCTGCACTGTTTTCTCCACCCGGGAGAAAGGACTTCCCTCATTCATTCCCATGGCCTCTAAAACTTCCTCCCTGACGGCAGCATACCCATTCCGTCCTCTCTTGCTCTCAGTAGAGAGGGACTGGTATAGTTTGCCATCTAATGAGAACAGGAGCATTTTTGCCATCTCGGCATCATCACAGTCATTGATGCCTGCTGCCTGCTCCACCTCCATGAAGTGGACTGAGGGGTCTTCCTTTTGGGTAAGTTTACTCAGGTGGCTTACCATAGCCCTAAGCTGTTGTGTACCGTGGGGAGCCAAGAATTGATTTTCAAGGGGTTCCTGACCTCCACCACCGGCGGGCGGGCCGAATTTTTGCTGTCGTGCTGGGCACATTGGCCCTGGCCCCGACTTCTCCTGCATCGGTTCGCCCCCCTCTCCCTGCTGCCAGACCGAGTCAAAACTCGGCGCCACAGGTGCTGGTGTGCACTCCCTGTCAGCCTCACAGATTGTCTGCCCCTCCTGCTGCCTAACCAAGCTTCTTCTTGGCGCCACAGGTGGTGGTCGAACAGTCTCCCCTTGCTCCTCCAGGTCTACCTGGGCCACACCCGGGCTTATCAGGCACAGCATGCCTTTTGTCTTGGACAGAGCAAGGTTCAGACTCTCAATCTGCTTCTGACAGGGGCCGTGGTCCCCTACCTCAAACTCTCTTGTACTGGCTACTCTGTAGGCTGCCTGAACATCGTTTAACTTCTCTGTGAGTTCCCTTAATTGCTTGGCAAGGCGGGTGTTCTCTTCCCGCAATGCCAGTTCACTACTTTTGGCCTCGGTGGCCTGACACTGGAGGTATCCCTTACTGGCACGGTGTTCCTCCAGCATCTGTGACTGTTCCTGATCTTTTGTGCTGAGCTCTGCTAACAACCTATCCCCTGCTATAGCTCTGGCACGGGACAGTTGGCTTTCTTCCTTTAGCTCTTCTGTGAGAGCCTGAATGCGCTTCCCCATAAGCTGCATTTGTTTCTGGGAGCAGACCAACCATATGGCTTTCTCCACAGACTTATTGTATTCCTTGCTCTCAGTCCATGCAGCTGCAGCGTCCATGGGACGTTCAGCATGCAACAGCCTGAGGACCCATTTCTTGGTGATATTTACTTTTTTATATACATAGGATGACATCCTCTCTTCCATTTTTGTTCTCTCCTCAAAACCAGCATTTACTGCTTCACAACCCTTTCGCCAAAGTCCTGCTGCGGTCGCCATTTATGTACGGGGTGGTAATGGGGTCAGCCTTCACTTTCTGACTCAGTGAGCAGTTCGAATCGCTCCCACACCCCTCTGGTTCCTAGACTTTGGACTTATTTAGGGGTTGTGAACAAAATTGCAGTAGACAACAGGCTCTGATGAAAGAATTTTTACTTTATTAAAAGAAAAAGGTAACAAACTTGAAACACACTTAATACTTAAACACAGATTGGGGAGCACACGGTACAGGCGAGGGAGAATGACAATATACCAAACAAAAACTTATCCCTCCCAAAGATCCCACTATCTCGCTAGGTTTTTGGTTTCAGGAGATCAGGGATAATGCTCACCAACGAATCCTTGACAGGATTTTAGAGTCTTTTGATTCAAAGATTTCGTAAGGCCCTTGTTGCTGCGAGGTGTCCGATGGTCACTGAGGCAGTCGCTCTGGTTTCTTCTTGTGTGTTGGTCTGTTTGCTGGCCTTCCTCCTCGTGGCTTGTAGTGGTTTTGCTGGAGCAGGGAGAGAGGTGTACCGGTGTTGTCAGTGAGTCCAAAAAAGAGAGAAAGTTTTTGGGACAGGCTTTCAATTATACTGTCTTTTATTCGCACCCAAAAACCCCTTACTAAAACGGATTCCTTTGGGTTGCAAATGAGCCTTGCTTAGTCCATTGTCTAGTTTTGGCGGGCTTGCCAGTTCCGATGGCTTTAGCTCAGTGTTAAACATGTCTTGATCATTTTCCGATTTAAACACAGCCTTATCTACGCGCCAAATCTCAACCCTATTGTCCTAGGGCTTTTGGCAGGCTTTTAAATCTGTCCTGTGGATACCTGGTTGATTGGCTTTTGATGAAGTACTAAATGTTTTATTGATTTCAGGCTTCTGGTATCCTGTTTGGGCCTGGGAATTTCAAAAGGGGGTCTTGGATTATTCATATTTCGATGTGTGTGTGAGGCTTTGGGTTTGTCTCTTCCTCCTTGGTATGATTGCAGTGTAAACAATTCCCAGACAGCTTGATTGGGCCCCAATACCCAAAGCTGTCCACTGCCTGGCTACACACCTCCGCAGCTTGTCTTGTGTCTGTGAAAGGTGTCTTTCCCAACAGTAAGATTCAAAAGTAATTTTCCTCAGGGTTTTTCTTCCCTGATCTTTAAAATGTCCAAGACTGAGGTTTATACATCAAATCACTTCACTTAGGTCCCATCATCCCAAGTTTGTATGAAAGGTCCAAAAATCACTCCCCTTAGGGCTCTGTTCGAGTTTCTGGGCCGTCCCTGGCCTCCTCTGCAGCCCCCCCCCCCCCCAGCGGAGTGCCGGCAGCTCTCCGTGAGCCCGGCACTTCTCTTGAGTGCCGGGCTCTTTTGCCGGCACTCCGATCCCATGTGACTCAGCTGGGCCCCGGGTCACGCTGCGCAAGGCCCCTCCCCTATAAGAAGGGGAGGAAGGCCTGCAGTACCACTGCGTGATATGCCGCGATATTCACTCGCAGCGCCCCAAGAGGGAGGTGGGGCACTTCCAGTAGCACTCCGCTTCCCTCTTTGGGCGCTACCGGTGAATTTCGACCGCGGGGGTGCTAATTTTTTTGGGGCGCTAAAAGTAGCGTTCCAGTGAAGCGACTCAATTTTCTCCCCCAGGTCTTTAAAGGTCTTCCATGTGCCCACTATTGGAGTATTGAACAACTTTACCCAAAGAATTTGTTTAGGTTAAAAATAAAAACAGAAAATGCTGGAAACACTTAGCAGGTCAGGCAGCATCTGTGGAGTGAGAAACAAAGTTAGGCCGCGATTTTATTAATGGAGGCGGGTTGGGTGCGGGTCAGGTGGTTTCTGGCTTCCAGTCCCGCCCCCAGCTGCATCCGGCCCACAGACATGATTTTGCCTTGATTGACCTTGTTAAGCCCGCACTGCGGGCTTGCCGGCCAATTAAGAGGAAGCGAGTCATTTGATGACACCTCATCTGCCGGTTTCCTTAAAGGGACCATGCATAATTTTATTTTGATAGTTGATTTCTCAGTGTTTAACAGCATTGAGGTGCTGAAAACACTGACAATCACTGCACAAAGGTGACCTCTTGCAACCAGGCTCTCCAATGACTCCCTCCATAGGCTGGATTATTACAGGGCTTGATAGGGTGGATGCTGGCAGAATGTTTCCCTTGGCTGAGAAGTCTAGAACCAGGGGCCACAGCCTCAGGATAAAGGGTAGGCCATTCAGGACTGAGATGAGAAGAAATTTCTTCACACAGAGGGTGGTGAATCTTTGGAATTCTCTACCCCAGAGGGCTGTGGAGGCTCAGTCATTGGGTATATTCAAAACAGAAGTTGATAGATTTCTGACTAGTAAGGGCATCAAGGGATATGGCGATAGGGCCGGTGAATGGAGTTGAGGCAGAAGATCAGCCATGATCTCATTGAATGGCGGAGCAGGCTCGAAGGGCTGAATGGCCTACTCCTGCTCCTATTTCTTATGTTCTTATGAATAGATGACAGCTGCAGGTGAGGTGGCAGAAGCGATCTGTCACTGATGAGAGAGGTTCTCCCAATGAGGTGGCACTGGACATGGATTTAAAAACTTGTAACCTAAAGAAAAGTGTAAATGTATTAAAAATGCAGGTCCCAACATGTTCTTTCCCCTGAGACTTACCATGTGCAACATTGGATCCTTCACACCACTTCTGCAGCTGTCATCAACATCCAGAAACAGAAACAATGGCGGAATCGCAACCCGCCGTCAATGAAAATGATTTTAACCTTTGACCCGCCTCCAAACCTGCCCTCTGAACACTGGCAAAATCACGGCCTTAATGTTTCAGGTCAATGACTTTTCATCATTTGTTTAGGTTGTACCCTCACTTCTTTGAAATTAGCCCTTCAAACTTATATACCCCTCTCCTGGGGGTTTATTTTGGGGAAAGGGTGAAAACAGGCGCCACGTTGGTACTGTGCTAATGTAAGGGGTTTTGTCTCTGGGACTGGTGCGAGGTGAGGCTTTCGTTGCTGTATTATTGTTTGCTCTGGTCTCCGGCCAGCCTTTGACAATAAGCACCTGTGAGTGGTTCGACCCACTCGCCCCTACGGTTCTGACACCTGGACTTAGATGCAAGGAGCAGTAATGCAGAGAAAAGACTCACATAGACCTGGTTGAATATCATGAAACGAATGTCTTTATTGCATGGCTTCTAAAATCATGAAATACATATCGTAGGCACAGATCAAAGAGAGTACCAGTATACACACGTTCATAAAACTTGGTCTAGGGAAATGGAGAACACACGGCACATCGTAAAAAGGGGAACACATTATACCTTAACCTTATTAAAAACCACCCTCCCTTAACAATACCTAAACTACGTCTGGATTTGTAGGATCGGGAAACATGCTCACCACTCGGTTTACTTCGGAAATTTAAAATGAGGCTCTCGGCTCGCTCCGCTGCGGCACCTGACTGTCACGTGGCTGTAAGAGTTTCTGCACCCCACTTGTTTACGCTCGCTGCTGCGAATGGGTCCACTTGGGGCGGCCCCCGGTAAAGTTCGTTGCGGGTGGCTCAGGCTACCTGCTCAAAGAGCCGGAGGGTAAGCCAGACTCCCTGATGTTATGAAGTGGTTCTTTGGACACAGACCGTCTTAGAATTCAAAGAAGAATCTTCCTGTATTACTTTCGGGCGCGGTCGGGGTTTACTGACCGCGGCGGCACGTGGAATTTCTTCTCGTCTTTCTTCTTGATGACTCGGGCCTCCGGGTCCGGCCACCGTTTACTGACACTCGGGATGGTGCACCCCGGTACCTGCCCTGTCGAGGTGACTCATTCCGATCGAGCTACACCCAACACTTGCTCCGCTGGAGGAACCAGCGAGCGGGGAAGAGACCCGCGAAGAGTCCGACGTCACCAGCAAAACTGTCAAGAGTCCAGAGCAGAGAATCAGGAGTCAGGCCAAGAGTCAAGAGACCGATGGACATTTGTCCGGTGTAGTTATACTGTTTGTCGACCTTATCTCCCGCTCAAATCTAAACGGTTATTCTTTGTGTGATTTTGGCGCCCAAAACTCCCAGCATGGGGCGATTATCTTCTTAACGGGTTTCGGTAACACCTGAAACTGGCCAACTATCCGTTAATGTCTTTACCATTGTTGAACCAGCCAGGGCGGGTCTGAATCGTCTCCTCGACTGGTTTTGGGGCCCCCCCGAATACTGGTTTAATCACCCGTCAATGTCTCTCTCATTGTAGAGCCGGGGGGGGGGGGGGTATTTGTGTATTGATGTGTCTGGATGGGTTTTTGATGGCTTAGTTCAGTGATACTTATTGTGCGTGTAAAGCGATTCCAGCACTTATCTCATTGCTTAGTTCAAAAATGCAAACGGGTTGCATCCTGTCTTTTCAATGTGTACCGAATATGATCTCATATCGAATGTATATTCGACGCCATCTTGTCTGCCCACTGTGTTACTGGAAGCTTCTGTCACGATGCGCGGCGGCCATTTTACAGGCTTCTGTGTCCTTTATTATCAGGACAGCATTCCGTTTAATAAAAATGATCAATCGAATTATACTGTTTCTCTCGTCTTATTTGAATCGCGATAATTGCGAAACTCTACAGTAATAAGACACGCCTGATTAAAAGCTTGGTTTGGCCCGCAAATTTGAGGCTAATTGGCGATTGCCATGATTTAAACATGCCAGGAGGCACTAAAACGGACACCTGCATGTTTAGCACTCTAGCGCTGATTAGAAGCAATTGTCCTGGAGCAGTATATGTGGGCTCCAGACACCCACTTTCACTGAAGGTGTGGAGTGCGATGGCTGACACTCAATGGATGTTTCAGGATGGCTCAGGGACCTAGTGAGAGGGCGCACAGGTTCTCAGATGTGGCACTGGAGGTCCTGGTGGAGAAGGTTCAGAGGAGGAGGGATGTCCTGTACCCGCAGGGGTGAAGGAGCCCAACTCGCCCTCCTGTCCCTCTCTTCTGCAGCAGCTGGTGCTGCTCTGCCTGGCCTCATCTCCTCCTCCCATTCCTCCTCCAGACCAAGGGGGACCTCTAGCAAGATCCCCATGACTAAGCACTTCCTTTCTCCTGGTGACTCCTCTAAGGTCTCCAATAAGGTAGAGTAGCACAGCACTCAGTATCTTTCAATGTGAAGTCCTTAGAGAATTTCTGGGAAAAATGTTGATAGAGTGTTGGTGAAGTCTTGACAAAGTGTCCCAGAAAGTCTCCCGATGTGTCTCAAAAGTCCTCTTCAAACGCAGTGCAGTCAGTCAATCTCCAGCAGCAAGTGAACAGTGAACTTGGCTTTAAGTAGCACTCAAAATCCTCAGCAATGACTTCTTTACTCCTGTTCAGCTGGTCGCTGTTAGGAGAGGTTGTTAATTGTAGTGCTAACCAGCAAAATGGTGTGCAGCCTCTTTAATGAGTGCTAGCAGGCAATTGAATTGTCCGGAGTAACTACTTGCAGCGCATTTTTGACCCTCTGTGCGCATGCGTGTCCATTTGGTACTGCGCATGCGCACTGGATACGATCACGCATGTACAGTACCAAACGGTGCGGCGGCTGCGGCCTGCACCACCACACTTCTCCCGGCTCTGTGCGGAGAAGATTAGGGGATTGGATGGGGTGGGGGGGAGAGAAGCGCGGATCTAAGGGGAGAGAGAGGAGAGGGGATCGAAGGGGGGGAGAGTGGATCGAAGGGGAGAGAGGAGAGGGGATCGAAGGGGGGGGGAGAGTGGATCGAAAGCGGGGAGAGAGGAGAGTGGATCGAAAGCGGGGAGAGTGGATCGAAAGCGGGGAGAGAGGAGAGGGGATCGAAGGGGGGGAGAGTGGATCGAAAGTGGGGAGAGAGGAGAGGGGATCGAAGGGGGGGGGAGAGTGGATCGAAAGCGGGGAGAGAGGAGAGTGGATCGAAAGCGGGGAGAGAGGAGAGGGGATCGAAGGGGGGGAGAGTGGATCGAAAGCGGGGAGAGAGGAGAGGGGATCGAAGGGGGGGAGAGTGGATCGAAAGTGGGGAGAGAGGAGAGGAGAGGGGATCGAAGGGGGGGAGAGTGGATCGAAAGGGGAGTGATGGAGGAGAGGAATCAAAGGGGAGGAGAGGAGAGGGGCTCAAAGGGGCAGAGGAAAGGAGCTCGGAGGGGGGGAGGCGGTCAGGAGCTCGGGGGCAGAGAAGGTCAGGAACTCGATGGGGGAAGGGCGGAGAGCACGGTGAGAACAATGGGGACGGGGGAAGAACGTGATCCAGGTTTAAACGGGGGTGGGGTGGGGGGGGTGGTGATGAGAGCGAGAGCGTGATCCAGATGGGAAGATGGATCACATTTTCCCCCGTCTGTTAGACGTGGATCACGTTCTTCCAACCCCACTTCCACCCCCTTTACACCCACACCACATTCTTCCTCTCCTCCCCCTAGACCTGGTTGATTTCTCGGAAAGCTCGGTACATGTGCGGCAAGTGACATCATTGGACTGGATGAAATCCGGAAGTCATGACACTGTCACTATTCACTTCATACCCAATAAACCTGTTAACAATCCACACACAATGCCCCATCTGTGGGGTTGGAGCGGAGAAGGTCAGGAACTTGTTGCAGCGGGGGAGGAGAAGGTCGGGAACTTTTTGAGGTGATGGGGGGAGAAGGTCAGGAACTTGTTGTGGCGGGGGGGAGAAGGTCAGGAACTTGTTGTGGCGGGGGGGGGGAGAAGGTCAGGAACTTGTTGTGGCGGGGGGGAGAAGGTCAGGAACTTGTTGTGGGGGGGAGGAGAAGGTCAGAAACTTGTGGGGGGGGGAGAAGGTCAGGAACTTGTTGCAGCGGGGGAGGAGAAGGTCGGGAACTTTTTGAGGTGGTGAGGGGAGAAGGTCAGGAACTTGTTGTGGGGGGGGAAAGTCAGGAACTTGTTGTGGGGGAGGAAGGTCAGGAACTTGTTGTGGGGGGGGAAGGTCAGGAACTTGTTGTGGGGGGGGGAAGGTCAGGAACTTGTTGTGCGGGGGGAAGGTCAGGAACTTGTTGTGGGGGGGGGAAGGTCAGGAACTTGTTGTGGGGGGGGGAGAAGGTCAGGAACTTGTTGTGGGGGGGGAGAAGATCAGAAACTTGTTGTGGGGAGGAGAAGGTCAGGAACTTGTTGTGGAAAAGAAGTCAGGAACTTGGGGGGGAAGGTCAGGAACTCGGTGGGGGGTGAGCGGGGCTCAGGAATGGGGGTGCCCATTTCCTGGAATCCTGAGGCTCCTGACAGTGGCTCGACTGGCCTCTTGTGTAATGAACTTAGTTACATCCCATAGTTTTGGGGAACAATTATATCTCGAAAGCTATTATCTGGAAAGAACAAGAAAAGGGAAAATGTAAATGCAAGGACCTGGGAGTACAGGAAGCCTATTTCTTTAATGGATACTAACTTCGATAGCACTTATGATTATTGAGGCTGGAAATTATCCTGTGCAATATTATTTGCGTGAACACATAACATGTTCATATCAAATTCCTCTTTCTACTATTTTAACAGAGGCATTAGCCAATTTAATTTTGAATCTCTGGTAACAACAACAACAGCTTACATTTAAATAATGCTTTTAATGTAGAAATAATACCAAAAGAGTAATTAGAAAATGGTTACTGAACCAAGGAAACAGATATTATGAGGTGGGTCAAAAAGGTGGGTTTTAAGAAAGGTCAAAGGAGGAGAGGGATATGGAGAGGCAGAGTCAGAGGAATGGAGAGTTTGTTGTGGAGTGGGGGATTGTAGGGCTAGAAGAGCTTACAGAGCTAGGGAAGGTGAGGCCATGGGGTGATTTAAACATGAGAATGAAAATGTTAAATTTTAGGGGTTGGGGATGGGAAGTCATTATAGATCAATGAAGTGGAGGTATATACAGACCCTTAATTTTTCAGTTCTATTAAAATGCTTTGCCAGACCAAAAGGTTTTTTTCAAAGTGAAATAAAGTTGGTGAATGTCTTTCACTGATAAGTGGACATGGAATGTGCTTTGATGTGCTTTACTAAAAGGCAGCAAACATTTGGTGAGCAGATGTGCTTTCACAAGAGACTGTTGAATCAAAGCTGCTTTGTGATGGAGATATTTGAAGAGCTGGGTGTCGGATAGTAGATACTGACAGAACAAATGGTTGTGACTGCAGGGGGTAGTCATAGACAACAGAGATAAACAAACCCCCTTAGATTTGCAGACTTTGCGTCTACAATGAATAGGCCACAAGGTTGTAGAATGACTTTTGGTGGCTAAAGGGGAGGAGTTAAGCCTTGAGATTTCTGAAATATAGGATGCGACGTAACATGTGAAATGTGACCAAGTGGTTTACTGCCACTTCTGTAAACTTTTATGAGTGAATGAATGGGTAACCACACAGGATGTGTGAGTGTGAAAGGGTGACAGCTCAAACAACTTAGGTCGAACATTAACGGAACATTTCACAATCTCTGAATGATTTACTGAAAAAGGCAAGGAAAACTGTATAAAAAAACAGTGAATAAAAATATCAGCACTGCAGTCGGAAGGAGGGGCCTGGCTGATCATCTCAACTCGAAGAGCTACTGCAGTGGAAAGGCGGCGAGCTACTGCAGTGGAAAGGTGGAGAGCTACTGTAGTGGAAAGGTGGAGAGCTACTGCAGTGGAAAGGTGAAGAGCTACTGCAGTGGAAAGGTGGAGAGTTACTGCAGTGGAAAGGTGAAGGGCTACTGCAGTGGAAAGGTGGCGAGCTACTGCAGTGGAAAGGTGGAGAGTTACTGCAGTGGAAAGGTGGAGAGTTACTACAGTGGAAAGGTGGAGAGCTACTACAGTGGAAAGGTGGAGAGTTACTGCAGTGGAAAGGTGGAGAGCTACTGCAGTGGAAAGGTGAAGGGCTACTGCAGTGGAAAGGTGGAGAGTTACTGCAGTGGAAAGGTGGAGAGCTACTACAGTGGAAAGGTGGAGAGTTACTGCAGTGGAAAGGTGGAGAGTTACTACAGTGGAAAGGTGGAGAGCTACTGCAGTGGAAAGGTGAAGAGCTACTGCAGTGGAAAGGTGGAGAGCTACTGCAGTGGAAAGGTGAAGGGCTACTGCAGTGGAAAGGTGGAGAGTTACTGCAGTGGAAAGGTGGAGAGCTACTACAGTGGAAAGGTGGAGAGTTACTACAGTGGAAAGGTGGAGAGTTACTGCAGTGGAAAGGTGGAGAGCTACTACAGTGGAAAGGTGGAGAGTTACTACAGTGGAAAGGTGGAGAGCTACTGCAGTGGAAAGGAAATGGCCTACAATCAACACTGGACTGATCATCGGCGGGTGGTTGTATGTATGATTTTTTGTAACATTATTGGTGTACTGCTCGAATAGTGGTTGGGGTTTTGAATCTGTGTTTGGAACAATAAAAGGTTAAAGGTAGAACCGGTGTGTCTGGTGTGATTTCTCATAAGTCTCAAGTCTGAACTCTATAACCTGTTGGATGGGGTGAGGGGTAATTCCGCACGTCCTACAGAAGACAGGTGATAGGCAAGTGGGACTTGATGCGGGATATGATACGAGCAGCAGAATTTTGGATAAGCTGAAGTTTACAGAGGGTGGAGGATGGAAGTCTGGCGAAGAGAACATTGGAATAGTCAAGTCGGGGCCCCAAGGCTGTTCACACCATTTGCCTGAAGGTATACCTGTCTTTGTAACACCCAATCATTTGTTCCTGCTCAGGGTCTGTCGCTGATTAACAGCTTGCAGCCGTCACAGCTCACAGTCACAGCAGTTTATTCAGCACATGCTTATTTTCTTACACAACTTTAATGAGCGAAGGCTAAGAACTTGACCAAATTCACCAGCATGCTTTGAGAAGTGTTAAGCAGTGCTGATGGGTAAATTCCTTTTGGAAAACTTGCTGAATTGCTAAACTGTGAAACATTAACCTTGTTATTCTAAATGGCTGATAAAGCCAGACAATGCAATCACTTCGGATGGGGCCCCGGAATCATGAAACGAGACATCTATAGCTGAAGGGAGGAGACAGACCTTGGGAGTTCTACAAAACAGGACACAAGTTAACGAGTTTTGCACAATGTGTATTGTGACCAAATGGTCGGCCGACCATGTCTGCAAATTCTTGTGAGCAACTGAGCAACCCGGGGTCTGATAAGGCCAGCTAGCAGATAACAACGTTCGGTAAACACAAGATGTGTATGTGTGAGAGATTGACAGCTCAGACAACTCAAGCCGAATATTGGAGGAACGCCCCTCACAGTCCCTGCATGATGGAACTTTACTGAGAAGAACAAGAACTGTATAAAAGACAGTGACTAAAAGACATCAGCGCTGCAGTCAGAAGGAGGTGGCCTGGTCAGTCATCTCGCCTACGAGGACCTACAATCAACGCTGAACTGATCATCTGCGGGTGGTTGTATGTATGATCTCTTGTAACATTATTGGTGTACTGCTCGAATTCACAGCAATAGTGATAGGGGTTTTGAATCTGTCTTAAGGACAATAAAATCTTAAAGATGGAACTCGTGTGTCTCGTGTAATTTCTCGTAAATCTCAAGTACGAATCATTACCCTATAGATCTCAGGAGTGAGGTCTTACAGTGGAGACGTAGACCTGGATGTCATCTGCATACATGTGGAAGCTGACCAGATGGCTTGCCAAGGGACAGAATGTAGATGAGGAATAGGAGGGGGTCAAGGATAGATCTTTCGGGGACACCGGAGGTAATGGTGCTGGAGCGGGAAGGGAAACCATTGTGGAAGATGCTCTGCTACAATTGGATAGGTAACAGCAAAACAAGGTGAGGGCAGTCTCACTCAGCTGGCCAATGGAGGAGAGGCTTTGGAGAAGGATGGTATGATTGATTGTGTCAAAGGCTGCAAAGAGATCGCGGAAGATGAGGATAGATATTCATCACAGTCACAGTCACAGAGGCTGTAATTTGTAACTTTAAATAGGGCCATTTCAGTGCTGTGGCAGAGATTGGAAAGATTGAAACATGGAGTTACGAGAAAGATAGACACGGATTTGGGAGGCAACACATGTTCAAGGACTTTGGAGAGGAAAGGAAAGTTAGAGATGGGCAGTAGTTTGTAAGGACAGAGACATCGAGAATGGGTTTTTTGAGGAAGCAGTGACAAGGGAAGCTTTGAAAGGGAGGGGGACAGTACCTGAGCATAGGAAACTATTTACAATGTCTGCTAGCATGGTGGCCAGGAAGGGAAGTTAGGTAGTCAGCAGTATAGTGGAAATGGGGTCAACAGAATAGGAGGCGGGTCTCATGGCTAAAACAGCCGACGAAGGAATTTGATATGAACATGTTAAACGTGTGTATGGTACTAACATACAGGATAATTTCCAAGCTTTGATCATTATTGTTGCCAGAGTTGAGATCCAATTTTATCTGCCTGCAGTTCCTGTTCTTGGAGTATCTTGAATCCCATTTCCATAACTATTAAGGCATTTTTCCAGTTGCTGATTCAGTGAAAAACTGTCGATGTAAAAATAAATAATAAATACAAAAAACCCCAGAATTTAAGTCAATTGGAGTAGGTTTCAAGGTTTGCTAGAGAAGGTTAATAGAGTGAAAGAATATTATCTCAACCTTAATTTAGGGAATTCAGTGAAGCAGGTTCTCTTACAATATAATCAGGGGAGGTTTTCTTGGCAGAAGCCTGCAGTCATATGACAGCTTCAACTTGTGAGAGGGTCCTATAAGGTTTAGAAATGAAGAATAAAATTGCTTATTCTACTAAAATTACAATATTGCACATTAAACATTTGTTGCTGATTACAGACTACATAGTCTCTCAGATGCACTATAGTTTCCACTGACCAATAAGCTTCAATCCAGTAATGTAGAGAAGGATTCAAAGTGGGCCCACATGCAATTCTTTGAAGGAGGCTCCGATAATGGTAATATGGGTCCTGAATACAGGATACCTTCAGCCCAGCAACATAATAATGTATGTTAGTGTCCTGGAGTCACGTTGCATGGATATAATCGTTAATGCTTCAATATGCATGTAAACACATTGAAAAACTAGCCTGAAGGATATTGAATATCCCCCACAATCCCACAGCAATAGTTGCTGAGGAAACAGAGTATGAATAATACTAACTACCCTTCCACATAATTTTTTTAAATGGAATGTTAAAACTGGCACACTGTAAGCAGAATTCACCTTGGAGAACACGATGCTTTACATCTTTTCTGGAAGCACCTCCTTTGTGTGTGAGCTGAATTTAATCTGGAGCTGCCTGAAGATTTCACAGGACCTTTAAGAGGAGGATGAACTGATCCATGATTTTATTCTCTTAACACCACAGCAGCAAGCCACTGCAGCTTTCAAGCTGGCACATAATAACATAGCCAGAGCAATCCCACAAGTATCATTTTGTGCAGGCATTACATATTAGGAAAATCCTAGATCAGTGTAATCAAACGCAGTGATTTTTCACTGCCAACCTTTCGTAAAGGGCAATACTTGCACAATTTCATAGCAGTGAAGAAGGTCGAGGATGTAAATGATATTTGTCGTATGAAGGATTTGGACACTGCATACTACAAGAAGTTGTTGGAGTGAAAGTAAACGTATGGAATGTATTTTCCATCTTGAAAAACAAAATTGAGAAAGAGTGACATCTTCTAGATTGTGTGCTTTTCTCTCCATTTTCGACCCTCTTCTACTGAAGGTAGATGTTCATGCTGAAGTACAGTTCCATGGGTAATAGCAGTCCTCCTTCATATGACCATTCTTCATGTGAGCCTAAAGTTCGTTGACAGGTTATTTGACTGTTGGGGAGGGGAGCGGGGGGGCAACACAGCTGAGCCGAATCATCCCACCCAACATTCACAGATGCACACTTTCCAGCAGCTGTCATTGGATGGCTATTAAAAGTGGGGAATCCTGGTGATTTTTCCCCCTTCCTAGCCAAGGACTGCTGTGGCCAATTGTAGCATCCTTACTAGTACCCCAGCTGAGATCAACTAAATGAACACAGACTCAGGATTGATCTTGGGACATTCCTGGTCTACATGGTTTAGTTCCACACCATGAAGTGGGCTTACCCTCTAAGCTACAGTAGAAATTTGGATGGTGTGCTTAATGTTAAGGAGGAACATTGGGCTCTTGATTTTCTCCTTTGACTCACTGGGCACTGAACATGATTGTCTCCTGTTTCTCAGAAGCTGTGAAGAATGGTTTTGAAGTTGTTAGGTTAGTAGGAGTATGCAGTTTCTTCTACTATTTTAAATTTTACCAATTTATGTTTCAGACTTGAGAAATCAATGGCCCAAAATTTGCAATCGGAGGCTTCCCACGGGTGGATGCCTCTGACCTGTAAAAAATCTACGCATTTACCTGGTGGCCCGGGAAGTATGGAGGCTTGCGATCCTGGGCCTCTCCGGGTATGCGCGGGCAGAGGCCCGCGTGGGCCAGCCCAACCAATAAAAGAAGGGAATCCCCATTCATACTTACGGGAGTTCCGTACATACGGAACTCCCATAAGTATGAATGGGGATCACTTAAAAAACACACGAACACATGAAATAATTTTTTTTTTAATTACATATTTAAAATGCCATTTAATTAAATATTTTAAATGAAAATGTAATTTTTTGAATGTTTTAACGGGGTTAAAAATAAACTTACCTTATTGGACAGGGTTTTTAATGTATAAATGAGTGGTACCATTTTATTTTTCTATTTTTTAAAACTCATATGCTGGTAAAAGCAGGCCTTACGAGGTGTAAGAATTTCACAGGCATTCAGCGGGCGGAAGTTGGGCAAATAGTGCAACTCTCCACCCGCGGAGGCCCTTCTCCCGGGGATGTGGATGATCTGTCAAGAGGATTCTTGACAGATCGCAAGTTCCGGGTTTTAGCGCATGCGCTTCGCATGCCTAAACCCGGAACTTGCGCAGCCCCGACGAGTGCGTACACATCTCGTACGCACCCATAGGAGTCGCAAAATATGGCCCAATGTTTATTATTGATCGTGGGTGATTGTTCTCCATTGTTTCCCATTGGATGGTATTCACCACTTGTGCAGAATGGTGAAGTGGTACAGTAACTTCATCACATCACTGCTCACATCTGTAGTTTTTTTTGTTCATCTGTATATAAATTTGATTAACACAAAAAAAATTCACAGTAGTTCATATAAGCTATCCCTTGGCATAATAGCCATGATGTCAGGCTAGGCTGTTCCTGGGTTTAGGTACCCATAAACTCTTGAAGATCTGAGAATTGTCCTTTAATAAATGTACAGAGGACTGGTTCTATTATCTATCTGCAATTAGTTTATATTGGCCCGGATTTTGCAGTCAGCGGTGAAGGAATGGTACTCGCCGTTCATCAAGCTTACAGCTGCCCACAGACATTTTGCGGGTTTTGAGTGGCAACTTGCAGTCATCGGGCATCTGATCCAGCGTGGCATCATCTACAGGGAATCTGTGGAGTGTCTGAGCAGGACAAGCAACAACGTGCCTCTTCAACCAATCAGATTGAAGAATCCTCACTGAGACATGGGGGTCGATTTTAACCCTATCTGATCAGCAGAAACCTGGCAGAAGGGCGGTTAAAATCATCCTGGCTCTTACCTATCCAAAAGCCGCCATGATCCCAGCATCTGCAACTTTAAACTTCAGGCAGCAAGGACAGACACCCGGAGCCAACAGGGTCCTTCTTTACATATGCATGTTGCAGCCCAATGAAATCATTGAGGCCTGAATCCACCTGGAGTTAAACGCGGGGCCACAGAGTCTAAACCAGGAAGTATAAATTAGAATATTTAATTCATTGTAAAATCATGTACAGAAAGCGAAATAAAGTGAGGGAAAGAAAGATAGGATTAAGTGAGTGGGATAAAAGAGACAGATAGAAAAAGTAAAAAAAATGTTTATTTTAATTTTAAATCTTTTTAAAATATCCAACAATAATTAAATTCTGAAGGAATGAGACTTCACGTTCATATAATTAAATTTTCAGGGCCAGAGAGGTTGTTTGGCAGTATTTAAGACTTATCACGCTGTTAAAAATTCACTTACACCTGAATGCACAAGCCCTAACTTTTTCTGGTGTGTTCAGTGGGTAATTAGTGGGTAAGTACCGCAACTTCACGCCCTTACATGGATTTCAATGCTGAGCCTATTGACGAGGTACCCATGGAGCGAAGCTTGTGGGAGGAGCAGGGCAAACTGGAGAGCAACTTCCGGATTTCCATATTTAACTGCGCATGTGCGGACTTTGGAAATTGCTGTCTGATTTACTCCACTATAGCGGTGTTAGCCTCACCGTTATTCGCAACACAAAATCCGGACCATCATGTCATGAGGAATGACATTACACTGACCATGTGAGTTACTATAACACTGTACTATTCTGAGCCAGTGGTGAATACAACCCAATTTGAAACAAGGAAAAACAATCATCCCTGGATCAATTATTAACATCAATTTCTCATGTTTGAACTATAAAAAGGTAATCCTAAATTTGTAGAAGAAATGTAAAAAATGTTCCAATACTTGTGTCAGTTAACAGTCATAATATTACAATTATGGATTAGCATAACTATTAGCATGTTAATTATGCATGCTTAAAAAATGTGTTAACATGACAAAATCTGTAATTATAATTTAATGACAGTGTTGTAAATAATCCACCAGCGATACGGTTATCTGCACAGCACTTTTAGTGTTTTATTTCTGCATGTTGTCAACTAGAGAGCTCTGTGAGAGCCATAAAACCCTTGTTCACACAGCAATTATTTGACTCATATCCTGGGGTAGGACTATAGATTTATCCCAAGATGTTGATAAAAGAATTGGAATTTAAGTTTTACTGAGAAGTCAGCAATAACGTCAAGACATCTTGCTGGGTTAATTACCATAACCTAACTGAAAAATCTCAGTTAAATCTTACCTCACTAAAATGGTTGTGTTTGTGAACGTCTTTATGTAGGGAGGCTTTAGCAAGAGTTTTACTATTGTCAAATTTCTATATTTTCTAAGTGGGGTAAAAGAAGTGCTGTGTCACTGTAGGCAAAGAGTAACTGCAGAATGGTACAATGTCATGTTATTGGAAATCAAGTGCTGTGATCATCTCAGATATATATTTATCACTCTTCCATCATCACATAGTGCCATCGTTTTGGGCTAATTCATGATAGAGGCTTTAAGATTTGATGCCATGACATATTGGGGGCGAATTTGCACAGGGATTCTCCCACTCGTCTGCCATAACTTCGATGGAAGAGCTACAGGAACCCCTGATAAATGGGGAAAATGTTTACGCTGTTTTTCCAGGCTTTCTGTGGCTCTTACACCAAAGTATGGCTCACAAGCAGGAGAATCCCTGTGGAAATTGTTACTGGTATCAATCTTTAGCTTAAAAGGACACTGTTTTCATGAGGAAATATTTGTGAAACTTTTAGGGGATGAAGAAGGTCATGTTATGTGATAATGGCTCAGAAATTGCTGCAAGTGCCATGAATTGGATTTTTCACCTCAGCCTTCAGATAGTATTATTTTTGCGCCGAAAATTGCTGGAAATGCGAAGTTAACATTTTCTGTGTTGTTTTAGTAACTGTACCAATTTCCTTCCATTCTGTTACAACTGGATGTTTCTTGTCTACCATTCAGTAAATGTATTTTTTCTGTATTGTAACCTCTTTACTATTCTTTTCACCCTCATTTTGTTATATTTGTATAGTAACTGAAGAACAAAATATTTATCTATCTATTGACTTATCATATATTAAATTTAGTACATGGGGCATGTGAAAACAGATTTGAAGTACCTACGGTGCATGTTACTCATGCAGGTACATAGGTATTTTCAATATTAAAGGTCTCACTGTGTGACTACAATAGCTGCTATTATATAGTTAGACTACCTCAACCTGTGATTGCACAATGTGGTTACTGGGTTCCCATAAGTTGCCGAAAATGCTTTCTGAATTTTTTTGAGAAAGCTCTGATTGCATACCTGTTGTACCTTTTGTTTTGTACAAAAGAGGAATTCAGCTAATGGAAGAACAGAGAGAGAGAGACTGGAATCAGAGAGAAAGAGTAAGAGAGAAAGGAGAGAGATAGTTTCTTCATTCATGTAATGTTATTTCAATTATATAAAAAAAGCTCTGATTGAAATTTGAAGCCAATAGCATATCCCTGTGACACAATAGCAAAATACTGCGGATGCTGGAAATCTGAAATAACAACAGAAAATGCTGGAAACACTCAGCAGGCCAGGCAGCATCCATGGAGGGAGAAACAGAGTTCATGTTTCAGGTCAGTGACCCTTTGTCAGAACTGGTAAAAGTTGGAGATGTAACAGGTTTTAAGCAGGCGCAGAGGCAGGGAAAGGGGGTGGGAGGGAAGGGGAGGAAGGAACTGAAAGGACAGTCTGTGCTAGGATTGAAGGCAGGAGAGATTAAATGTTACAAATGGGGATGGCAGAATCATCAACAGCTGCCGCCTGAAAAAATGGGGGGGTTATAGTCGGAAATTGTTGAACTCAATGTTGAGTCCAGAAGACTGTAAAGTGCCTAATCGAAAGATGAGGTGCTGTTCCTCGAGCATACATTGAGCTTCATTGGAACAGTGTAAGAGGCCAAGGACAGAGAGGTTAGAGTGGGAGTGGAACGGAGAATTAAAGTGACAAGCGACCGGAAGCTCGGGGTCACCCTTACGGACTGAACGGAGGTGTTCCGCAAAGCGGTCACCCAATCTGTGTTTGGTCTCCCCAATGTAGAGGAGACTGCATCGTGAGCAGCGAATACAGTATACTAAATTGCAAGAAGTACAAGTAAATTACTGTTTCACCTGGAAGGGGTGTTTGGAGCCCTGGACAGTGAGAAGGGAGGAGGTAAAAGGGCAGGTGTTGCATCTCCTGCGCTTGCACGGGAAGGTGCCGTGGGGAGGGGAGGGGCTGTTGGGGGTGATTGAGGAGTGGACCAGGGTGTTGTGGAGGGAGCAGTCCCTTCGGACTGCTGAAAGGGGAGGGGAGGGGAAGATGCGTTTGGTGGTGGGATCACGTTGGAGGTGGCGGAAATGGTGGAGGATGATCTGTTGAATGTGGAGGCTGGTGGGGTGAAAGGTGAGGACAAGGGGAACCCTATCGTGGTTCTGGGAGGGAGAAGGGGTGAGAGCAGAAGTGCGGGAAATGGAACGGACACGGTCGAGGGCCATGCCAACCACGGTAGAGGGAAATCCTCGGTTGAGGAAAAAGGAAGACATATCGGAAGCACTGCTATGGCAGGTGGCATCGTCAGAACAGATGCGGCGGAGAGGGAGAAACTGGGAGAATGGAATAGAGTCCTTACAGGAAGCGAGGTGGGAGGAAGTGTAGTTCAGGTCAGTGGGCTTGTAGTGGATGTTTGTCGATAACCTATCGCCAGAAATGGAGACAGAGAAGTCAAGAAAGGGAAGAGAAGAGTCGGAGATGGACCATGTGAAGGTGAGAGAAGGGTGGAAATTGGAAGCAAAGTGAATGAAATTTTCTAGTTCAGGGTGAGAGCAGGAAACGGCACCAGTACAGTCATCAATGTACCGGAAAAAGAGGTGAGGGAGGGGACCCTGAGTAGGACTGGAACAAAGAATGTTCCACATATCCCATGAAAAGGCAGGCATAGCTAGGACCCATGCGGGTTCCCATAGCAACACCTTTAATTTGGAGGAAGTGAGTGGAGTCAAAGGAGAAATTGTTCAATGTGAGAACAAGTTCAGCATATCCCTGTGAGGCAGAGAGGGAGGGAGAAAGATACAAATAAAGATAAAGGCAGATAATTAAATAGAATCTACAGCACAGAAGGCAGACAGGCAATTATTTTTAACGCAGCCACCTCATTATCATTTTACTTCCAGGTTTGGCGTCAATTGTGTGGTAGAGGGCATGGTGCGGACCCACATGACACGACCTCAACTCCAGTATTTAAAGGGCCAATCCAAAGATGGGAGTGGAGTTGGAAACAAGAGGAGACCAAGTGTGAAAAAAGACTCCAGAAGGGCAAAGGCTGCGTCCTGCTTCAATGATGTCTCTCTTGATGTACTGCTGGGGCTGTGGGGAGCCGGAGAGAGATACTCTTCTCCAGCATTGGGAGAATGAAGCCTGCCGCTGCCACAAAAAAGGCATGCTGGATGTAGCCCAGGAGGTCAGCAGTAGGAACGTAGCGGCACACTCCTGGATTCAGTGCAGGAAGTGCTTTAATGACCTAACCAGGTCAGGAAAGGCGAGTACAGTTGCACATTCATCTACATCCTGCTGTGCGCATCACCCCAACCCCTCACTCTGCCTTGTCAAGCCTACTCCATCACATATCGATTGGGATAAGCAGACTAGCTCATGTCAGAATGGTAGTGAATTTCTTGAGTGTATTCAGGATAGTTTTCTGCAACAATATGTCCTAGAACCAACAAGGGGGCAGGCCATATTAGATTCAGTAATGAGTAATGAGCCAAGTTTAGTTAACAGCCTAATGGTGCGTGAAATCAAAATATGATCGAGTTCAATGTAATATTTGAAAGGGAGAAACGCAAAACAGCTACTAAGATTCTAGATTTAGGTAAGGCTGACTTCAATGCGATGAGACAGAGACTGTCCACAGTAAACTGGGCAAATCTGTTAATGAGTAAAATGACAGAAGATCAGTGGGAGGTGTTCAAAAAGTAATTTAATATGATACAGATCCCGGCAACCGGGAGAGATGCAAAGAACAACAAAAGGTTACAAAACAGATAGTAATAGCTACAAAAAGGGAGTATGAAAAGAAACTTGCAAGGGATATCAAAATCAACACAATTTTTTTTTTACAATTCTATTAGGAAAAAGTGGGTGGTCAGGAACAATGCTGGACCCTTGAAAACTAATAATGGTGATATTGTAAATGAAAATCAGGAAATTGTGGACATGTTCAATAATTACTTTGCATCAGTATTCACAGTAGAGGAGGAGGATAGCATGCCAGATATCCCAAGGAAACTAATATCAAGTCAGGGATGGGGACTCACCAAAATTAACATAAGCAAAATAGCAGTAATGAAGAAAATAATAGAACTAAAGAGTGAGAAATCCCCAGGACCAGATGGTTTCCACCCCAGGGTTTTACTGGAAGTAGGTGAGAAAATTGCAGATGCCCTAACTATAATCTTCCAAAGTTCCCTCGATTCAGGAAGTGTTACTTTAGATTGGAAAATTACGCATGTCACTCTGCTATTTAAGAAAGGTGAGAGAGTGAAACCAGGGAATTATAGACCAGTTAGCCTAACTTCTGTTGTCAGGAAATTGCTAGAGTCTATAATTAAGGATGGAGTGACTGAACACCTTGAAAATGTTCAGCTGATCAGAGAGAGCCAGCATGGATTTGTAAAGGATAGGTCACGACTGACAAACCTGATTGAATTTTTTAAGGAGGGAACTAAAGTAGTGGAAATAGTCTATGGATGTTATTTTTTATGGACTTCCAGAAGGCATTCGATAAGTCCTTCATAGGAGACTGTTAACTAAAGTTGAATCTCATGGAATTGAAGGCAAATTATTGACTTGGTTAGAAATTGGCTGATCAGCAGGAGACAGAGAGTAGGGATAATGGGCAGGTACTCTAATTGGCAGGATGTGACTAGTAGTGTTCCATAAGTATCTGTGTTGGAGCCTCAACTATTCACCGTATTCATTAGCAACTTAGATGATGGGATAGAAAGCCACATATCAAAGTTTGCCTATGACACAAAGTTAGGCGACATTGTACATAGGATTACAAAGGATATACGGCACAGAAACAGACCATTTGGCCCAACCAGTCCATGCCAGCGTTTATGCTCCACTCGAGCCTCCTCCCGTCTTTGCTCACCTAATTCTATCAGCATAAGCCTCTATTCCCTTCTCCCTCATATGCTTGTCTAACCTCCCCTTAAATGCATCTATACTTTTCGCTTCAACCACTCCCTGTGGTAGCGAGTGCCAAATTCTCACCACTCTTTGGGTAAAGAAGATTCTTCTGAATTCCCTATTGGATTTCTTGGTGACTATCTTATATTGATGGCCTCTAGTTAGGCTCTTCCCCACAAGTGGAAACATTCTGTCTGTATCCACTCTATCAAAACCTTTCATAATTTTCAAGACCTCTATTAGGTCACCCCTCAGCCTTCTTTTTCAAGAGAAAAGAGACCCAGCCTGTTCATCCTTTCCTGATATGTATACCCTCGCATTTCTGGTATCATCCTTGTAAATCTTCTCTGCACTCTCTCCAGTGCCTCTATATCCTTTTTATAATACGGCGACCAGAACTGTACACAGTACTCGAAGTGTGGCCTAACCAAGGTTCGATACAGGTTTAGCATAACTTCCCTACTTTTCAATTCTATACCTCTAGAAATAAACCCTAGTGCTTGTCTATCCCTTAATGGCCCTATTCCCATCCCAACCTTCCTTTTTTTATTGATGTGCTTGTAAAATATTTTACTATTTTGTTTTATGTTCCTTGATAATTTAATTTCATAGTTGCTCTTTGCCTTCCTAATTGTTTTTTCTGACTTCTCTCTTAATCTCTTTGTATCCTCCCTTATCATGCACTCCCCTGCTGTCTATGTACTTAATGTATGCCTCTTTCCTTACCCTCAATTGTTCCCTTATGGCTTTATTCATCCATGGAGTCTCATTAGTGTTTAGTTTGTTCTTTCCTTTTAGCGGAATATATTGTTCCTGCACTCTGTTGAACACCGTTTTAAATGTTTCCCATTGCTGTTCTACATCGTTGTTTGCCAATATTGTTGTCCATTTTATTTTCCCAAGTTCTATTCTCAGCCCCTCAAAATCAGTTTTTCTCCAATCTATTACCCTGGTTTTCGTCATACTTATGTCCTTCTCAATTATCATCTTAAAGCGTACTATATTATGGTCACTATTGCCTAGATGTTCCCCTAATTTTACTTCTCTTATCTGCTCTGGTTCATTCCCCATTACTAGATCCAATAGCGAATCCTCCCTTGTTGGGCTTTTTACATATTGGGTTAGAAAGGAGTACTGTACACATTGTAGGAACTCCATTCCCGTATCCCCTTTACCTACTTCTTCTGTCCAATTAATATCGGGGTAGTTGAAATCCCCCACGATTATTATTCTACGCTTTTTACTTTTTTCCCTAATTTGTCTGCATATTTCTTCCTCCACCTCCCTTCCACTATTAGGTGGTCTGTAGACTACACCTATTAGTGCGATTAATCCTTTTATCTTTTATCTCTATCCATATGGAATCTATTGTAAGCAGTGTAGATGGAAGCATAAAGTTACAGAGAGATATTAATAGATTAAGTGAATGGGCAAAACTGCGGCAAATAGATTTCAATGTAGGCAAATGTGAAGTCATCCACTTTGGACTTAAATGGTGAAAAACTAAAAACAGTGGCGGTCCAAAGAGACTGGGGGCTCTATGTACTTAGATCATTAAAATGTCATGGACAGGTACAGAAAATAATCAAAAAGGTTAATGGAATGCTAGCCTATTTTATCTAGAGGACTAGAATACAAGGGAGTAGTATATACTACAGCTATACAAAGCCCTGGTTAGAGCACACCTGGAATACTGTGAGCACACCTTAGGAAGGATACAGTGGCCTTTAGGGGAGTGCGACGTAGATTTACTAGAAAGATATCTGGACTCCAAGGGGGAAAAATTCAGTATCGCCCCGTTTGGGGCGCAATTATCGGCCGGGCGCAAAGATTAGCGCCTGGCGCTAATTATCGCCTCTGACTGCAAAGTTGACTTTTATTGCCCCTGGAGGTGATTGGAGCGCTAAATCAGGCGCTACACATCTGTCTTAAGGCGAAAAGGCCGAGGAGCGAGGCGCTAACTCAGAGCGCTGGCGAAGCTCATGTGATGTCAGTCAGCAATGGAACACACACACAATGGCCCCGGCCAGTTCTTAAAGGGGAGGGTTGATCTTGCTTTCCATCTACATCCTGCTCATTGCAGCCTTGAATCTCGGCCTGGAGAGACCTGTACATCAAATCTGCTGGGAAGAACAATGGAGAGGCCCAGGGAAAGAGCTCAAAGTGCAGCCCCCACAGTCTCTTCTAAATCGATACAAGGAAGGGCAAATCAAAATGAACCTGCAAAGTGCTGCTCAGTACCCCAAACTCCTTCACACAGCGTTGAATCTCTCCAGAAGTCTCTCTCTCTCTCTCTCAGAATGCGTGGTTCAAAAATGTCGCCAACAAAAAAAGGCAGGAAGCGGTCGCCATTAAATAGCGCTCCCCCAGTCCCTTCCTGACTGCAAAACGCTCCCCTCAACCTGTCGTTGCTAGTGGCAGGCGGTAAGGCAGGGGGCGCCACTCAATATCCGCTCCGGGGCGCTACCGGGGCGTTGCGCACTTGACTGACGTCACGATCTGCCAGCGCAGGAGATCGTGGCGGTACTGTTTAGCGCTGCCGCAAAATGTCTAGTTAATTTTGCGAGTGGCGCAAACATCGCCGCGCCCGGGCACTAGTTGCTTTGCGCCCCATTAGCGCCCTCTTAAGGTGCTAACGGGAGGCGCAACCAACTGAATTTTTCCCCCCAAGAGTTAAATTATGAGGAGAGATTACACAAACTAGGGTTGTATTCACTGGAATTTAGAAGGTTAAGGGCTGATTTGATCGACGTTTTCAAGATATTAAGTGGAACTGATAGGGTAGATAGAGAGAAACTACCGTCTAAAAATTAGAGTCAGGCCTTTCAGGAATGAAGTTAGCAAACATTTCTATACGCAAAGGGTGGTAGAAGTTTGGAACGCTTCTGCAAACGGCAATTGATGCTAGTTCAATTGTTAATTTTAAATCTGAGATTGATATATTTTTGTTAACCAAAGGCATTAAGGGATATGGACCAAAGGCGGGTATATGGAGTTAGGTCACAGATTAGCCATGATCTTATTGAATGGTGGAGCAGGCTCGAGGGGCTAAATGACCTACTCCTGTTCCTATGTTCCTATGTTTCCTATCACTCCTCACACACACTTACCTTGCAAGTGCGCCCATCCTCCTCTTTCAATGCACTTCCTCACATCCCCATCTATCCATCCACCACTGCCACTCCTCCTCATCCTTATGCAATTTCATGCCTCTTCCTGATAGTCACCCTCACCAACTGCACTGCATCCATCGGGTGAACACATGCCATTGCACTCACTCAGAGGTCTGTTCTTTCCGCTGTTGCAGGAGAAGAGAGCACAGAACACTAGGGAGAGGGAGAAGATCGGAAGTGGTCCTCCACAGATTTCCCAGCTAACAATACAAAGGAGGAAGTGCTGGAGATCAGTAGAGTTTCGGTGTCCCTAACCATTGGAGATGGGAAGATGGGGACCTCCCAGCTATCTGGTGACACAATTAAATGTCAATAGTCCACATGTCATACAACACTCAGTCATGTTGACTTGATTTCAGCAGTGTGCGAAATATGATCATCTTCGTAATGATAAGTTACAACATACTTACCTTGCCAATACTAATTCATATCTTTTCTCTCAGCCAGGACCGTCACGCGTGCAGCAAGAATCCATGGACCTCATGGACGACGAATACTCAGAGGAGCTGATTTCTTCTGAGGTTCCACCATTTAGGATTCATGCATACCATGCACCAGCATTTTGGTTGGTCCAGTTAGACAGATAGTTTGATTTTCATCTGGTGACTCACACTTCACAAGTGAGCAAGAATAGATGGTGCTGGCAGAGACAACTGTGGAGAGTCCGCATCAGAGGGCGCAGCCCTCTCCAAGCTCTGCTCAGCTGGACACAGATGCTGTACCCCAGGGTCCGTCAATGAAAAGGATAATCATTAATGAGTAGCAGACAATGTGCGATGTACTGACAGGCCTTCCAAGTACACTGACTTTGATTGCAGAGAGAATGGAGCAGTCCACCTCAGTCATGAGTGGGATGAGGTTGCAGGGCATTGTGATGATGTCTTCTTCCATGGATAGAGTCGCCAACTCCCTGGAACAGAAAACGCAGCAATCAAATGAATCAATGCAGGCCTTGACCACGGCCGTGCACACTCTGGATGTCAACATGTCTGCCACCTTAAATAGGATGACAGATACTTCAGCATTGGCCTTACAGCGCATCACTGATCTGCACCAAAGTGTTCTCTAGCACAATGGTAGCAGTGAAGTGCGGCTGGCCCATGAGAGGGATGATGGCAAAAAGGGACATGGAAGTCGGGGCTCCAATCAAAGCGCTTCCACTTCTCACCCGTTGTCCCACCCTCAGTCAGTACCCGACATGCTGCCTCGTGTTCCAATGGCTGAGTCTGCTGCTGCTCAGGTGGAGGTGGAACAGACATTAGTGGGGCCCTCTCGGGCTCCAAAGCCCAGAGGTCATCGGCCAAGAGCATCTCAACAGTAAGAGCAGGGACCTAAGCAACCTACCTCTACCTCTGCTGAAGCCTCAGAGGTTGCACCACGTAGGAGTAGCAGAAAAAGGAAGAGTAAACCTTTGTAGTTGCACAAGGGTATGCATGTGGGTATAAGAGAAAATGTTATGTTATGAAGTTTCTGTTCTTTAGTAGAATCACATAAATGTTATTAGTTTGCACCACTTTTCCATCTTGACCATTCTTGGTTGCTGGGTGGCAACTTGCCAGGTCAGGCAGCATCTGTGGAGAGAAAAACAGAGTTAATATTTCAGATCAATGACCTTTCGTCAGAACTGGACAAAGTTAGACGTAACAGGTTTTAAGCAAGTACAGAGGCAGGGAAAGGGGGCGAGGGGAGGAAAGAACAAAAGGGAAAGTCTGTGATAGGGTGGAAGGTAGAAGAGATTAAATGACAAAAGGGATGATGGTGCAAGGTGAAAGGAGATGGTAATGGGAGAAGTAAAGAAACAAAAGATATGTCTAGAGGAGGTGTAAATGGGAATATTAGAATCATCAGCAACAGCTGCCGTCCGAAAAACTGGGGGTAGAGGTTATGATCTGAAATTGTTGAACTCAATGTTGAGTCTGAAAGGCTGTAAAGTGCCTAATCGAAAGATGAGGTGCTGTTCCTCGAGCTAACGTTGAGCTTCATTGGAACAGTGTAGGAGGTCAAGGACAGAGAGGTCAGAGTGGGTGTTTTTTTATTCGTTCCTGGGATGTGGGCATCGCTGGCAAGGCCAGCATTTATTGCCCATCCCTAGTTGCCCTTGAGATGATGGTGGTGAGCCGCCTTCTTGAACCGCTGCAGTATGTGGGGTGAAGGTACTCCCATAGTGCTGTTAGGGAGGGAGTTCCAGGATTTTGACCCAGGGACGATGATGGAATGGCGATATATTTCCAAGTCAGGATGGTGTGTGACTTGGAGGGGAACTTGCAGGTGATGGTGTTACCATGCACCTGCTGTCCTTGTCCTTCTAGGTGGTAGAGGTTGCGAGTTTGGGAGGCGCTGTTAAAGAAGCCTTGGCGAGTTGCTGCAGTACATCTTGTAGATGGTACACACTGCAGCCACGGTACGCCGGTGGTGGAGGGATTGAATGTTTAAGGTGGTGGATGGGGTGCCAATCAAGCGGGCTGCTTTGTCCTGGATGGTGTCGAGCTTCTTGAGTGTTGTTAGAGCTGCACTCATCCAGGCAAGTGGAGAGTATTCCATCACACTCCCTGACTTGCACCTTGTAGATGGTGGAAAGGCTTTGTTGAGTCAGGAGGTGAGACACTTGCTGCAGAATACCTAGCCTCTGACCTGCTCTTGTAGCCACAGTATTTATGTGGCTGGTCCAGTTAGGTTTTTGGTCAATGGTGACCCCCAGGATGTTGATGGTGGGGGATTTGGCGATGGTAATGCCATTGAATGCCAAGGGAAGGTGGTTAGACTCTCGCTTGTTGGTGATAGTCATTGCCTGGCTCTTGTGCGGTGGAAATGTTACTTGCCACTTATCAGCCCAAGCCTAAATGTTGTCCAGGTCTTGCTGCATGCGGGTATGGACTGCTTCATTATCTGAGGAGTTGCGAATGGAACTGAGTACTGTGCAATCATCAGCGAACATGCCCACTTCTGACCTTATGATGGAGGGAAGGTCATTGATGAAGCAGCTGAAGGTGGTAGGGCCTCGGACACTGCCCTGAGGAACTCCTGCAGTGATGTCCTGATGCTGAGATGATTGACCACCAACAACCACAACCATCTCCAGCCACTGGAGAGTTTTCCATCTGATTCCCAGTGACTTCAATTTTACTAGGGCTCCTTGATGCCACACTCAGTCAAATGCTGCCTTGTTGTCAAGGGCAGTCACTCTCGCCTCACCTCTGGAATTCAGCTCCTTTGTCCATGTTTGGACCAGGGCTGAAATTAGGTCTGGAGCCGAATTGTACTGGTGGAACCCAAATTGAGCATCGGTGAGCAGGTTATTGATGAGTAAGTGTCGCTTGATCGCACTGTCGACGACACCTTCCATCACTTTGCTGATGATTGAGAGTAGACTGATGGGTAATTGTCTGGATTGGATTTGTTCAGCTTTTTGCGGACAGGACATACCTGGGCAGTTTTCCACATTGTCGGATAGATGCCAGTATTGTAACTGTACTGGAACATCTTGGCTAGAGGTGCGGCTAGTTCTGGTGCAGAAATCTTCAGCACGACAGCCAGGATGTTGTTGGGGCCCATAGCCTTTGCTGTGTCCAGTGCGCTCAGCCATTTCTTGACATCAAGTGGAGTGAATCGAATTGGCTGAAGACTGGCTTCTGTGATGGTGGGGACCTCGGGAGTAGGCTGATATGGATCATCCACTCAGCACTTCTGGCTGATGATGATTGCAAACGCTTCAGCCTTGTCTTTTGTGCTCGTGTGCTGGGCTCCGCCATCATTGAGGATGGGGATATTCATGGAGCCTCCTCCTCCCATTAGTTGTTTAATTGCCCACCATCATTCATGACTGGATGCGGCAGGACTGCAGAGCTTTGATCTGATCCATTGGTTGTGGATTGCTCATCTCTGTCTAAAGCATGCTTCTTCCACTGTTTAGCATGCATGTAGTCCTGTGTTGCAGCTTCCCCAGGTTGGCACCTCATTTTTAGGTATGCCTGGTGCTGCTCCTGGCATGCTCTTCTACACTCCTCATTGAACCAGGGTTGGTCCCCTAGCTTGGTGGTAATGGTAGAGTGAGGGATATGCTTAAAGGGACTTTAAACTTAAAGCTGTGTTGAAATATCGCAGCAATTGAGTGATTAGCATATGTTAATAGGGAACCCACCTCTCCCGACCAGCCTAACATGCTCCCGTTAAACGCGGAAGTCGGCGGGTTGGTGCCGACTTTGCGACGCGCTCGCATTTTTGCCAGTTTTAACCCCTGTACCCGCACCCAAACCCATGCATTCCTCCAGGTTACAATTCCCCCCACAAAATAGTAGGAGCAGGGGAGGAGAGAAAGTCACTGAGGTGAAGGGGCCTCTTGCCTCTCAGCACCATGCTTGGGAGCAGACAGGGTGAGTGATGGAAGGTTAAAGGTGAGATGAAGTGAAAGACAGTAGAGCACAGGGGAAGGGTTGATTTGGTCTTTCAAAGAGGAAGAAGTAGGGGAAGTGATGGGAGTGAGAACAGGTAGGAAGAGATAGTGGAATAGTGAAGGAGTAGGAGATACAATGGGGGTGAGAGAGTTGGGGAAGTGAAGCTGCATGTCTGTGTGTGTGATAAAGAATGAGAAAAAGGTGACAGTGGTCGGACTGCACACCTGTTGTAGATTTCGTACTCTGTGTACTTCAGAAAGTGCATAAAGCAGAAGGGAGGGAAGAGAGAGAGGGAGTAAACAGAAAGAGAGAGAAAAAAGAGACTTTGGCCGGAATTTTCACTGTCCGCCGCGTTGGCAGCGGAGGAGTCCTGGATCGCGTGGGGAACCCGAACGTTTCAGTGGCGCATTTGTCAGTGGCTTTTTAACGAAGCCATTGCATTTGAATCTGACTTCTGGGTTTCCCGACCAATTAATGCTAGTGGGCGTGATGACGTCACGTATGGGTTCAATTCAGCTGAGGTATTTAAAGGAACATTGCAAAGATGACAGTTGAAGATTTGTGGAGGTGTCAGAAAGATTGCTTGGAGAGAAAAATGGAGTTGTAACGCACAAAAGCTGCCCCTCGCTTCAGTGATGCTTCTCTGGACCTCCTGCAGCAAAGTGTTAGGGCTCACAGGGAGGTTGTATTCCCTGCTGATGGGAGGAAAAGGCCAGCTTCAATGACAAAGAAGGTATGGCTGGAAATAACGGCAGAGGTGAGCAGCAGGAGTGTGGTGGCATGGTCGTGGAAACAGTGCAGGAAGAAATTTAATGACTTCATGAGGCCAGGAAAGGTGAGTACAATGCCACATTCAATTACATCCTGATGTGTGTGACACCCCAACCCCATCACTCTGCCTTCCCAAGCCTACTCCTGCACATCACTGCTCACACCAACCTAACTTCCAGCTGCACCCATCCCTCTCTGTCTATGCACTTCCTCACATCCTCATCTGACCATCCACCACTGACACTCTGTGGTAACACTTTTCAGCTTCCTGTATGACATCACTTCCTGTAATCAGTCCAGGATAAATACTGGACTGATCAGTTAGCTCTGGAAGAGGCATAGGGTAAGACCTCTTTTGTATGCAGCACCGTTTTAAGTTGATTAAAGCTTACATTAAGTTTACCACGCGTAAGGCTCATTCTTACGACAATTTAATCAACTTTGGAAAAACTTCGCACTCAAACTTTTTGGACGAACTCGGAGCTAAGGATCCAGGGAATCACCCATCATGGAAAACATCCTTAAACCATCGCGTCTTGACTTGGACCCAAACACCCCAGCAGCCGGTAAGGTGTGGAAACACTGGTATCGCACGTTTGAGAATTTTCTTGAGTATTGCAAAGCTGATGATAACTCAAAGTTGCGGATACTCATCAACTGTGTCACCCCGAATGTATTTCAGTATGTGGAAGACTGGGACAGTTATGAGGAGGCAATTCAGACGCTTAAGAGACTATATACTAAGACACCGAATGAGGTCTATGCTAGACATCTACTAGCTACAGCCCAACAAGGGCCGGAGGAATCCATTGATAAATTCCTCCAAGAGCTTCGCAGACTTAGTATGGACTGTAACTTTCGGGCAGCCTCAGCTGAGCTATACCGCGAAGAAATGATCCGTGATGCGTTCATCTGCGGGCTTGCCTCCCCATTTATACGCCAGCGTCTACTGGAAAGTAAGACACTTGAGCTGCAGAGAGCTTATGACCTGGCTTGCTCTCTAGATCTGGCAAAAAGGAATGCAGACCTTTTTACAGTGCCCAGACCTCGGTCTGCTGCCTTAACTACAGTCAGGCAATTTAAGAGGCCACAGGTGAACTCTATTAGGGAGGACTTTATCCCTGACGATCGATCTGATGACTTCACTGATGAAGAGGATGATGACCCCACTGTGGCAGCCTCTTGGCAATCTAAGAAATGCTTTTTTTGTGGTGATGAGTTTCACCCTCGGAGATTCTGCCCTGCTCGCAATGCGTTTTGCAGTCATTGCAACAAAAAGGGTCATTTTGTAAAGGTTTGCCTATCAAGAGCCTCTACGAGGGCTTATCAAGCTAAGTCCTACCGAACTGCCCCAGTAAGGGCCTATCAGGATGTTCCAACTAAAAACTATCGTGCTTCCTCTCGGGTTTTTTCTCGAAGAAACACACCTAGAATTTCAGCCACTCTTTGTGCAACGACACCAATTACAGCTGCTTGTCCTCAGAATCTATTCCATGCAGCTACAAAAGCATCAATTAATGGACATACTTTAGATGCCTTAATTGACTCAGGTAGCACTGATAGTTTCATTAGGGAACAGACTGTTGCACAGTTAAAGCTACATGTTTTTCCATCGGACCAGGCAGTTGCGATGGCTCAGTCATCACTTAATACCAGAATTTCTGGCTTCTGTGTAGTTGAAATAATGCTTAAAGGTCACAGGTATCCCTCCACCCGGCTTTCGGTGCTCAAGGACTTATGTAGTGATCTTATCTTAGGGCTGGATTTTCAAAAGCAGCATAAGAAGCTTACCATTGAGTTCGGCGGATCCAAACCTGAACTCACTATTTCTAATATACGACCTCGATTACCGTTCTGTGCCTTGTCAGCAGCTTCACTGGATGAACCCTCACTGTTTGCCAGTATCCCTCCTCGATGCAAACCGATTATAACAAAGTCACGCCGTTTCAGTCAGGAAGACCAGTCTTTTATTGCGGCTGAGATTTCTCGGCTTTTAGCAGAGGATATCATCGAGCCTTGTTCGTCGCCATGGCGCGCCCAGGTCGTTATTGTTAAGAACCCTCTACAACCTCACAAGAAACGGCTGTGCATTGACTATTCACAGACCATCAATCAGTATACGGACTTGGACGCATACCCATTGCCGCGCATCGATGATATGGTTAATAAATTGGCTGAGTACACGGTGTTCTCGACTTATGATCTGAAAAGCGCCTATCATCAGGTACCCTTGAAGGTCTCAGACAAGCAGTATACAGCCTTTGAAGCCAATGGGCGGCTGTATCAATTTCGTCGCCTCCCCTTTGGGGTCACTAATGGAGTGGCTGTCTTCCAGCGAGCAATGGATGACCTGGTCAAACAGGAAGACTTGAAGGATACGTTTCCTTATCTGGACAATATTACTGTCGCAGGTCGCAATCAGCAGGAACATGACGCCAATCTCCAACGATTTTGGGATGCACTCCAGCACCGTAATTTGACATTGAATGCGGCTAAATCCATTGAGTCACAACCAACTATCAACATCCTTGGCTATTGTGTGGGCAATGGCATCATTAAACCTGACCCTGAAAGGCTTCGCCCACTCCAAGAACTCCCGCCACCTAAGAATCCGGCCTCCTTGCGCCGGGCCCTCGGCCTGTTTGCATACTATGCGAAATGGATTCCTAACTTCTCGGACCGAATCCAACCTCTACTGAAGGCCAGCACATTCCCACTAGACACAACGGCTGTTGCAGCCTTTAACCTCCTGAAAAAGCAGTTGGAGAAAGCGGCTCTTCACTCCATCGATGAGAGTCTTCCTTTCGTGGTTGAGTGTGATGCCTCGGAGGTGGCAATCTCAGCCACTCTGAATCAGGAAGGTCGTCCGGTGGCATTTTTGTCCAGGACTTTTCAAGGGGCTGAGCTACATTATCCTCCAGTCGAGAAAGAAGCTACAGCCATCATAGAGGCAGTACGGAAGTGGAGTCATCTCCTGGCTCGCCAGCACTTTACCTTAATCACGGACCAGCGATCGGTCGCCTTCATGCTCGATAATCGAAAACGGACCAAAATTAAAAATAATAAAATCCAGCTTTGGCGGCTGGAATTGGCCTCTTTTGGTTACACCATCCACTATCGACCTGGCAAGGAGAATGTGGCTCCGGATACCCTCACACGAGCATTCTGCTCCGCCATGGCACCCTCTACGCTCGTAGACATCCATGATGGGTTGTGTCATCCAGGCGTTACTCGCATGCTGCACTTCGTGCGGTCCCGAAATCTCCCATTCTCTACCGGGGATGTAAAGAAGATGTGCTCGGACTGCAGAGTCTGTGCGGAATTGAAACCTCGGTTTTTCCGCCCCTCGGGTGGTATACTCATACATGCGACCCAGCCAATGCAAAGGCTTAGCATCGATTTTAAGGGGCCGTTGCCCTCTTCGACTCGCAACACTTATCTATTAACAATGGTTGATGAGTATTCTCGTTTTCCGTTTGCCTTTCCCTGCCCCAATATGCTGACAACCACGGTTATCAGCTGCCTTGAACAGGTATTTGCTTTCTGTGGCATGGCATCCTATGTTCATTCAGATCGGGGCCCTTCTTTTATGTCGGGAGAACTCAAGGCCTATCTCTCGGAACGGGGTATTGCTGCCAGCAAAACGACGCCTTATCATCCGGTTGGGAATGGGCAAGTCGAGCGTTTTAACGCTATCATTTGGAATGCGGTACGTCTGGCTTTGAGATCTCGGGGCCTACCCAACCAGCATTGGGAAGCAGTACTTCCAGACGCATTACACTCCACACGGTCCCTCCTTTCGACCGCCACAAATACGACGCCTCATGAACGGTTCTTCCGATTTCAGCGTCGCTCATCCTATGGGACATCTCTCCCGTCGTGGCTGACTGCACCGGGACCAGTGCTACTCCGAAGATATGTCCGGGCGTCTAAGAATGACCCCCTGGTAGATGAGGTTGAGCTCACTGACGTCAACCCTACCTACGCCTATATTCGGTATCCTGACGGTCGGGAATCTACCGTGTCATTGCGGGATCTGGCTCCCTGCCCGCCGAAACATAGAGGGACACCAGGGGATGATATTGTACCAGGCACATCTCTGGGCTTGCCAGGTGCCTCTCATCATGATCGGGATCTGACGCCGGCTGGTACCTCACTCCAGCGTGCCGACCTGGGGCAGACTGACTATGAGCCCGTCGGGGCTCGCACGCGCAGCCACGATCAACCCTGTACCGTACACTCAGAAACGGATCTGCCACAGCCCTGCCCGACACCCATTCGGGTACCAGTACACAGTCAGGATCGTTCTGACCCCTCACAGAGCGGGCTGGAGCACTCGGACTCTGGTCCATGGCCCGCAGCGGGTAAACGGGCTAGGGGCCCTCTACCGCTACGAGAACCCAAACGGGTGCGGCTCTCCCTCATCCAACGGCTACGAAATGGAGGGAGCATTCCGGCCTCCTAATCTTTTGGGGGGGGAGAATGTGGTAACACTTTTCAGCTTCCTGTATGACATCACTTCCTGTAATCAGTCCAGGATAAATACTGGACTGATCAGTTAGCTCTGGAAGAGGCATAGGGTAAGACCTCTTTTGTATGCAGCACCGTTTTAAGTTGATTAAAGCTTACATTAAGTTTACCACGCGTAAGGCTCATTCTTACGACACACTCTCCCTCATCTTAAAGCCTCTTCCTCATAATCACCCTCTACAGATGATGCCCATCCATCCGTTCTACTTATTCCATAACTCTCACTCAAACGTCTCTTGTTTCCCTCCTTGCAGAAGAGAGCACAGAACACCAGGGAGAGGCAGAGAACCAGAGGTGGCCCTCCAGTCATCGGCACGCTGACTGCTGAAGAGGAGGAGGCACTGGAGCTAAGTGGAGTGTCGGTTTTCATGGCGGTGGGAGATGGAGAGACAGGGAGCTCCCAGCTACCTGGTGACAGAATTAAATATCACACAGCCACATGGCATACAACAGTCACTCATGTTGACTTGATGTCAACAACCAGTGAAATATGATCATATGCATAATGTTCACTTAAAACATTCTTTCCATGACAGTTCTAATTCATGACTTTACTCTCCCACAGGCCCATTAAATGTCCACGAGACAGTGGAGCCAGAGGAGGAAGACTCCTCAGAGGAGGCCGCTAACGCTGATGGTGCACTATCACAGGACGCATGCACACCAAGCACCAGCGCAGATACACACACATCAGTGGGACCATCAAGTCAGATAGTAGTGTTTCCACCTGGTGTCTCACAGAGCACATGTGAGCAAGAGCAGATGGTGGAGACAGGGACAGTAATGGAGAGGCCTCGTCGGAGGATGCAGGATACTCCAAGCTCTGCTCAGTTGGACGCAGATGCTGAATCTCGGGGGCCATCAACAAAGAGGATGATTCTGGAGGAGTAGCAAAAAATGCGTGAGGCTCTGGCAGGATTTCCAGCTGCGATGTGCATGCTTGCAGAGATAATGGAGGAGCCCATCTCAAGCATGACTGGCATGATGTCGCAGGCCTTAGCTATGATGTGTTCGTCCATGGAAAGGGTGGCCACCTGCTCGGAACATCAAACGCGGCGGTCAAACAAGTGCATGCTTGCCCTCACCAATAGCTTGCACACTTTGAACGCCACCTTAACTAGGATGGATCAAAACCTAGCCTTGGCTATTCATCGCCCCACTGATTTGCAACAAAGTGCTCTCCAGCTCTTTGCTAGCAGGGGAGTGCGGGTGGGCCATGAGAGGATGATGACGAAAGGGGACACAGAAGTGGGGACTCTGCTCAAAGCGTTTCCACTTCTCACCCGTTGCCCCCCGCTTCCCCCCAGTCAGAGCCCCACGTGCTGCCTCCTATCCCGATGGCTAAGTGTGTCCCTGCACAGGTGCAGGTGGAGCAGTCTTTGGCGGGGCCCTCACAGGCTCCAAAACTCAGAGGGCGTCAGCCAAGAGCATCTGAGCAGTCAGAACAGGGAAGTGAGCAGCCTGCCTCTGCCTCTGCTGAAGCCACAGAGGTTGCATGACGTAGAAGTTGTAGGAAGAGGAAGATGAAAAGTAAAAGCCCATGGGATCCAAGGGAGAGTGGCAAATTGGATCAAAAATTGGCTCAGTGGCAGGAAGCGAAGGGTAATGGTCAATGTGTGTTTTGTGACTGGCAGGCTGTTTCCAGTGGGGTTCAGCAGGGCTCAGTACAAGGTCCCTTGCTTTTTGTGGTATATATCAATGCTTTAGACTTCAATGTAGGGGGCATGATTAAGAATTTTGGAGATGATACAAAAATTGGCCGCGTGGTTGATAGTGAGGAAGGAAGCTGTAGACTGCAGGAAGATATCAATGAACTGGTCAGGTGGGCAGAAAAGTGGCAAATGGAATTCAATCCGGAGATGTGTGAGGTAATGCATTTGGGGAGGGCTAACAAGGCAAGGGAATACACAATAAATGGTAGGATACTGAGAAGCGTAAAGGAACAAAGGAACCTTGGAGTGCATGTCCACAGATCCCTGAAGGTAGCAGGACAAGTAAATAAGTTGGTTAAGAAGGCACACGGGATACCTTCCTTTATTAGCTGAGGCATAGAAAATAAGAGCGGGAAGATTATGCTTGAACTGTATAAAACAATAGTTAGACCACAGCTAGAGTACTGCGTACAATTCTGGTCACCACATTACAAGAAAGATGTGATTGCACTAGAGAGGTTACAGAGGAGATTTATGAGGATGTTGCCAGGATTGGAGAATTTTAGCTCTGAGAAAAGATTGGATAGGCTGGGGTTGTTTTCTTTGGAACAGAGGAGGCTGAGGGGAGACTTGATTGAGGTGTATTAAATTATGAGGGGCCTAGATAGAGTGGATAGGAAGGACCTATTTCCATTAGCAGAGAGGTCAATAACCAAGGGGCATAGATTTAAAGTAATTGGTAGAAGGATTAGAGGGGAGTTGAGGAGAACTTTTTTCATCCAGAGGGTGGTGAGGGTCTGGAACTCACTGCCTGAAAGGGTGGTAGAGGCAGAAATACTTATCGCATTTAAAAAGTACTTAGATATGCACTTGAAGTGCCGTAACCTACAAGGTTATGGATCAAGAGCTGGAAAGTGGGATTAGGCTGGAGAGCTCTTTTTCGGCCGGCACAGACACGATGGGTGAAATGACCTCCTTCTGTGCCATAAATTTCTATCATTCTACGATTCTATGAAAGAATTCTAGATGCACAAGGGTATGCACATGGGTGTATTAGCCAATGTTACACTGTCAAGTTTATGTTTAAATTTTGAGGCACATAAAATTATTTACCACTTACCCGTCTTGCCCATTTTTGCCTGCTGCCTGGCAAGTGGCCTTGTCACTTGTAATGAAAGGTAAGACATGACTTAACTGCGAGCAATGGGTGTCTGTGATAGGAATGGTTTGGTCATTGCAGGACTGGTTTGTGGTTTGAGTGGGGGGTGGGGGGAAGTGGGTTCAGGATCTGGTACCAGATGGGTGCACTGGTGCAGCCTAACTAAACTGTGCCATTTTGAAGCCATCCTGGGCATCCCGGGCAGCAATGTGCGCCACTGCTGCTGCCATGTCCACATCAAGTTCCTCCTCCTGTTCCTCCTCCTCTGAAGAGGCTCAGCGCTCTGTGCCTTGCTCCTCCTGCAGTTCCAATCCTCGCTGCTGTGCTATGTTGTGCAGAGCGCAGCATAACACAATCATTCTGGAGAGCCTGGCTGGTGTGTATTGAAAAGCTCCTCCAGATCTGTCCAGGCATCTGAAGCACATCTTTAGCATCCCGATTGCTTGCTCTATTACACATCTGGTTGTCATTTGGCTTTGATTGTAGTGCTCTTCAGCCTCATTGCTTGGGCTCCTCAAGGGGGTCATGGTCCATGTCTTCAGTGGATAGCCCTTGTCTCCAAGCAGCCAGCTGGTAAGTCTGGCTGGAGGTGCGAAGAGCTGAGGGAGGGTGGACTGGCGCAGGACGAATGAATCATTGCAGCTCCCTGAGAATCTGGTACACACATGCATGATGATCTTTTTATGGTTGCAGATGAGCTGCACATTGAGGGAGTGGAAGCCCTTATGGTTCACGAACACTTCTGGGTGATGTGGGGTTGCCTTGATGGCCACATGTGTGCAGTCGATGATGCCCTGCACCTGTGGGAAGCCAGCCAGAGCTGCAAAGCCGAGCGCCCGCTCATTCTGACTGGCTTCATCAGTGGCAAAGTGTACATAACTGCCTGCCCTGGCAAACATGGCATCAGTCACCTGGGTGATGCATTTGTGGGTGGGCGACTGCGAAATCCTGCAAATATCTCCTGCAGATCTTTGGAAGGATTCTGAGGTGAAGAAGTTGAGGGCGGTGCTCACTTTGACAGCCACTGTCGCATGTCCACCATGTCCACTTGGCAGGTCTTGTTCCAGCAGGCTACAAATGTGCGCCATGACCTGATGCGATAGCCTGAGCCTCCTGAGGCACTGATGTTCAGTCATGTCCAGGAAGATCATCCTCTGCCTATATACCCTGTGTTGGAGGCATCGTCTCCTGCGAGGTGGACCCCTGTGCTCATCCCCTCTCTCCTGTGGAGCGGCAGGTCGGTGAGGAGAAGGCTGCTGCTGCTCCTGCTGGTGCTGCTGGTGTTGTTGCTGCTGGTGCTCATCTTGGTCCTCATCTGAGGTCCAAGGTGAAATAGCATACTGATCTGATATATGACAGATGTAAAGTGGAGCTCAGATGCAGAATCCTCCAATGTAGAGTGACCTCCAATATACTGAGAGTGACCTGCAAATTTGTAGAAATCACCTGCCAAGTACTGAAAGCAAACTCTTATTACAAGTACGATGAACAAAAGCCTTTCACTTAGGCAAGGAAGCAGGTGTGAGGTACTTATGCGATTTTTTGCCTGTCATTTGTTCTGCCCCCTGAATTGCTTTCACTGGCCAGGTCCAGGAAGTCGGGGAATCCGTGCACACAGTTAAAGTTGAAAACACATGTAAAAAACACTCTTAATAGCCTTTTAACTACCTCTTAATAGCTTTAAATTGGTAACCCGCCTCTCCTGAGGGGTTTCCTCGCGTGCAGCCGAACGCGCTCGAGTGAAATGCGGAAGCTGGCGTGTTGAAGCCGGCTTCCCGACGTGCTGTCAATTTCAGCGCATTTAACCACCCCACCTGCTCCCAAACCCACTCACTATTTCCTGTTAAAATTCACCCCTTTGTGTTAGTTCAATTTTCAAAAAAACACTGTCTTTTGCTGACAGTTGGAAAAGCTGGGACAAAGACAGATGTGGGAATTTTAACTCCCGAGCACGGCCTAGTGAGCAGCCAGCCTGTCCAGGATTGGCAGTAGGAAGCCCAGCTGATTTTAACGGCCAGGCCTCATTACCATGCTGCTGGCCGACTTCCCAACTAAAACGAGGTTTCTGGGGCAATCAGCAGTTCAGGAAGGATGCAATATCACTAAAGAAAGAAAGACTTAAATTTATATAGTGCCTTTCATGACCTCAGAATATCCCAAAGCGCTTTACAGCCAATGAAGTACTTTTGAAGTGTAGTCACTGAGGTAATGTAGAAAATGCGGCAGCCAATCTGCGCACAGCAAGCTCCCACAAACACAAATGCAACAATGACCAGGTAATTTATTTTAGTGATGTTGGTTGAGGGATAAATATTGGCCAGGACACCAGGGGGAACTCCCCTGCTCTAATTTGAAATGGGATCTTTTACGTCCACCTGAGAGGGTAGACTCAGTCTAACTTCTCATCCAATAGATGGCACTTACCAACAGTACTGCACTCCCTCAGCAGTGCACTGGAATGTCAGCCTAGTGCTCAAGTCTCATGTAGTGGGACTGGAACCCACAACCTGCTGATTCAGAAGTGAGAGTGTTATCAATTGAGCCACAGTTGACACATCCTTGAGGAAGAAAAGTCAAGGACTAGAAAAGGCTGTCAGTCCATCAAAGCTCATCAGTCCAGGACAAGAACAACTTCTTGCATTACATAGCACCTTTAACATTGCAGAACATCCCAAGGTGATTCAAAGCGGATTGGATATTGTGCAGGAATTAGGAGATGAATTAGGAGAGGTGACCTAGTAATCCAATAGCCTAGCACTCAATTGCACTGTGAATGCCTTAACGTCTATGACTCCAGTAGATTATTCTATAAGAACAAAGGACTTCGAACCTATGTTATGTGCTACAGCCAACACTGCCAATTGTGACAATACTGTTAACAAAACAAAGGAAAAACAGTAAATCAAAATTCTAAATTTTAAGAGATTGCAATATTTTTTATACCTAATAAAGAATGGAGCAGTCTAAAGTGTTCCGAGGCAGTAATAGATTCTGTGCTTGAATTGACATTGATAAACGGCTTGAGCTTCACTCTCATGGGTCACGGCACCATCCCACCCGCTCAATGTGTAACACATTGCAGGCTATGTGTTGTTGTATTTAGCTACCAAAACAGATTTATTTTTAGTATATATTCTGCTGGTATGTCAATGTTTTTATAATTATAACTCCTTTTTGCTAATTCACTATTTTCATAATCGGCTATTATACCATTTTGAATAATTACACATTAAAGATGCACTGTTTTAAAGGACAAAGTAACTCTAGAGGTCAGTACCCATGCTGTACATGTCTTTTATCAAGTTAATAAATTTGCTATACTGAGGTTGCAAGTTGTGGAGGTTGGATCTTTTACTCTTTACTTTTACTCACTACAAAACAGGCTTAGTTCTGCTCTTTCTGGTTATGTATTTAACTAACTGATATAGATTACTGATCTAACAGCTGGACAGGATGTAATAATTCCAGAGCATTCTTAAGGGAACATTACCAATATATCACCTATTAGTCAGTAATATACATGTCAAATATCTGCATAGTTTTGTAGGGGTAAATTTCCATGTGGGTTCTCCCGATTTTGTGCTTTAATATCGGCAGAAGAACGCAGAAACCCTGGAAAAATGGTGTAGCCCCTTTGCCAGAACTGCTTACGCCTATACACCGTTTTCCCATGGTTTCCGTCACTCTTCTGCAGAAGTTATTGTGATGACCAGGAGAACCACGTGGACATTCACCTCCAATGTTATTAAGAAAGGATATCAAGGCTGATTCCGCAGAACAAAATGAATTAAGATTTAGCGGCAGTGCTTTGTGTATAAACTGGTGTCATTAACCACCACAAATATATGCAAATAAATGCAAATTAGTACCACTGTGGTGTCCCCATGCAGTTTTGCAGTGCAGCTCTTGATTCACTGAGCGCCTGTATAAAGAGGCACGGGAGGTGTGCAAGCTGTTCGTTGAAGAACTCCATCACTCAAAGTTAGGTTGCCATATTTGACTGTTTTTTGACCTGACAATTTGAACATTGAGCATTACAGCTATTGTTTTTCTCTGGTCAGCTATTTATTGCTGGGTTCCTTCGATTTAGCGCTCCTTTGGTGCCCACCTCCCACAGCTGTATTGTTGCTGCCACCCCAGCAGTTGGAAGTACTGCTGACAATGAGTGTTCCAGTGGGCCTGCCAATGCCGGTGTCGGATTTGGAGGAGCAATGGGAATTTCTGAGGAGGGAGGAGAGACAGGTGCGCTGACATGGCAGGCACCTGGCTGGCACGCACCCACTGGTGATCCAGGAATTATGATGCAGGTGCAACAACTTGGATATGCTGAAAGTGACATGCCTTTCCCAGCGTTGCTGTAGCAGAGAGGTAGTGATTGAGTTGTGTTGTATACTGCAGCCAGACCGGCAGATGACAACAAGCACAGGGGCAGCCCTAACAGTTGTGGTCAAAGTGAACTGGGAATACCCCTTACTCCCCTGACTAATGATACCATTCAGGAACCCCCACAGTGACACAAAAAGAAAATACAATGGCCTAGAAATTCGGGGGTTTAGCGCTGGCCGTTATGGCCGGTTTTGAAGAACATAAGAACATAAGAAATAGAAACATAGAAACATAGAAAGTTACAGCACGGAAGGAGGCCATTTCGGCCCATCGTGTCCGCGCCGGCCAACAAAGAGCTAACAAGCCTAATCCCACTTCCCAACTCTTGGTCCGTAGCCCTGCAGGTTACAGCATCCCAAGTGCACATCCAAGTACTTTTTAAATGTGGTTAGGGTTTCTGCCTCTACCACCCTTTCAGGCAGTGAGTTCCAGACCCCCACAACCCACTGGGTGAAGAAATTTCCCCTCAAATCCCCTCTAAACCTTCCACCAAATACTTTAAATCTGTGCTCCCTTTTTTTTGACTCCTTTGCTAAGGGAAATAGGTCCTTTCTATCCAATTTATCTAGGCCCCTCATAATTCTATACACCTCAATAAGGTCTCCCCTCAGCCTTCTCTGTTCCAAGGGAAACAAACCCAGCCTATCCAGTCTTTCCTCATAGCTAAGATTCTCTACTCCCGGCAACATCCTTGTAAATCTCCTCTGTACCCTCTCTAGTGCAATCACATCTTTCCTGTAATGTGGTAGGAGCAGGAGTAGGCCATATGGCCCCTCAAGCCTGCTCCGCCATTCAATAAGATCATGGCTGATCATTGACCTCATCTCTATTTTCCCACCCGACCTCCATATCCCTTGATTCCCCATGAGTCCAAAAATCTATCGATCTCAGCCTTGAATATACTCAAAGACTCAGCATCACAGCCCTCTGGGGCAGAGAATTCCAAAGATTCACAACCCTCTGAGTGAAGAAATTCCTCCTCATCTCAGTCCTAAATGGCCTATCCCTTATCCTGAGACTATGCCCCCTAATTCTAGGCACTCTCAGCATCTACCCTGTCAATCCCCTTCAGAATCTTGTATGTTTCAATGACCGCAAATTTAATTGACCTCAGAGGGCGGGTTTGGAGGCAGGTCTGTTGTTAAAATCGGAAAAATTGCCGGCGGGCTGCGAACCCACCTCCATCCCACCTCCACACGACTTTGGCAAGTGTCGGGTCAGCCGCTTCCGAACTGACCCGACACCAAACGGCGGGAGAGGCAGTTAACTGCCTGGATAATCCTATTTTAACTGCCTGTTTGGATTTTGCAGGTTTTTCAGCATGCTGTCCGCCTTCAGAAAAACACGCCATCTGAATCGAGCCGGGTTGAGCGAGGACCTGAATTGTTGCCAGCTGCTTGAACAGCTTAAAAGCGGTCCTGCAATCTCTCATTCTTTCACATCCAACAACTTAGTGCTTTGAGGTTTGGGATACTTCTACTAATCTTGTGAGTGTTGAGGCTGAAATCCATGTGCAGTGTGACCTCCTTAGAATACCCTCTGGCCCCTTTGTCTGAGCGCAAACAACCTCCATTCCTCGACTGAGATATATACCAGCAGTATGGGAACCATTTATATCCTCTCATCCTGGTCATCAGATTCGGAGGAAGAGCAGCCGCGGCAGCAGCGCAATCAGGCACAGCAGCAGCACCAACAGCAGGAGCGCCAACCTTCTCCTCACCCACCTGATGATGCACAGGGCAGAGGCCATCAGCACAGGCCTGCACCTCGCCGCAGAGATACCCCTAACACCGGGTTTACAGGCAGAGGATGAGCTTCCTCAACATGAGTGAGCAGCAGTGCCAAAGGAGGCTGAGACTTTGGGGAGACGTAGTCGCTGACATCTGCGCAATGCTGCACCAACACCTGGAGCCCAGAGGAGCGGGTGGACACTCCTTACCAGTGGCTGTCAAAGTCACCACTGCACTCAACTTCTTGGCTTCGGGCTCCTCCCAGGGATCAGCTGCACACATCAGCGGCATCTCCCAGTCGGCCGCACACGCCTGCATCACGCAGGTCACTGATGCCCTCTTTGCAAAAGCGCACAATTACATTCACTTCTCCACGGATGAAGCAAGTGTAACTGCGCGTGCAGTTGGCTTTGCAAATATGGCAGGCTTCCCAAGGGTGCAGGACGTCGTAGAGTGCACACATGTGGCCATTATGGCACCTCAGCACAACCCAGCTGTTTTTGTCAACCACAAAGGATTCCACTCCCTTAACGTCCAGCTGGTGTGTAACCACAGGAAGATTATCATGCATATTTGCGCAATGTACCCTGGCAGTTGCCATGACTCCTTCATCCTGCAGCAGTCTACTGTGCCTCAGCTCTTCAATCCGCCAATCCAACTTTCCGGATGGCTACCTGGCGACAAGGGCTATCCCCTGAAAAAGTGGCTCATGACACCGATGAGGAGGCCATCAAATGAGGCTGAGGAGCGGTACAATGTGAGCCATATTTCCACCAGAGGCATCATAGAGCGAACCACCGGCTTGCTCAAAATGAGATTCCGATGCCTCGACAGAACTGGTGGAGCCCTGCAGTATGCACCAGCCAGGGTCTCCAGAATCATCGTCGTCTGCTGTGCCCTGCACAACATCGCACAGCAGCGTGGCTTACCGCTACCTGAGGAACACGTGGCTCAGCGCAGAGCATCCTCGGAAGAAGAAGGGGTGGATGAGGAGGAGGAGGAGGAAGAGGATGAGGAGGAGGCCGAGGAGGAGGAAAGGAGGAGGATGAGGACAAGGAGGAGGAGGCACGCCTTGTGGGGCCGGATGTGGCCAATACAGCAGCACTCGAGCACATTGCTGGCCGTCACGCAAGTGATGCACTCATCCATGCCAGATTTGCGTAAGTTTACGCTTCAACCACAGGTGGCTAGCATATGGCTATGAATGTGTGGATGACCTTCTTAAGATGCCATACATCATCTCTTCAATAAACGGTGCTTTCCTATCACTCTCAGCACCATCATTACAAATGGAAGTCGCCCTGAGCCCTCAATGTGCAACTTCCATTTCCCAGAACATATAGGCCAGAACTTCAACTGGTTGCCATCACTTTTGTTTAATCTCATCACAAAAGGTTGACAATCAAAAATATACAACAGAACAAAACACCCAAGTGATTACCCTTGTGACTATTTGTGTGTTAACTTCCTCTTATGCGTGCTTCTACGTGGTGCTTCCCCTGTGGCTTCAGCAGATGTAGAGGCACCCTTGCTCACTTTGATGCTGCGCCTGCTTAGATGCCTTTGGCGGGCGTCCTCTGAGTTTGGGAGCCTGGGAGGGCTCCTCCACAATCTGCTCTTCCTGCGACTGTGCAGGGGCTGAGACGGCCATCTCAGTTGGGTGAGGACTCTGGGGTTCTGACCGAGCAATCCACAGTGGCATGGGAATGTGACCGCTTGGAGAGGAGCCCACACTTCCTTGTTGTCTGCCATCATCATCCCTCTCATGGGTCACCTGCACTTCACTGTTCGCAAGTGGCTGGAGAGCATCTTGCTGCACATCAGTGGGGCCATGAGGACCCGTCTCTGTACTGATAGTCCTCATAATGGGGACATCAATGTACCTCTGGTGTCTCTCCTCAATAGATGCCCATCTATCCTCCATAGCAGATCATCGATTTAGAAGAGTCACTATGTTCTCGTGTGTCTGGCGACTTATGTCCTCCATGGAGGTTGCCACCCTCTCCATGGCGGCACGTTCATGCGCCATTGCCTCCACAAAGGCAGTGCTCATGTTGGAGATGGACTCCTCCATTCTCTCCACATTCGCAGTTACCCCTGGAGGCAAACCCTGTCAGAGACTCCTGCACTTGTTCCTGGAGTTCCAGCACCGCTCTCTTTCTGGATGGCCCCAGAGGCACAGTGTCTACATGCAGCTGAGCAGAGCTAGCAGAGTCCTGCGGCCTCCGACGAGGACTCTCCACTGCTGTCACTGTCTCCACCATCTGCTGATGCTCACTTGTGAGCTGTGATACACCAGGTGACAACACTACTCTATCTCGCGAAGGCCCCGCTGAGGTGTGCGTCTCTGCGCTGGTGCTGGGTGCGCTGATTTCTGGTGACGCTGTTCCCTCAGAGGCTCCAGGTTCCTCTGAGGAGTCGTCCAGTTCTTCCTCCTGGACAGTGGGGAGGGGGGCTCTCGATGGTCCTGTGGGAGAGTAAAGACATGAGTTAGATATCTGATTTTTAGGTAGCAGACTCATCCTATCAGAAATTATAGTCAATCTCTATGAACATCATATGCCATTGCAGTCAATCATGAAATCTAAATGCGAGGGTTGAAAATCTATTCTGTCACCAGCTTCGTCTAGTGCGCCCGTCTCTCCGTCCCCCACTTCCAGCTCCTCGCCACCTCCCACAATCTCGTGTGCAGCCTCCTCAGCAATTGTCAATGTCGCCAAGGATGGTGGGCCTCCTCCTGTCTTCGCTCTCTCCCTCTTATTGTGGGCTATCTTTTCCTGCAAGGAGGGACACAAGTGGAGTTTCAGCGAGATTGATGGAGTGACTGTGAAGAATCCATAACATTGAAGCTTAGAGGGAGACCAAGATGGAGTGAGGTGCCAAGAGGAAGCTGCCTCCCTGTGTGTTGTTAGTTGTTGTCATTGCATAACAGTGAGAGCGAGTGTGAGGGGTGCATAGTAGGATGGTGAAGTGATTCTGTACCGAGAGAGAGATGGATAGGTAAGGGTGCAAGGGAAGTAAGGGTAAGGTGGGATGTGGAGGAGCAGGCTTACAAAGCAGAGTGCTGGTGATGAGAAGAGAAGGGAAGCAGATTGAAGGTAAGTGTGATGTGATACTCACTTTTGATGATCGCAGGAGAACATTAAACCATTTCCGGCACTGGACCCAGATGCGTGAACATAAGGACCTAGCGCTGACCTCCTCAGCAATGTGCAGCCTTTGTTTGCTGAGGAGGCTTCCTCCGGCCATCGGGAGGGAACAGAATCTCCCTGTGCCCTCTTAGTCCCTCCACAAGAGCTTGGAGGGAGTCCTCATTAAACCGTGGAGCAGCCTTGGCTTTTGCAGCAGTCATTGTAGCCTGGGTCCATTCAAACACAAGCAGAAACGAGAAATGAAAGGCTGAGGCTGCATGGGCCCCTTAAAAACATCTGCAGCAATGACATCATCAGAGGCAACTAACAGACCGAATCGCACTCATTGGACCAGGCAGTGCACACGACGGGACTTAATAGGCCACTTAAATTAAAATCTGAATTCGGGAGCGGCTGAAACCGGCAGCGGGACCGGAACCCGCCAACCAGGCAACCCGACTCCAACCCGCCTCCTCTATTCAATTCGCGGCCAATGAGACCACCTCTCATTCTTCTAAACTCCAGAGAGTATAGGCCCATTCTACACAATCTCTCATCATAGGACAGCCCTCTCATCCCAAGAATCAATCTGGTGAATCTTCGTTGCACTGCCTCCAAGGCAAGTATATCCTTCCTTAGATAAGGAGACCAAAACTGTGCACAGTACTCCAGGTGTGGTCTCACCAAGACCCAGTACAATTGTAGCAAGACTTCCTTACTCTTATATTCCAACCCCCTTGCAATAAAGGCAAACATGCCATTTGCCTTCCTTATTGCTTGCTGTACCTGCATGCTAGCTTTCTGTGTTTCTTGCACGAGGACACTAAAATCTCTCTGGACACCAACATTTGAAAGTTTCTCACCATTTAAAAAATATTCTGTTTTTCTATTCTTCCTACTAAAGTGAATAACCTCACATTTCCCTACATTATACTCCGTCTGCCACCTTACCGCCCACTCACTTAGTCTATATCCCTTTGCAGACTCTTGTGTTCTCCTCACAGCTTACTGTCCCACCTAGCTTTGTATCGTCAGCAAACTTGGATACATTACATTCGGTCCCTTCATCTAGGTCATTAATATAGATTGTAAATAGCTGAGGCCTCAACACTGATCCTTGCAGCACCCCACTAATTACAGCCTGCCAAACTGAAAAAGATCTGTTTATCCCTACTCTCTGTTTTCTGTCTGTTAACCAATCCTCTATCCATGCTACTATATTACCCCCAACCCCATGAGCCCTAATCTTGTGTAATAACCTTTTGTGTGGCACCTTATCGAATGCCTTTTGGGAATCCAAATATACTACATCCACTGGTTCCCCTTTATCTACCCTGCTAGTTACATCCTCAAAAAACTCTAATAAATTTGTCAAATACGATTTTCCTTTCATAAAACCATGTTGACTCTGCCTGATCATGCTATGATTTTCTAAGTGCCCTGATACCACTTCCTTAACAATGCATTCCAGCATTTTCCCAATGACTGATGTCAGGCTAACTGGCCTGTCGTTCCCTGTTTTCTCTCTTCCTTCTTTCTTGAATAGCGGTGTTACATTTGCCACCTTCCAATCCGCTGGGACTGTTCTAGAATCTAGGGAATTTTGGAAGATCAAAACTAATGCATCCACTATCTCTTCAGCCACCTCTTTTAGAACCCTAGGATGTAGGCCGTCTGGTCCAGGGGATTTGTCGGCTTTTAGTCCCATTAGTTTCTCTAGTACTTTTTCTCTACTTATATTAATTACGTTAAGTTGCTCACCCTCATTAGACCCTTGGTTCCCCACCATTTTTGGTATACTTTTTGTGTCTTCTACTGTGAAGATAGATACAAAATATTTGTTTAATATTTCTGCCATTTCCTTATTCCCCATAATAATTTCTCCTGTCTCAGCCTCTAAGGGACCAACGTTTACTTTTGCTACTCTCTTCCTTTTTATGTACTTGTAAAAGCTCTTAAAATCTGCTTTTATATTTCTTGCTAGTTTACTCTCATATTCTATTTTTCCCTGGTTGGTTCCATGACATATTGTTCTAGGAAACTGTCCTGAATGCATTCCATGAACTCGTCCTCCAGACTACCTTTGCCAATTTGATTTGTCCAGTCTATATGAAGATTAAAGTCCCCCACGATTATTGCATTACCTTTGTTGCAAGCTCCTACTATTTCTTGATTAATATTCTGTCCAACGGTATAGCTACTGTTAGGGGGCCTACATACTACTCCCACCAGTGTTTTCTGCCCCTTGTTATTCTTTATCTCGACCCATACTGATTCTACTTCCTGTTCTTCTGAGCCAAGATCCTTTCTCTCTACTGTCCTTATGTCATCCTTTATTATCAGGGCTACTCCCCCTCCTTTTCCATTCTGCCTGTCTTTTCGAAACATCAAGTACCCTGGAACATTTCGTTCCCAACCTTGGCCACCTTGCAACCACATCTCTGTAATGGCTATGAGATCAAACCCATTTATCTCTATTTGTGCCATTAGTACATCTATCTTGTTACGAATGCTTCATGCATTCAGATAAAGAGCCTTTAATTAAAATTTTTTACCATTATTCCCTGCTTTGACCTTATTCTCTGCTGCACTGCTACCGTTAAACTCTCTGTCCCTTCCTGTCACACTCTGCTTATTTTTACCCAAATCGCTACACTGCTCTAGAGCCTTGACCTTTCACTTTAGATTTCTAAATTTCCTCTCACTTGACTCCCCACCTTTCTTAGTTTAAAGTCCTATCTACAGCCCTAGTTATTCGATTCAATTCGCCAGGATGCTGGTCCCAGCCCGGTTTAAGTGGAACCCGTCCCGATGGAACAGCTCCTTCGTTCCCCAGTATTGGTGCCAGTGCCCCATGAATTGAAACCCCTTCTTCCCACACCACTCTTTGAGCCACGCATTTAACTCTCTGATCTGCTTGACCCTATGCCAATTTGCACATGGCTCAGGTAGTAATCCAGAGATTATTACCCTTGAGGTTCTGCTTATTAATTTAGACCCTAGCTCATCAAACTCCCTCAGCAGAACCTCATTCTTAGTTCTACCTATGTCGTTGGTTCCTACATGGACCACGACAACTGGATCCTCCCCCTCCCACTCCAAGTTCTTCTCCAGCCGCGAGGAGCTATCCTTAACCCTGGCACCGGGCAGGCAACACAGCCTTCAGGACTCTCTTTCATGGCTGCAGAGAACAGTATCTATCCCCCGACTATTCTGTCCCCTACTACTACCCTATTCCTTACTTCTCCCCCCACTTGGATAGCCCCCTGTACCACGGTGCCGTCGTCAGTTTGCCCATCCTCCCTGCAGTCCTTTTCCTCATCCATACAGGTAGCAAGTACCTCGTACCTGTTGGACAAGGTCCAGGGCTGAGGCTCCTCCATCACTACATCCTGGGTCCCCATACCTTCCTGACTCGCAGTCACATCCTCCTGTCCCTGACTCTTGACGAACTCTAAAGTACTACTTAACCTAAAGGGTGTGACTGCCTCCTGTAACCAAGTGTCCAGGTAACTCTCCCCCTCCCTGATGCATCGCAATGTTTGCAGCTCATACTCCAGCTCAACAATTCTGAGCCGAAGTTCCTCGAGTTGCAGATACTTACTGCAGATGTGGTTGCTCGGGATCGCGATGCTCTCCACAGACTCCCACATGCTGCAGTTACGACACACCACCTGTCCTGCCAGCTCAAACCTTGTTTTATTTATTAATTAATTCGTTAAAGATTTTATTCAATCGATATTTTAGGTTTATTGTTTGATTATTTTATTTAGTTTAAGTTATTAATTTAATAAGTACTAGCAAGTTACAGTTTCTCAGCTCTTAATTTAACCCCCCTTCCATAACTTAGAGAGCAAAAAAGAGCTGTAATACTCACCAACCAATCACCTACCTGTTCTCCTGTGACGTCACTCTGATTTTTTTGTTGTTTTTGAATCGGAGCCGCTGCTCTTTCTGCTGAAAAAGAGGTGACGGACTTGCTTCCACCCGCTTCCGGAGCGTCCCGCAGCGGCTGCCATTTTGGGTAGGTCGACAGCGTGGCTGTTGCCAGTGCTCGCTGCAGAAATGGAAATGAGGCATATCGTGATGCCAATGAGTGTGCGACGCTGATTTGACGCACCATCTGCCATTTTGGAAGTCGCCGCTCCATTTACCGCCCTCTCTTAATCATGACCAGCTGACCAAGCGCTCAGCAGCAGGAAGGAGCCCCCAGCAGCGTTATTTAAAGGGATCATCAACAACAACTTGCAGCTGACTTGGTTTCTCAGTTTGACTGGCTCTGTCTAAGTTTCTGCAACTCTTGCAGCTTTCTAAACTTGTTTAAATCTGTTGAGGTCACGGGGAGTGTTGGTGCAAGTGGAGAACGCCTTGATTCTCATTTAAAGGCTTCTGCTCACACCACTTGCTCACAGTCATGGGGGATCTACTTGCAATCCCCATTGTGCTGGAGTATCTTTGGGAGAGGGAGTGGAGGCAGCGAAGAAGAGGACAAGATGCTCGCAGAGGGAGGAGGAGGAGGGCTCTCAACAGGAAGCCTTCATCCTACGCTTGTCTGGTGTGCCAGCAATCTTCCAGCCACCACGTCGAACTCAAGGGTGGCTGCTCGGAGACAAGAGCTGTCCGCTCTGCACCTGGTTGATGACTCCGCTTCGCAACCCCATCACTCGTGCCCAGCACTTATACATTGACAGCCATGCTGCCACCAGGAACATCAGCGAGCAGACCATTGGGGTGCTCAAGCAATAGTTCCGCTGCCTTGACCGCTCGGGAGTAGCCAACCAGTACTCGCCGGAGCGTGTGTCCCATTTCATGATGGTCTGCTGCATGCTTCACAACTTGGCCATCATGAAGGCGCAGCCCTTGCCACCAGGGATTGTGGGACCACCTCAGGAGGAGGAAGAGGAAGAGGAGGAGGATGAGGAGGGAGGGAGGAGGCAGACAGCAAATCCCCATTCTGGACGGGCTGCCTGTGAACGCCTCATCAGACTCCAATTCCGGTGAATGAGACCCCAGATCCCCGTTGCTCACCACTTCCCATCATACCATCCCTCTGTCACGGAACATCACAGCGTCCTCCTAGGGACAAAGCTGAAATGAGAGCCACCACAACGCACACATTCCAAACAAAAATCATAAATTTATCTAAATACAATCAAAATGACAATATCAACTATTCACCCTTGTGCACTCCCTTAGTATCCGGCTTTCGTGTGCCTTTACCTACTCTAATGCTTCTACACAGTTCTCCCCCAGTGGCTGTAGCATGGTTGATGAAAGGCTGCTGACTTTCAGTGGGGGAGACCACAGATGGCCTTGCAGGACGACCTCGAGCAGCTGTGGACCTAGAAGGCCCGGCTGTAGACTGCACCACCTCAGCATGGGCGGCAGCAGTCTGGGCTGGCTGGTGGCAGTGGTGGGAGTAGGAATGCTGCCACCCTGAGAGAGAACTGCAGGTTTTTGCTTCACAGATCCACTGCCACTCGCCCAGGGCTGTGCCTGAGCATTCCTAGCAATCTGTTGGAGGACAGATTGCTGGCCTGCTGCGACACTCTGCAAGCCCCATTCGACACTCGTAAACCCAACGATGCTGGCAGCAGTCTGAGCTTCCACTGCAGCAGTGAGACATTGTGTCGCTTCCACCTGTGGTGCAATTGAAGCTGAAAGATTGCCCATCACATACAGCATCATCTGCAGGTCCACTAGGACTCTCCTAGAGTTGTGCTTCATTTCCATCCTGGAAATCATGGGCTCCAGGCTCTGTGCAAAGCTCCTTGCAATGCTGGATCCGGACTCCTCTATGCTCCTTGACATTGACAAGAGGCTGTCTAGCAGGCTTGCAATTGCACCTATCATTTCTGTGTGCATGCCCATCACCCTTCATCTGAAGGCCACCCCATCGAGGTCTTCATCTGAGTCCTGTGGAGCAGAACTCGTGTGCGAACTCGCCCTCCGGGAAGCTGGCACCCGAGCTTCCCTTTCCCCCTGGCCTGGCTGCAGCCCACTCATGCCCGATGGCTCACCACGTGCAGATCCCGCATCTATACCACCCTCTAAAGTCTGCGCAGTGCCATTTTCTGAGCTGCTGGCTGCAAGTGTCAAATGCAGTGACGGTGTCTCTTCTTCTTCTTCGTCTCCTTCAGTTTGCTGCTGATGAGGGACAGGCTGGGCTGCTGGCAGTTCTTGGGTATCTGAAAGGAGAAAGGCACAAGAGTCGAGTTGTGGTGAGGGGAGGGGGGAAAGCAAGATATCCATGCCTACACCATCAGCAGCTTGTAAGTGAGAAGAGATTGTGGGATGAGGGGGAAGTGGGATGGGAGAGGAAGGATTAGGTATGACCATACCGTCATCATCAGCAATGGTTTCAACTTCTCCGCTGGCCACAGACTCCGTCACTGCCCCTCGAATGATTTCAAGGACGGATTCCTCCAGGTCCATCAGGTTTTCAATTGTGCCTTGGCCGCCTCCTGTCTGCTGGTGCTCCCTCCTGTTATGTGCCACCTTGACCTGCAAGAGAAAGGGAAGTGTGTCAGTGAGTGTGGTGCAATGTGCCTGTCATAATTGAATAGCTGGCAGTGTGTGCAAGGTGTGAGATGTGGGTGTGAGTGTTGCAGCAGTGGTAAGGTTGTGAGGTGAAGTGAAGCTCTGATTGTGAGGTATGAGTGGTGATAGCTAGAGATTGTTGGTGGGTGAGTGCTGGGGTGTGGTGCATTGAGCAGTGTGTGAGGCTTGTGGCGCAGATGGTGGAAAATGGCATTTGCTGAAGCCGTCACTCACCTTGACCAGTCATGTGAGCCATTAAACCTTTTGCAGCACTGAATCCAGGTCCTTGGGACAACACTGGTGGCCATGACAGATTCAGCCATCTCCACCCACAACCTTCTGCAAATAACCTTGGATGGCCTCCTGCCTCCCTGTGGGTAAAGGACAGCCCACCTTCATTATGCCCCCAGGAGCAAGGCCTCTGGTGCAGCATCTGAAAATCTTCGAGCTCGGTCTCTAGGTTGTTGAGCCATGGCTTTCTCCAGAGTGACAATGAGGTGCTTCTGCAACAAAGCACCTCCCCTTTAAGTAGTGCAGAGAGCCTAGGCCAAACTTTATTGGCCAGTAGACTGCACCCAATAGTGCCCCCTCCCCCCATTGAGTGCTAAGCCAGTCAGCAGCGCGTTCAGCGCTGAGATCAGTGCTCCAATCATGTTAATAACCAGGCAGCATGAATTTTGCATGCTGTCTGCACCACCTAGAAGAGGCGCAGGCAAATAGCACCGGTGGTGCCACCGCCCATTTTCGGACCAAAATTACATCAACGCTTGGGCTGCCACTCAGTGCGGGTGCAGACACGAGCACTGGGATCGCAGGACATTGTTTGGCCTATCATTTATCATTGGCTGCATCATTTATTATTTTGGAACATATCGTGGTAAATTTTAATCTTCAGTGCTCCTGGCGCATGCCCCATGATTTTCCATCCATTAAAATTGTGGGGAGCCACACAAGCAAATTCCTGATATGTTTCCCTGGAGCGTGTAAGATTCTGAAAATTGTAATAAAACCACTGCTACCGTGTGGAGATCGAAGTTCCGAATGAATTGTGAAATGGTTACAGACGGATTCAAAATGTAGGCAATCAGCATGTGTTCTTCCTTTGTGAAGACACAAAATAGCAGAAGTCAGCAGGGGGTTCTTTGCCTGGTGGTCAGCATGGTCCTTTAAATGAAAGGCCACATGGACAGGAAGGAGACACCGGGTTGATCAGGAAGTCCCGCCCCCACCCACTTCACAGGAACATGAACGTGTCATGTGGAAGGAACTCCAACCAGGGAAGGTTTGGAGTGAAACTGACCTATCAGAGGGAGGCAGACAGTGATATACGAGTGGGGCCGGCAGAAAGGCCCTATAACAGAAGTAACCCAGGGGCGGGAAATTCAGAACACAGAAGAACATAGAAGGAACAAGAAGACAGAACGGAAGAACAGACGAACAGAGGAAGCTGGCCAGTCTACGTTTCAACTTATAACTTTTCTGGACCGATCACCCAGAGATAAAGGAGTATGTATGAAAGTCGGACATAGAGCTTAGATATTGTTAAAAGCAGTACTTTTATGTATGGTTGACTTGGAATATAAATCGCCCAGAGGTAGTGTGTAAATTGTTGGGAAGTACTTTTATGTACTGGTAAATTGGGCGCATATTGATTGCGACGTACACTTGAATTTTGAACTATAGTGTGAATAAAGACCAACTTTAAGAGAAAGGTTTACAAGCGTGAACAATAACCAGGGACAAGAAACAATAATCAGAGACAAAACTAACAGTCACTTGGACAAGTGTGGATTAATTAAGGAAAACCAGCATGGATTTGTTAAAGGCAAATCGTATTTAACTAACTTGATCGAGTTTTTTAATGAGGTAACAGAAAGGGTTGCTGAGGGCAATGCGGTTGACGTGGTGTACCTGGATTTCCAAAAGGCGTTCGACAAAGTGCCACATAATAGGCTTGCCAGCAAAGTTGAAGCCCGTGGAATAAAATGGACAGTGGCAGCATGGATATGAAATTGGCTAAGTGACAGGAAACAGAGAGTAGTGGTGAACGGTTGTTTTTCGGACTGGAGAAGGCATACAGTGGTGTTCCCCAGGGTCGGTTCTAGTACCACTGCTTTTCTTGATATATATTAATGACTAGGATGTGGGTGTACAGGGCACAATTTCAAAATTTGCAGATGACACAAAACTTGAAAGTATAGTGAACAGTGAGGAGGATAGTGAAGGCCTTAGAGAGGGTGCAGAAAAAAATTATGAGAATGATTCCAGGGATGAGGGACTTCAGTTACGTGGATAGACTGGATAAGCTGGGGTTGTTCTCCTTGGAGCAGAGAAGATTGAGAAGAGATTTGATCGAGGTGTTCAAAATCATGAGGGGTCTGGACAGAGTAGAGAGAGAGAAACTGTTCCCATTGGCAGAAGGGTCAAGAACCAGAGGACACAGATTTAAGGTGATTGGCAGAAGAACGAAAAGGGACACGAGGAAAAACATTTTTACTCAGCGAGTGGTTAGGATCTGGAATGCACTGCCGGAAAGGGTGGTGGAGGCAGATTCAATCACAGCTTTAAAAGGGAGTTGGATAAGTACCTGAAGGAAAAAAAAATTGCAGGGCTATGGGGAAAGGGCAGGGGAGTGGGACTAGCTGAAGTGCTCTTGCAGAGAGCCGACACGGGCTTGACGGGCCGAATGGCCTCCTTCCGTGCTGTAACCATTCTATGATTCTATAACGCTTTGCATCGGGAGTGCAGAAAATGAAAATTTACTCCACATAGAATTATTTTCTGTGTAACTCCTACCACTCCAGACAATCTTATAGTCACATCTCGAATTCTCCAAATCAGAACTTTTTGGGCTTAGAAATCAGATTTATATCTTGTATCCTCTCCTTCAATCAAATTACTAGGAAAGCCTGGTCACTGTTAACCTTTGAGGAGTGCAGTAATGTTTCTCCTACAAAGTGAAAATGACAATGGGGTTAAATTGTTACTCACTGAATGGTTTAGTGGCTAATTGAACCATGTGGTGTTTCACTGCGGGTTGTGGAGGAGTGGCAGTGTTGGGCTCAGCTATGATGGCCCCAAAGCTGAATAAACCACCAATACAGCTGCACAGCCTCACTGTGAGGCTATTAAGATTAGATACCAGGGTGCTGCCCTTGCTTATACAACTTTATCCAGCAAGAGTCTACAGGAAAGGATAAGGAAAGGGGCAAACAATCAGAGTGAAAACTCAAGTAAGGGAAAAGTAAGAATTATTTGTTTATTGGAAAGATACTATCAGGCCACAACTGATGAGATTAAGGATACTGATCTTTGTGTAATTAATGATGCCCTTGGATTGGAATCCAACCATTTGGAAAAAAACCCTGGGGCTTGCTTGTGCTGTTGATGGTTTTTCATAGGGAAAGTGATTAAGTGGCTTGTTCTGACAAATAATGCATCAGTCACAAGTTTAATGCATCTGTGGACTGCGGATTGATTGATATCACTGATGTCCCCTGTTACAACCTGGTAAGAGCCCGAGGCAAGAAAGTTCAGGATCTTGACAGTCCCTGGCAATGCTGTGTCTGCTTTGAAGTTTGGCTGGAATCATCCTGAAACATGCAGTACAACTCTATCATTGCCTTTTTGGTGAATGCAAACCTTTGAAAGAATTCTTCCTTGGACAAGTCTAGGTAAATGTGCCTTTGGATGAGACGTTAAACTGAGGTCCTGACTGCCCTCTAAGCTGGACATAAAAGATCCCATGACACTATTTTGAAGAAGAGCTTGGGAGCTCTCACCACTGTCCTGTGTAGGGGGTGGTGTGTGGGGTCAGCCTTCACCTCTGACTCAGTGAGCGGTTCGAATCGCTCCCACACCCCTGGTTCTAGACCTTGGACTTATTTAGGGGTTGTGAATAAAGATGCAGTAGACAACAGGTTCCGATGAAAGAATTTTGACTTTATTAAAAGAAAAAAGGTAACAAACTTGAAACACACTTAATGCTTAAACACAGGTTGGGGAACACACGGTACAGGCGAGGGAGAATTGCAATATACAAAAACCCTTATCCCTCCCAATCCCACTGTCTAGCTAGGTTTCAATTCCAAAGGATCAGGGATAATGCTCACCAATGACAGTTCTTGACAGTTGAGGTATTTCGCGATTTCGGGGTTCACTAAGGTATTTGATTGTTGGGACCTGCCGTACCCCGGACGTGGTAGAAGACTCCAGCTGCACTCCAGGTCAGTTTGGATTTGTCCGCAGATGCAGTAAGATGCGTATTGGACTTTATCAGGTAAGTACCTGATTTTTCTCCCTTAGAGGTAGGGTTTAGAGTTTTTTTAACGGAAAATCTTACCCAGGGGTAAGTCAGGAATAGTTTATAGTGTGTAAACTTGCGTGTCTTCGGTTTTTCCCTGGTGTTGGTCTGGTTCTTGGTCGTGGTTGCCTGGTGGTTGGTGGTTGCGCGGGGCCTTGGTTTCCGCGGTACTTTCGAGTGTCGGTTCACCTCGTGGAGCCCTTGGTGGCTCTGGTTGTTAGTTTGTTGCGTTGGAGACCTGTCGGGGCGGTACCTCCTGGAGCTGGACCGTGGATTGAGTGATGCCGACTCGCTCCCAGCTTCCAGTGGCCTTGGCTAGTACCTACTAGAGCTGGACCGTATGTTGAGCGATGCCGACTCGCTCCCAGCTCGTGGTCTCAGTTCTAGCCCTTGCCAGGCCTTGTCTGTCCCTGCCTCCGATCTTGCCTCGGGTCTGCCTCGTGGCCTTGCTGCTTCTCTCCTCCTCCTGCTCGTGTCGTGTGGCCCTCTGTAGTGGTGAATAGCTTGCTGTGTCTTGCTGGGGGAGTAGGCCCTCAATTATACTGTTCAAGCCCTTTGTAATTTTCGCGCCAAAACCCCTTTACTAAATCGGTTTCGTGTTGAAGTGATTTAGGTTTCAGTTGAGGCCTGTTCATTCCATTGTCTTAGGTTTTGGTGGGCTCGTTAAGTTTTGATGATTTTAACTTGGTGTTAAATTGTCCTGATGGCTTCCGATGTCTCCCATTTAGGCAGGACCTTTATCTACGTGCCAAATCTCGTCCCTTTTGTCTTAGGTTTTTGGCGGGCTTGTTAATCTGTCCCTGTAGATACTTGGCTGATTGGTTTTTGATGGAGTAATGGGTGTACTGGATGTTTTATTGTTTTCAGGCTTATGGCATCCTGTTTGGGCCTGGGAATTTCAAAAGGGGTCTTGGATTATTCATATTTGGATGTGTATGTGAGGTTTTGGGTGAGGCTCTTCCTCCTTGGTTGGATTGCAGTGCAAACAATTCCCAGACAGCTTGACTGGGCCCCAATACCCAAAAGCTGTCCACTGCCTCGCCACACCCCTCCGCAGCCTGTCTGTGTCTGTGAAAGGTGTTTTTCCCAACAGTAATATCCAAAAGTCATTTTCCTCAGGGTTTTCTTCCCTGGTCCTTAAGAATGTCCAAAACTGAGGTTTTTTCCTCAAATCACTTCACTCAGGTCCCATCATCCCAAATTTGTACGAAAAATCCAAAAATCACCCCTTTTAGGGTTCTGTTCAAGTTTCTGGGGGAGTTTGCGAAGCCTACACCTGGCCAATATTTATCCCTCAAAAAAAGTCACTAAAAATCAGATTATCTGGTCATTATCACATTGCTGTTTGTGGGACCTTGTTGTGCGCAATTTGGCTGCCTCGTTTCCTATACTACAACAGTGACTCCACTTCAACAAATACTTCATTGGCTGTAAAGCACCTTGGGACGTCCCGAGGTCATGAAAGGTGCTCTAGAAATACAAGACTTTCCTTCTTTCTTATTCCCGGTAGATGCGGTTGGTATTGGCAGGTAAAAGCCCTCCTTTGTAGTGTAACCTGGTTTCCCTTGCTTGCATCCATGTGTTCTTCTTCACCTGCTCCTTCTTCAAGTAACACAAATAAAGTGCGATTCCTATAGGGACAAACATTGTGTGAAGGGTAGAAGCATAGAAAATTACAGCATAGAAGGAGGATATTTGGCCCATTGTATCTATGCTAACTCTTTGCTGGAACAATCAAAACTAATTCCACTGCCCTGCTCTCTCTCCATAGCCCTGTACCTTCCTGTGCTTCAAATATTTGTCTAATTTTCCCTCGCAGGATGCAATGGTCCCTGCCACTCTTGTGGGAGTTACAATAACTAAGCTCAAAGCTGGCTTGCAAATCTCCTTAACCTACACAGTTGAGAAAGGAAAAGAGAAGTAAAAAAAAAACCTACCCACACTTGGACAAACTAAATTTAAGTTGCAGCTGTAAGTTGCTGTTTACTCTTTCAACAATTATTTTTATGTAACAGTGCAGCCTAGCATCTGCCAGTTTACATGGGCGAGGTTAGAAAGTGGTACCAGGGTAATGCCTGGACAAACATCTGGACAGCAGAATGTTGTAAATTCAGTGTCATTATAATATTATTTTGAAGCTCAAGCTCCTAGTTCCACAGGAAATGCTCATGATGCACAAAAAGGGAGGAGACTTTGGTCTTACTAGTCTCCACCCCATTTCCCGGTCCATTCGGCCCTATAAACTGGTACACATGAAGCAAGAAATATTCTTTGGTTTTGTACATTTCTATTTGTTTTTTTATAACCATCTTTTTAAAGAAATAGATGAAATTGGAGAAAGTCTTTCAGTACCCTTAAGGGTTTAATTTTCTGTGAAACCCATAAGTATTATTTTAAGTCTAAGTGGTAGTACCATGAAATACGTCTTGAATGCAGGGAAATCGTGATTGCCACTGATTTAATTGTGGGGGGCAGAGCTATGATAATGACCTTTTAACTGATTTTAACGAGTATAACGGCAGAACTGTGCAAAAGTTGCAGGAAAATATAGAATGGCATTATTAATGGCGCTGACTCCGTAATTTTCTATTTATTTTGCTCCTTTCAAGGGTCCCGACATCCTAGATGCAACATCACAATGGCACAAATCCCCAGGAAAATCTGGACCAAAATTTTTATAAAATAAAAAATTATATTTATACGATGTAACAATTTTTGTGATTGAAATGGATATGACACAGGAATTTTGAAATGGAGAAAATAATCAGTAATTAGCAGACAAAAGAAATATTTTCAAAACAAAGAGGACTTTGTCATTTTCTGAGAGCATCTGTGTAATCACAAATGGCTGGAGAAACAGTTCATTTGGGTGGAAGAGTGAGCTTTCAGCCTTATTTTTATATCCATGAGAGACTTGCTGTGCTCCATATTCACAACTACATAAAATACACACATTGGGTTAGAGTTTCCGCTTTGGGCGCAATTGGCGATTCTGGCGCAAATTGCACCCAAATTTGCACCTGTCTTGAGAAGTGTTTTCTTCCCCTGTGTTTCTGCTCAAACCTATTTGCATATTTCCAAACGCAAAATCTGCCATGAACTAGTGCAATCGGGCAGCATTTTAAATGTTTTTTTAATTTCCTTTAAAAATATTCCTTGATATAGTTAAGAGTGGTAACTTGGTAAACTTTGAGTAATACAGCTGAAAATGGGGTTATCACAAAAAATAAGCATTTTAAATCACAGCGTCATAGAATCATAGAAATTTACGGCACAGAAGGAGGCCATTCGGCCCGTCGTGTCTGTGCCGGCTGAAAAAGAGCCATCCAGCCTAATCCCACTTTCCAGCTCTTGGTCCGTAGCCCTGTAGGTTACGGCACTTCAAGTGCTTATCCAAGTACTTTTTAAATGTGATGAGGGTTTCTGCCTCTACCACTCTTTCAGGCAGTGAGTTCCAGACCCCCACCATCCTCTGTGTGAAAATAGTTCTCCTCAACTCCCCTCTAATCCTTCTACCAATGACTTTAAATCTATGCCCCTGGTTATTGACCGCACTGCTTAGGGAAATAGGTCCTTCCTATCCACTCTATCTAGGTTCCTCATAATTTTATACACCTCAATCAAGTCTCCCCTCAGCCTCCTCTGTTCCAAAGAAAACAACCCCAGCCTATCCAATCTTTCCTCATAGTTAAAATTCAACAGTCCTGGCAACATCCTTGTAAATCTAACCACCTATGAGTAACTTGATTTTAAATGACTGAAAATGACTTCTAAAAAATATACAAAACTATTTTCTAGTTAGATTGGGGTACAGTAGTCAGTTCCTCAGTAAATTAAAAAAAAATCATTCAAAACCTTTCAAAACGTACCTATTAGTGTCCTTGCGTCTAAAAGATCCAGCTTAATTTTTGGACCCTCCTCGAAGGTCTGCAAATGACCGTAATTAATGGAAACTCTCAATGGTGATTAATTCACCCTGGGGTCGTGGCCAGTTTTGTGGGCGTGGACTGCTACTTGTGCAATGTTTTTTAAACCAGCGCAAAAGATCGCAGAAACTCGAGTTGTGCTGAATGCAATTTGTGCTTAAAACTCCGCAATCTTTTGCGCCGGTTATGCCGATATTGGGGAATTGCGCTGAAAAAAAGCGCAATCGAGTCGAAACTCCAGGCCACTTTGTTTACACTTTTTAACCACTTTCTTATTTCTGCATATATAATATATATAAAATGATAATGACAGGCAATACTTTCTATAGTCTACAATGAAAATCTTTTCCAGCGGTGGCAGAGCGGACCTGGGAGGAGCGGTGAGGCGGCAGTGGCGGTATAAAGAGAGCCTGAGGCGCAGGTAGGCCCCACAGCAGCAGCAGCGGTGGCGGCAGTGTGGACGTGGGAGGAGCGGCGAGGCGGCAGCGGCGGTACCAACTCAGCACCGGCAGAATTTTCAAAGAGTGACGTGAGAAGTCAAAAGTGACGTCGGCACAAGGGGAGGGAGCTGATTGGTGAGTATCTGGTGAGTGTTTTTACTTGGCTTTCTTAAAGTTTTAAGTTTATTCCAGCTAGTTTAGTAAATTAGAGGTTAATTAGAGGTATGGCAGGGCAGATCACACCTGTGCCATGTGGGAAGTCCTGGACACCTCCCGTGGTCTGGACGACCACATGTGTGGGAAGTGTCATCAGCTACAGCAGTTCAAGCACCGGGTTACGGAGCTTGAGCAGCGGCTGCAGTCACTGCTGTGCATCCGCAAGGCTGAGAGCTACGTGGATAACACGTTTCGGGAGGTGGTCACCCCGCAGCTTAAGAGTGTGCAGGCAGAGAGGGAATGGGTGACCGCCAGACAGAAGAGGAGGACCAGGCAGGTAGTGCAGGTGTCCCCTGAGCCAATCTTGCTCACCAACCAGTATTCGGTGCTGAGTACTGGTGAGGGCAATGGTTTCTCTGGGGAGTGCAGCCAGAGCCAAGTCCACAGCACCACGGAAGGCTCAGCTGCACAGGCGGGGGGGAGGAGGAGAGGGAGAGCAATAGTGATAGGGGATTCAATAGTTAGGGGAGCAGACAGGCGTTTCTGCGGCCGCAGACGTGACTCCAGGATGGTATGTTGCTTCCCTGGTTCCAGGGTCAAGGATGTCACTGAACGGCTGCAGGGCATTCTGAGGGGGCAGGGTAAACAGCCAGAGGTCGTGGTCCATATCAGTACCAACGACATAGGTAGGAAGAGGGATGAGGTCCTGCAGGTAGAGTTTATGGAGCTAGGAAAGAGGTTAAAAAGCAGGACCTCAAAGGTAGTAGTGCCACGTGCTAGTGAGTTCAGAAATAGGAAGATAGAGCAGATGAATGCGTGGCTGGAGAGATGGTGTAGGAGGGAGGGCTTTAGATTCCTGAGGAATTGGAACTGTTTCTGGGGGAGGTGGGACCTCTACAAGCCAGACGGGTTGCACCTCAACAGGAATGGAACCAATATCCTCACGGGAGGGTTTGCTAGTGCTGTTGGGGCGGGTTTAAACTAGCTTGGCAGGGGGATGGGAACCTAAGTATAGAGTCAATAGGGAGGGAAGAAAAACTGGAATTGGAAAACAAAAACGTAGAAAGTAAATTGGAAGGACAGAGGACGCAAGGGCTAGATAGTAGTCAACAAGGAGGTTTGCCTGTACTAAATGGTATATACTTCAATGCAGGGAGTATAGCGAACAAGGCAGATGAGAACATAAGAACATAAGAAATAGGAGCAGGAATAGGCCACTTGGCCCCTCGAGCCTGCTCCGCCATTCAATAAGATCATGGCTGATCTAGGGCTCAAAGCCACTTCCCAGCCCGCTCCCCTAATGAGCTGAGGGCACAGGTAGATACTTGGGACTATGATGATATAGCTATTACAGAGACATGGCTGAAAGAGGGGCAGGTGTAGCAGCTCAACATTCCTGGTTACAGGATTTTCAGACGGGATAGAGAGGGAGGTAAAAAGGGAAGGGGTGGTCGCGGTATTAATTAAAGAAACTATTACAGCTGTGAGGAGGGATGATATGTTGGAGGGATCATCAAACGAGGCCATATGGGTTGAATTGAAAAACAAAAAAGGGGCGATCACACTGCTGGGAGTGTACTACAGACCCCCAAATAGTGAGAGGGAGATAGAAGAACAAATATGTAGACAAATTTCTGAGAAGTGCAAAAACAATAGGGCAGTAATAGTAGGGGATTTCAACTACCCCAATATTAACTGGGATAAAATTAGTGTGAAGGGTATAGAAGGTGCGGAATTCCTAAAATGCATCCAGGACAACTTTTTTAGCAAGTATTTAGCAAGCCCAACAAGGGAGGGAGCGGTTCTGGACTTAGTTTTAGGGAATGAAGCTGGGCAGGTAGAAGGCGTATCAGTGGGGGAGCATTTTGGTGCTAGTGACCATAATTCTGTTAGATTTAAGGTAGTTATGGAAAAGGACAAGGATAGACCAGGAATAAAAATTCTAAATTGAGGAAAAGCAAATTTTGCTAAGCTCAGAGGGGATTTAGCCATAGAGGAATGGAAACAGCTACTTGAAGGTAAATCAGTGTCAGAGCAGTGGGAGGCTTTCAAGGACGAGATCCGGAGGGTTCAGACCAAACATGTGCCCTTAAAGAAAAAAGGTGGGACTAACAAATCTAGAGCCCCCTGGATATCTAGAGACATACAGGGTAGGATAAAGAAAAAAAGGGAGGCGTATGACAGATACCGAAGGCTAAATACTCCAGAATCTTTAGAGGAGTACAGAAAGTGCAGGGGTACAATTAAAAATGATACAGGTTGAGCGTCCAAAATCCGGAGTTCCGGAATCCGGACTCCAGGACGATTGGTGGCAGGGTCGTCCGGAATCCGTAAAATGTTCCGGAATCCGGAACTCCGGATTTTGGACGCTCAACCTGTACTTCAAAAAGCCATTAACTTTTGTTGTCTTTTTTTGAAAAATCCTATGAAAAATGCGAGTGATGCAATAAAACTTTAGTGTTGTGTTTTATCCATTTAATCTGCACAGCTCCACTAAGTGTTTCCGCCAGGCTGCGGCCACGGCACCACGCCGCCCTGGTGGCCTAGTGTGGGCCATCGGATGCCCTGCAGAGCTCGCAGCGTCTCTCCCCTTTAACAGAAGGGGAGGGGCGGAGAAACGCGTCAGCGCTACGCGGAGCGGCCCAGGCATTTCCAGACTCGGAATGTGTTTCTGATGTCCGAAGTCTGGAAACGCCCAAGCCCAGGTTGCGATATTTCCGCACTTCGGACATCAGAAACACGTTCCGAAGTCCGGAAAAACACGAAAACCGGCTCGGCCTCAGTCCCGAGGTTGCCGGATTCAGGACGCTCAACCTGTATTAGGAAAGCAATGAGAGAGCATGAAAAATTCTTGGCAAGTAAAATCAAGGAAAACCCAAAGATGTTTTATAAATATATTAAGAGTAAGAGGATAACTAAAGAAAGGAAAGGGCCTATTAGAGCTCATGAGGGTAATCTGTGTGTGGAGGCGGGAGACATCAGTAGGGTTCTTAATGAATACTTTGCGTCTGTTTTCACAAAGGAGAGGGGCGAAGCAGACATTGCTATCGGAGGGGAGGAGTGTGAAATATTAGATGAAATAAACATAGTGAGCGAGGAAGTATTAAGGGGTTTAACAGCTTTAAAATTGGATAAATCCCCTGGCCCGGATGAAATGTATCCCAGGCTGTTAAGCAAAGCAAAAGAGGAAATAGCAGAGGCACTGACCATCATTTTTCAATCCTCTCTGGCTTCAGGTGTGGTGCCGGAGGACTGAAGGACTGCTAATGTGGTACCCTTGTTTAAAAAGGGAGAAAAGGATAGGCCCAGTAATTACAGGCCAGTCAACCTAACCTCGGTGGTGGGAAAATTATTGGAAAGAATTCTGAAGGACAGGATAAATCTTCATTTAGAAAGACACGGATTAATCAAGGATAGTCAGCATGGATTTGTTAAGGGAAGGCCGTGTCTGACAAACTTGATTGCATTTTTTGAGGAGGTAACAAGGAGGGTAGATGAGGGTAGTGCGTTTGATGTAGTGTATATGGACTTTAGCAAGGCTTTTGATAAGGTTCCACATGGCAGACTGGACACGAAGTTAAAAGCCCATGGGATCCAGGGCAAAGTGTCAAGTTGGATTCAAAACTGGCTCGGAGACAGGAAGCAGAGGGTAATGGTTGATGGGTGTTTTTGTGACTGGAAGGCTGTTTCCAGTGGGGTTCCGCAGGGCTCAGTACTAGGTCCCTTGCTTTTTGTGGTATATATTAACCATCTTGACTTGAATATAGGGGGTATGATTAAGAAGTTTACAGATGATACTAAAATCGGCTGTGTGGTTGATACTGAAGAAGGAAGCTGTAGACTGCAGGAAGATATCAATAAATTGGTCAGGTGGGCAGAACAGTGGCAAATGGAATTCAATCCGGAGAAGTGTGAGGTAATGCATTTGGGGAGGGCTAACAAGGAAAGGGAATACACATTAAATGGAAGGACACTGAGTAGTGTAGAGGCACAAAGGGACCTTGGAGTGCATGTCCACAGATCCCTGAAGGTAGCAGGCCAAATAGATAAGGTGGTTAAGAAGGCATACAGAATGCTTGCCTTTATTAGCCGTGGCATAGAATACAAGAGCAGGGGGGTTATGCTTCAACTGTATAAAACACTAGTTAGGCCTCAGCTAGAGTACTGCGTGCAGTTCTGGTCACCACATTACAGGAAAGATGTGATTGCACTAGAGAGGGTACAGAGGATATTTACAAGGATGTTGCCGGGAGTAGAGAATCTTAACTATGAGGAAAGACTGGATAGGATGGGTCTGTTTTCCTTGGAACAGAGGAGGCTAAGGGGAGACCTTATTGAAGTGTATAAAATTATGAGGGGCATAGATAAAGTGGATAGAAAGGACCTATTTCCCTTAGCAGAGGGGTCAAAAACCAGGGGGCACAGATTTAAAGTAATTGGGGGAAGGTTTAGAGGGGATTTGAGGGGAAATTTCTTCACCCAGCGGATTGTGGGGTCTGGAACTCACGGCCTGAAAGGGTGGTAGAGGCAGAAACCCTAACCACATTTAAAAAGTACTTGGATGTACACTTGGGATGCTGTAACTTGCAGGGCTACGGACCAAGAGCTGGGAGGTGGGATTAGGCTTAGATAGTTCTTTGTTGGTTGGCGCGGACATGATGGGCCGAAATGGCCTCCTTCCGTGCTGTAACTTTCTATGATTCTATGATTCTAATGGCTGAAGTGACTGAGGGAAAGCATTTCTTTTCCTGTAACAGTGGAAAGGTATGTGAGCTGCAGGGTGGCTATTCAGAAGAGACTGAAACTTATTGGCGTTGTAAGTCACAATCTCACTTCTGACCAATCAGAACTTTCCAGTCCCTGTAGGGAAAGAAAACCCTTATTCTTGTCCAAATATTTCCTGCTGGGAGCAGGCTGAAACACCTGGCTGTATGTTTTCCTCATAACAGAGACTGGGAATAACAAATAACGCAGTGAGTTTAGAGTACTTCCTCAGGAAGAAACAATGTTTCTCATTTATTTTAATTTTATTATTCAGCAGCATGACTCATAAAATGTTGCACTTTACAGTGTTATCTCTTTAATTGGCTGAACTAACTCCTTTGTCTTCTCATAAATCAACCCTGACTGTGAAATGTGGGTCCTTTACCAACAAATGCACAACATTTCCTGCTTCAACACAATAGCCATCATTTAAGCCAATGCCATTTATATCCTGCATTGGAGCTGACGTCTGTTTTGTGGTCTCAGGGAGTCAGTTTAATAACAATATTATAAATGCGTTTTGTAGCACTTAGTTGAAAACAAACTCCTATAACCTGTCCTTTCATATGACACCAGCTATTGGCGATAGACTTTGCTCTACTTAGGTGTACAATCCCCTGTCAGCATTCTCTGAAAGGCTCTCTTATTAAATCACAGACCATTTTCTCGCTCCCCATGATCTGTCAGCAATAAAGAATTTGTTTACTGAAAATCACACACCACTCACTCCTAACCACCATCTGCCACACTGATGAGCACAGCACTGTCATAAAAAAATCTGCTTCATCTTCATCACACCAAACTAGAACTTACAATTTAGATGAGAGATGAATTATCTAAAATTAATGGAGACTATACGCACCGACTCACATATTTTCATCTTTCTACCTACATTGACGTGAACGACATTCTTGGTGACTGGAAAGATCAGCAAATAAAACGTAAAAAGCTGTGTGTACCTCTGTGCATAATCCATTATCCTACAACATACAGATTGTGGAACAAGGCACCAAATGACATGGGACACTTATTATATTTTCCACCATCTATTCAAGTCAGCTGTAGCCAGAGTTAACCTCCAAGGTCATTTGATTTGGATCTGTGTAAATTAGTTCAGTACGCCCTCCCTCTTCCATGTAAATGTGTTAATAGACAAAACCCAAAGCTGTCTAGAAAATAGCAATTGCTTGTGTTAAAAAAAATAACTAAATCCAGATGCAGATTTTGAAAAATGCAGATCAGTATCTGAATCCAAATTTGGTTGAACTGGCTTTGTGCAACCTTAGTTAGAATGTGAGTTAAAAAGATTCATTTTGTGCACAGGACTACATCTCACTTAGCAAGCAGTGCACTGAGCTGACACTATTGACCACCATTAATTGAATGAGAGCCACTTGCTTTACTCTAATATTAGAAGTTTCAGTGTTAATATTCTACATCTGTGGATATATATGGGTATATATATTTATAATTTTAGCCTATTTAAAAAGTAATAAATCTTTACATCTCCGCAGTATGACCCAGCTAAAGGTGTGCCAAGTCACCAAGGTGACTCACCCTCTGATCTTCTCACCCTGCCGAGGAGCAAGTTCTTCCCTCCACCACATGATGGAATGGAGATCAGGATTATGTGGGAAATTTTGTATGCAAACCCTCATCTTATCACTCCATGTCCAGCATGTTACAGCAGACAGTACTACTGTAATATTTAAATACTCCATTTGTTTAGTGTGAATATCAATACTATGAGCAAACATTTTACAAAATGCCAGGTCTTTACTCTTTTGAAGAGAAGGAATATGAAAATATGCAATCACCATATTCATCTGCCTAAATTTGGTACATTTTTTTTAACTCAGCTGCATTCACATCCCATTTATACTAACTGAAAATGTTCTTGTAGTTTCCTTACAATAGAAAAATAATTCAAGTGGTTCCTGGACTTATTACACAATCTCCATTATTTATTTTTCTGTTGATAACCACTTCACTGTTATGAAATGTACTTCAAATCTTGTTTTACTTGTTGCTTTGCTGACTGGATATAGCACCAGAAAACCTTAGTGTTGATTGGTACAGAATACAATAAGAAAGCATGGAACAAGATGAGGCTATTCAGCCTGTCAGGCCCATTCCATCCACAGACCATGTACAATTTACCTTCTCTTAGAAGCTGACCAGTTTAGTTTTCTGAGGGAAACTTCTACAAAATTTCTCCCAGCCTTTTCCCCCATGATAATCAAGCAAAATTCAACAATATCAATTTAACTTTACATTGTACATTATTTGAACATTCATCAGTCCCTGAGATGACATTTGCATGGTCCAAGCAGCTGAAGAATGCTGTTTGCCATAGACTATTTGCTCATCTCTATCCATACTTACCCGTATAACCTTCCATTCCTTTCCTAACCAACTATTATTCCAGCTGTATCTTAAAGGAGTTAATTAACATAACATTAAAGCTATTACTGAGAACCTATTTCATGTGGGAAATATATGTAGATGTACTTTTGTCTCCATTATCTATGTCTCTCAGCATTTCAAGTACCTGAATCATGTCTCTGCTGAATCTTACTTTCTCCAATGAAATCAAGGTCTTAAAAGAAGTGGCTAGTGAGATAGTTGATGCGTTGGTTTTAATTTTCCAAAATTCCCTAGATTAGGGGAAGGTTCCATTAGATTGGAAAATAGCAAATGTAACTCCTTTATTCAAAAAGGGAGGGAGACAGAAAGCAGGAAGCTACAGGCCAGTTAGCTTAACATATGTCAAAGGGAAGATGTTAGAAGCTATTATTAAAGACGTTATAGCAGGGCACTTAGAAAAGTTCAAAGTAATCAGGCAAGGGAAATCATGTTTAACCAATTTATTGGAGATCTTTGAGCAAGTATGTGCTGTGGATAAAGGGGAACCGGTGGATGTACTGTACTTAGATTTCCAGAAGGCATTTGATAAGGTGTCACATCAAAGGTTATGGTGGAAAATAAAAGCTCATGGTGTAGGGGATAACATATTGGCATGGATAGAAGATTGGCTAGCTAACAGGAAACAGAGAGTAGGCATAAATGGGTCATTTTCTGATTGGCAAGATGTAACGAGTGGTGTGCCACATGAATCAGTGCTGGGGCCTCAACTTTCTACAATTTATATAAATGACTTGGATGAAGGGACCGAAGGTATAGTTGCTAAATTTGCTGATGACACAAAGATAGGTAGGAAAGTAAATTGTGAAGAGGACATAAGGAGGCTACAAAGGGATATAGATAGGTTAAGTGAGTGGGCAAAGATCTGGCAAATGGAGTATAATGTGGGAAAATGTGAAGTTGTCCATTTTGGCAGGAAGAATAAAAAAGAAGCATATTATCTAAATGGTGAGAGATTGCAGAGCTCTGAGATGCAGAGGGATCTGGGTGTCCTAGTGCATGAATCGCAAAAGGTTACTATGCAGGTACAGCAAGTAATTAGGAAAGCTAATAGAATGTTTATTGCGAGGGAAATTGAATACAAAAGTAGGGAGGTTATGCTTCAGTTATACAGGGCATTGGTGAGACCACATCTGGAGTACTGTGTACAGTATTGGTCTCCTTATTTAAGGAAGGATGTAAATGCATTGGAAGCAGTTCAGAGAAGGTTTACTAGACTAATACCTGGAATGGGCGAGTTGTCTTATGAGGAAAGGTTGGACAGGCTAGGCTTGTATCCGCTGGAGTTTAGAAGAGTAAGAGGTGACTTGATTGAAACATATAAGATCCTGAGGGGTCTGGACAGGGTGGATGTGGAGAGGATGTTTCCTCTTGTGGGAGAATCTAGAACTAGGGGTCACTGTTTAAAAATAAGGGGTCGCCCATTTAAGACAGAGATGAGGAGAAATTTTTGGAACTCTCTTCCTCAGAGGGCGGTGGAAGCAGAGTCTTTGAATATTTTTAAGGCAGAGGTAGATAGATTCTTGGTAAGCAAGGGGGTGAAAAGTTATCGGGGGTAAGCGGGAATGTGGAGTAATCGGATCAGCCATGATCGAAGGGGCGAGTGACGTACTCCTGCTCCTAATTCGTATGTTCGTATGTAAGTTCTGATTTGTGAGTAATCGTTCATATCTTTAAGCCCAGGTCGTGGAATCATCTGTGTAGCCTTTAGTGAACCCCCTCAACAGTCCAAAAATGTGTGGGTTAGGTTGATTTGGCTATGATAAATTGACCCTTAGTGTAAGGGGGGATTAAATATGTGGGGTTATGGGGATAGGATGGGATATGTTAGGGGGAATTAAATACGTGGGGTTACGGGGGTAGGGTGGGATATGTGTACTGTGGGGATTAAAGCAGGGACAGGGTACTGGATTTGGATGATCAGCCATGATCGTATTGAATGGCGGAGCAGGCTCGACGGGCCGAATGGCCTACTCCTGCTCCTAGATTCTATGTTTCTATGTTTCTATGTTTAACACATTCATCTCCTTGAAAGGTAGCCTTGATTACATAAGGATAGAATAACTTGCTTTAAATTACAAGTAAATTCCTTCTAGGTTCATCCCAGTAATTGATTAGGTTTGTTGATAAGAGCTTTTGCTTCGATACTTTCTATAGTCAATAATTACATTCAAATCCTCTTCCTTTTCCAACTTTGCTAATTAACATCCTCTCATCCTGTATAAGTCTTACGTTTCTTGTTCCAATTTGTATTATCTTATGCTTATATCCATAGTAAAAGTCCAACTGTCATCCTTTAGCTCATCCACATTAGTGGTCCTGTTCCCTGTGCATACCTAGCCCCATAATAGGTTCACTAGATTGATCCCTGGGATGAGAGGGTTGTCCTATGAGGAGAGATTGAGTAGATTGGGCCTATACTCTCTGGAGTTTAGAAGAATGAGAGGGGTCTCATTGAAACATATAAGATTCAGAGGGGGATTGACAGGGTAGATGCTGAGAGGTTGTTTCCCCTGGCTGGAGAGTCTAGAACTAGGGGGCATAGTCTCAGGATAAGAGGTCGACCATTTAAGGCTGAGATGAGGAGAAATTTCTTCACTCAGAGGGTTGTGAACCTTTGGAATTCTCTACCCAAAAGGGCTGTGTATGCAGAATTGTTGAGTATATTCAAGGCTGATCTAGATAGATTTTTGACTGTAAGTGAATCAAGTGATATAGGGATCGGGTGGGAAAGTAGAGTTGAGGTCGAAGTTCAGCCATCTTATTGTATGGTGGAGCAGGCTCGAGGGGCGGTATGGCCTACTCCTGCTCCTAAATCTTATGTTCTTATAATACACTTTATATCATCAGCAATGGTTATAATATCCTCCTCCATATTTGGTTACATATAGTTTGAACAGGAGAACCAGGACAGATCCTACGGAACTTCACAGTTATTGAACCACAGTGCCTTTTCCGAATATTAGCACCTCCAGCTTCTTATTGCCAATGCAGCTAGCTAATTTGGCGATAATCACATGATTACTGATCTTTACAAGGTTTACATAAGAAATTTATCACATAATTTCTGTAAACTCAAGTGAATTATATCTACTGGATCTGTCTCATCCACTAATGTCTACAACCTCATGCTATAGCCTCTTGCTTCTGAATCCACTTTGACTACCTTTTATTGGCTCTGTGCTCTCTCAATGAGCATGGTAGCAGCCTGTAAAATGTTCTCAAGCATTTTCTTCACCTATGGATGTTCTGGTAACTTGTCTATAATTCTTGGATTCATGTCTCAGCCCCTTTTGAATATCATGACAATGTTAGCTATCCTCCAGTACTCCAGCTCTGAAGTGCTTCTAAACATTAACCAGAACCACTTTTGCATCACTCAATTCCTTGAGGATTCCAGAATATATCCCATCTGGTCCCAGTTACATTGAGACAATGAATTATTTTTTCATTGCACGTTTACTGATTTCCATGTATGTTGTAGATTCCTGAGTCAAATGAATTAGATTCGGAATTTGTCTATAGTTTTCATTTATGAATCCACTCAACATATCCTATTTCCTCACTAAAACTTTGATCCTAATTATCAGATTTTATCACATTTGCGTGGTCACGTTAAGCCAAAAAAAACCTCCTTGAATCTGTCTTGGTTTAGAGCAGTGGCTGAGAAGAAAGTTCAGTATGTGTCACACCTGATGTATTAATGTACATGATTTAATAAGAAAACAAATTGACAGTGACAATTAATGTTCATTATGAGTTATTAAATACAAATTAGATATCTAATATATTTTAAAAGAACATAATTAAATGTTGAACATTTAGAGTACTATAATTTGATTAATTTGTTTAAATATCAGTTAGGGAGCACTATTAATAATGACTCTTCTTCTTGGTTGCTTTTCAAATTGGGTGTTCTTATTGCAAAGCTGCTCTCATATTTTTCAGAAAGCAATGCACATATATTAGAGGACAAATTTGATGTTCTGTCAGCTGCTTAAGAAACCGCTCAAAAAGTCCAGTAAAAATTGAGCAAAATGATTTATTTTTTTATTTTTTATTAAAATGGATAAATTTGACACTGCACAAAATTGAAATGAGTTTTTCAGGGCCATAACCTTTGTTTAGCAGTCAGTATACTGTTACAACCCCAGTTACACCTAATCCCTTAGGGTCTAACTTTTAATGGGATATTTAACAGCGTAATTACCGCGGAAGAGCCAACGTTTTCGTCAGTTTCCATGATTTGAGAGATTGCACTGATTGCCGGCTCTGTTGGCAGGTGGGGGTGGGGTAGGGGAGGGGACACGCACAGTGCAGCCTGTGGAGGAGCAGTGAATGACAGACCACAACTTCAGGATTTTCGCAATAGGCTGTGCATGCGCTAAATCCTGAAGTCGTGGTCAGTTTCAAAGGTGAAATGACGGCGAAAGCTATCAGTTTGCTGTTATCAGAACCGCAGATTCAGGGCCAATATGTTGTGTTCCATGATACTCTGTAATGGTATTTTTGTAAAGAAAAATTTAAAAAGAAAACAACTGAACCGATCAATAGAGAGTAGTGTAATCTAACACTTTCTTTGTAATCTAGTCCTGCTCCCATATCGTTGCTATACTCACCTGCTGTCTGAAAACCACGCACTAATACTACCTTTCCTCAGATTGCCATTTCTCTCCGTAGAATTTCTCTACTTTTTTTCCCCCCAAGGCAATGCTGCTTCCCCTGCAGCTGCTGCCACCCTCCCCAGGGGCACATCTACCTTTACCTTCCATCTAGATGCTATTGCTGTTTCTGTCCCTGAGGCAACAGCCACCTTCTGGAAGCTACTGCTGCTACTTCCCGTTCCAAAGCCATCCCTACTCTCCTGCATTCAAGTTCATGGAAAGAATAAAGATTAGTACGTTCATGGCCATTACAAAACTGGAGAGCTTGAATATTCATGAGAGAGGAGCAGATGGAATGTATCCAGGAGTACTTAAAGAGGGACTCTCATCTTTCGCGCCATTTTAAAGACCAATCAATTAAAAATAATTCGGATAATTCCAAAATCACTTCCGTTTTTACAAGATTTCTGGTGATTTAAAAAAAATGTTGCTTTAAAGCTGCATGCTGATGACTTCATTGGAGAATAGCTTAGGGGAGTTAGTGAGCCCGACAGTATGCGGGAAGTGAATGAACACACGCAGCTGAAGCAGAATTACCCTGGGCTAATGACTGTATTAGGTGATGTTAATTCAGCCCTTTTACATGATCAGAAACAGTAAATTCTGTGTCAGTACCCTGATGATTTTGTCACTGTTAAACAACAGTACTAATAAAAACGGGTAGAGAAAGATCAATAGCCTTTCAGGTTAACCATAATTCTTTGTAACTAATTGATTTTTAAAAGAGGCTTCTGTTAGTGAGATTCAGTTTGCTAAGAAATTAGGATAGAAGTAGGGGGAGCTGTGGCTGAATTATTTCACTGTTCATTAAATATAGCAGTAGTATCAGAAAAACCACAAAATAGCTGGTGTTGTTCCATGTTTTTAAAAAGGTCAGAGGCATTAAGTTAGGATTTATAGGTTGTTGGTTTGGCATCTATGATAGGCAAAATACTGGAGTCTATCACAACGGAGGCAATTCAAAGCATTAAATGAGAGTAAGGCAATAATTCCAAGTGATATGAATTTATGAAAGGCTAGTCAGGCCTAACAAATTTATTAATAGAGTTCTTTAGGGATTTATCAGGATTGTTAGATTGTGGTACTATGATCATTTTATATATTGGCTTTCAGCAGGCATGTGATAGGGGACCTCAGGAGTAAAGTGAAATTTGGGATAAATGAGGAAGTTGCAAATTGAAAAATCAATTAAATAATGAGAAAAAAAGTGTAGTGACCCATGACAGACGCTGTATTTGGACAGCTAGGACTAAGTTCAGTACAGGGAATTTTGCTATTTAGAATGCTTATTTATGATTTTGATGAATATTTTAGAAGTAGAAGGTTTGACAACGTCTGAGTTATGGGTACAGGATGTTCCGAAAAATTGGAATTAAATTCAAATATCTACGTAATTAGTAATTTAACCGATCAATTGAAAAAAGATCTCGGTGCAATTGTTTATTAAACCTCCTAAAAATACCACAAGAATGTGTTAGACACCTTTTAAGAAAATAACAAGGAAGGTAAGATTTTGGGTAATGATCAGGTTGGGGCTTGCCTTATCATCTTTGAGGGGGTTGGAAAGGATTTTTTGATAGACGGTTCCTAAATTTAGTATGGGTCTCTGTGTTTTTGTGAGGGTAGGGTGTGGTAGAGAGAAAATATGAGACAATGTACTACTTACCCCACCTGAATCATATTTCCTACCAGTGAATTATAGAAGACCATGATGGTGTTCCTCTCCCCATTGTTCTTCCCTCCCCACTTAGTGAAGGAGGCTGTTTGATGGTGAATGACCAGCAAGAGGAGGAAAATAATCTTGGTTCTTTGGGATAGTAGTTTAATAGTTTTGATCTGATCATTTCAACTATTTACTTGCATTTGACCTACTGCCAATCATTTGTGGCTCAGGACAAAGTGAAGTCCATTTTAATATAGAATCATAGAATGATACAGCACAGAAGGAGGCCATTCAGCCCATTGTGCCTGTGCCGGCTCTTTCGTAGAGCTATCCAATTAATCCCACTCCCCTGCTCTTTCTACATAGCCCTGTATTTTTTCACTTCAAGTATTTATCCAATTCTCTTTTGAATGTTGCTATTGAATCTGCTTCCATCACCCTTTCACACAGTGCATTTCAGATCACAACAACTTGCCGTGTAAACAAAGGGCTGGATTTTGTCAGTGTGGGCGGGCTGGGGCGTGTCAGGTGGAAATCGTGTCAGGACCCCGACTCCTAAGTGATGTGTTGAAAAAGTGGGATTTTCCCCCAATTGGGCAATTGATTTCCTGCGTGTGGGAACCACTGGCCCAATGAGTCTTTTCATACAGAAAGTCGCCTCCGATGACGTCATCAATGCTGCTGGATTTAAGGCCTGCAAGCAGCCTTGATTCGTCTGGAGACTGCAAAGGCTCTGCAATTTATATGAAGGAGTTGAATTGTGGAAAATGTCAATGATCAAGCAAAAGTGTGCTCCTCGGTTTGATGAGCCCTCCCTCCAAGCTCTGGTGCACGGAGCCAGCTGTAATAAGGAGGTGCTGTTCCCTTCCTCAGGGAGAAAAAAGCCACCCCAGCAGACAAAAGCTGTGTGGCTACAAGTGGCCCAGGAGGTCAACTCCATTTCGCTGAGCCGCAGAACCTGGCTGCAATGCAGGAAGAGGTTTCATGACCTTCTCCGCACAGGAAAAGTGAGTATGACTTTCCCATCACCCTCAATCTGATCCCCATCGCCTCTCCTCACCAGCACTCTGCTTTGCCAATCTCTTCCTCCAGATGCCACTTACATCCCTGCACCCTTATCCATTCCCTCTCTCTCTATGGTCACATTCACTTAACTATTCGACATGCATCCCTCACACTCCCTGTCACTGTGATGCCATGACAACAACAACTTTCAACATGCAGGGAGGGTCCTTTGTATCCTTCTAAGAATCTATGTTATGGATTCTCTACACTCACTGCTTCATTCTCACTCAAACTCCACTTGTGTCCCTCATTGCAGGAAAAGAGAGCCCACAATAAGAGGGAAAGAGCCATGACAGGAGGAGGGCCACCCTCAGTAGGCCCAGCTCACCCCCTGGGAGGAGGCGGCCCTGGAAATTGCTGGGATCGAGGAGGATACCCAAGTGGGGGACGGACAGACGGGCGCATCACAGCAAGCTGGTGACAGAATAGTTTGGAATCTCTCTCATTGACATAGCATGAGTCACTGATAATGATTCTGATGCTCTAACAGATTGACGTATGATCATCTGCAATATTCAATGTGCATGTAACTTTGGCCTCACATCTCTAACACTTTCCTTTACTCCCCCACAGGACCTTCGAAAGCCCCTGTCCCCACTATCCAGGAGGAACAGCCTGAGCCTCCAGACTCCTTAGAGGAAGCTGCAACCTCTGAGGGTGCAGCGCCAGCAGAATTCAGCACACCCAGCACCAGCGCAGACACTCACACCTCGGTGGGACATTCGCGAGATAGTGTAGTCACCTGGCGCATCACAGCTCACAAGTGAGCATCAGCAGATGGTGGAGACAGGGACAGCAGTGGAGAGTCCTCGTCGGAGGGCGCAGGACTCTGCCAGCTCGGCTCAGCTGCATGTCGACCCTGTGCCTCTGGGTCCATCCAGAAGGAGAGCGGTGCTGGAACTCCAGGAACAGGTGCAGGAGTCTCTGGCAGATTTTGTCTCCAGGGTCGCTGCGAGTGTGGAGCGAATGGAGGAGTCCATCGCAAACATGAGCAGAGCCTTTGTGGAGGCATTGGCAACCTACGTGGAAAGAATAGCTACCTCCATGGTAAGGCTGGCTACGGTAGAGAAGAGGATGGCTACGGTAGAGGAGAGGATAGCTATGTCCATGGAGGAGCTTATTCGCCAGGGTATTGTAAACATGGTCATTGTTCAGAATAGAATGACATCTCTTGAGGAGCGATGGTCAGCTATTGAGCAAACAAACCAGACCTTCATGGAAGTCCTCTGGAGTAGGACTTCCAGTGCAGAAACGGGTCCTCATGGCCCCCCTGCAGTGCAGCAAGGTGCTGTCAAGCCACTTGCTATCTCTGAAGTGGGGCTGACCCATGAGAGGGATGTTGGTGGCAGACAACAAGGAAGTGTGGTCTCCTCTCCAAGCGCTCACACGACCATGCCACAGCAAAGCCCTCGGTCAGAGCCCCACCAGAGTCCACACCCAACTGAAATGGGCGTCTCAGGCCCAGCACAGCCGCAGGAGCAGCAGACTGTTGGCAAGCCGCACAGGTTCGCCACCCCAGAGGACGCCCGCCAAAGGTGTCGATACAGGAACAGCAAGAGAGTGAGCAAGGGGCCTCCACATCTGCTGAAGCCACAGGAGAAGCACCACGTAGGAGCATGCGTAAGAGGAAGATAATGCACAAGTAGTCACAAGGGTAGTCACTTGGGTGCTGTGTTGTTTTGTTTTTGGACCAGCCATCATTGTGATTGTATTATAAAGTGTTTTGATGGCAAACTGTTGAAGTTGTGGCCTGTGTCATTTCGCAAATGGGACTTTCACATTGAGGGCTTAGTGCGCCTTGCGATTGTCAGAATGGTGGTCAGAGTGATAGGATTCCGCAGGTTCTTGTCCATTGTCGATGCTCTGGTAAGAAGGAGCGAGACTAAAGTGTTTGATTGTGCAGGCTAAGCAAATCTGGCCAGCATGAGTGCGTCCCTTGCATCCCGGGCAGCAATGTTGTCGCGCGCTGGTGCCTTCTGGCCTGTGCAACTTCAGGTGGGTGACTAGCAGCTTGGCGCTCCTGTTGATGCTCCTGCTGTTGGTGCTGCTGTTGCTCATGGTTCTGCTGCTGCCGCGGCTGCTCTGTGACCGAATCTGATGTCCAGGAGAAAAGGAATTAAATGGTCGCTATGCTTCTGGTATATGCCTCAGTTGAGGAAGCGCTTAGTCAAGGTGGGGAGCGGGGTTTCCCAGGAGGTCACACTGCAGATGGGTGTCAGGCTCCAAACTTCCACAACACTGAGTATGCCTGCTAAAAGTTCCCCCAGACCTGAAACAACAAAGTTCTGCCACCTGCAAATGATCATTGGTGAAAACTCCTTTGTAATGGTGGAGCTGCAGCTGTGAGTAAGCAATCCACTTGTGAGGCCGCCAGCATTACCTGGCATGTTCCAGAGGAGGCGTGTAGGATGGGGGGAAAGGCCTCTCAAAATGGGATTATAGAGGCAATTAAGTGGTTGTTAAGGGCCTTAAGGGCCTATCCTGCCTCTTGGAGGCAGGATGGAAAGGGGGTCAGAAAACACGCATTTGGAAAAATTGCTCGGAGGCGGGACGGAGGCGGGATCGGGCCCGCCCGCCATTTTTGGCGATTTTAACAACTCACACGCCTCCAATCCCGCCTTCTCGGGCCTGGCAAAATCGAGCCCAGAGTTTCCTCATGTTGCCTCCAATGTTCCCAGTAATTTTTTGGGGGCCGCGCGGCCCCTTTAACAGGCTGCGCGGCCCATTCAAAAGTCCCCAGTGGACCCCTGGAGCACTGCACGGTCGCGTAGCTTAAAGAGAACATTGGTCGCCTCTGGTTCTTTTGCCAATCACCTTAAATCTGTGTCCTCTTTTTACCGATCCTTCTACCACTGGAAACAATCTCTCCTTATTTACTCTATCAAAACCATTCATGATTTTGAACACCTCTATCAAATCTCCACTTAACCGTCTTTGCTCTAAGGAGAACAACCCCAGCTTCTCCAGTCTCTCCACATAACTGAAATTCCCCATCCCTGGTATCATTCTCTTCAAGGCCTTGATATATTTCCTAAAGTGTGGAGCCCAGAATTGAACACAATACTCCAGCTAAAGTTTAACCAGTGTTTAATAAAGGTTTCGCATAACTTCCTTGCTTTTGTACTCTATTTCTCTATTAATAAAGACAAGTATTCCATATGCTTTTTTTAACAGCCTTCTCAACTTGTCCTACCACCTTCGAAGGTTTGTGTACATACACCCCCAGGTCTCTCTGTTCCTGCACCCCCTTTAAGATTGTACCATGTAATGGCCAGGCAGATACCAAAAAAATGCAGAGCTTGCAGGGGCTCTTCCCTCAATTAAAGGGAAGAGCTCCCCGTTGCAAGGTCTACATTTTTTTTGGCATCTGCTGGAGTACCGGGGTGCGGGAGTGCTGGGCTGACCGATTTTTTTTCATGTTGGCTGGCCACCGCGCCTTTAAATGGCGCCCTGCGAGTGGCCGGCCTCACTGTTTGCGTCCCCTGCAGCAGTTGGTAACATCGCCCGGCGCTTCTGCGGGGTGCGTGGGGGAATCTTTCTCCCAGGGCGCTGCGCCCGGAGATGACGTCATGATCTCTGGGTGCAGAAGATCGTGGTTATACCCGGTAACGCCGCCGCTAACCTCCCATGGAATTTCACGGGAGGCGTGGTTAGTGCCTTGGGGGGGGTGGTGAAAAGCCATTTGCGCCCCATTAGCACCTCACACTATACCAAAGTCCAGGCCATTAATATATATCAAAAAGAGCAGTGGTCCTAATACCGACCCCTAGGGAAATACACTGAATACCTCCCTTCAGTCTAAAAAACAACCATTCAGTACTACTCTCTGCTTTATGTCCCTTAGCTAATTTTGTATCCAAGCTGTCACTGTCCCTTTAATCCCATGGGCTTTAATTTTGCTAACAAATCTATCATGTGGTACTTAATCAAATGCCTTTTGAAAGTCCATATACACATCGACCGCACTACCCTCATCCACTCTCTCCGTTACTTCATCAAAAAACTCGATCAAGTTAGTCAAACATGATTTGCCTTTTACAAATCCGTGCTGACTTTCGTTTATTCGCCCATACATTTCCAAATGTCAATTAATTTTGTCCCGGATCATTGTCTTTAAAAGTATCTCCACTACCAACATTACACTGACTGGTCTGTAGTTGTCGGGTTTATCCCTTTCCCTTTTTTTTAAACAGGGGTGTAACATTTGCAATCTTTCAGTCCTGTGGTACCACCCCCATATCCAAGGAGGATTGGAAGATTGTGGCCTCTGCAATTTCCACCCTTACTTCCCTAACCTAGGATGCATCCCATCCAGACCAGGTGACTTTTCTACTTTGAGGACTGACAACCTTTTAAGTACATCATCTTTATCTATTTTTATCCTGTCCAATATCACTACTGCCTCCTCCTTTACTGCTACATTGACAGCATCCTCTTCTCTAGTGAAGACAGACGCAAAGTACTCATTTAGTACCTCAGCCATGCGCTCTGCCTCCACAAGAAAATCTCTTTTTTGGTCCCTAATCGACTCTTCCTTTGACTACCCTTTTACTATTTATATGTTTATAAAAGATTTTTTATAAGAAATATCTTTTTAATGTGCCAAATTGAGATTGCTACCACAAGCAAACTACCTGATAGGTGTCCCTGGCAGTATGATCATGCCCTGACACTCTGAGGATTAACTGCTTTTGGTACGAGTCTATTCCAAATATCCATATTAGAAAGTCTGCGGCTGCGATTTTGCCGGCGCTCAGAGGGCGGGTTCGGAGGTGGGTCCGCTATCAAAATCGCAATGATTGACGGCAGGTTGGGACCCACTGTGAACCCGCCTCCATGGAAGTTTCCAAAGTGTCGGGTCTGTGATTTCAGAACTGACCCGACACCAAACGGCGGGGGAGGCATTTAGGATAGTTAGCTGCTCATTAACTGCTTGTTAAATACTATTTTACCAGCCTATTTCTATTTTCCCACATTTTCAATGGGGTTCACATCGTTCGGAGATCACGTCAGTTAAGTATGTCAGGAGATCAATCGAGCTGAATAGTTCCCAGCTGCAACTGCAGTATAAAATCTAACCTTTCACATCTGTTCAGTCTGCAATGTCAGAAGTTGCTGATTTAAGGACTGGGAATACACATTTGATCTGTATTAGGGGGGAGATTTTGCCAGCCCTGGGGAGGTGGGTATGTAGGCGGGACTGCTAGGAAAATGGCAGAATTTGGGGGCGGGTGCCCAACCCGCCTCAACCCGCCTCCATGCTATCTTCCTAGGAGGCGGGTAGCTGTCCCGTGCCGGGTCCCGTCTCCTTGGAGGCAGGAAGGGATTAAAGCCTATTAACTGTAGTTAACAGGCAGAAAATAGGATTATCCCCTTTTTGCCCTCACAAGTGCGGGCTTCCCGAAGGCTCCAAAATACGCCAGCTCAGTGAGGCGAGTACTGGGTCTGCGGGGGTCGGGGGGGTGCAAAAGTGCGGTGTGAAGGTAAGTGATGGGTGCAAGAGTGTAGAGGTGAGTATCTGAGGGAAGTGCAAAGTGTTTTAAAAAGTGTACTTACCTTTGTTTCTTCCTGCAGGCTTCAGTCGGTGTCTATGCGGAGAGTCTCGGACCTCGATGTTGCAGATGAGAGATGGCCGTTGCATTCTCAAATGCAACAACCATCTCATTTCTGTGAAAGAAAGAAGGTTGATGAGGTCGTGTGTGCAAGACCTCATAAAACTGCAGAGAATGTCACTGTTTGACAGCTTCACAGAGCTGTCAAATGATAACAATTCATTTGTAACAAATTTTTGACAGATGAAACGTCACGTCATACGTTGACGTGCTCTGCAACCGGCTTTCCCTTAATTGGTCTGCTAAGCCTTCTGGGCGGGCTTAACAAGGTCAATTAAGGAAAAATAGCGTGGGTTGGCCACAAATTGATGGAGGTGGGACTAAAACCCGACAAGCAGCAGTCCCGTGTCCAATGTGCCCCCATTCACAAAATCGCCCCCGAGGCTGTAAGTGTGAGGTGTAAACTCTATATGCACTGTCACCTCCTTGGAATAACCTCTCTCCTCATTGACTGATTGCTTCTACCATCTCATCCTCAACTGCCATATATAACAGCAGAATGGGAACGATTTATACTCTCTCATCCTGGTCCTCAGAATCGGAAGATGATCATCCGCAGCAGCAGCAGAACCAGGCACACCAGCAGCACCAACAACAAGAGCGCCAACCTTCTCCTTAACCACCTGATGCTGCACAGGTCAGAGGCCATCAGCACAGGGCTGCACCACACCGCAGGAGATACGCCCAACACAGGGTTTACAGGCTGAGGCTGAGTAGCAGTGCCAAAGGAGGCTGAGAATTTTGCGATAAGTAGTCGCAGACATTTGCACAATGCTCGGTCAAGACCTGCAGCCCAGAGGAGCGGGTGGACACGCCTTACCAGTGGCTGTCAAGGTCACCACCACCCTCAACTTCTTTGCGTCAGGCTCCTTCCAGGGATCAGCAGCAGACATTAACGTCAGCTCCCAGTCGGCCGCCCACAGATGCATCACGCAGGTCACCGATGCCCTCTTTGACAAGTCCGCCAATTACATCCACTTTTCCACTGATGAAGCCAGTGTTACCGAGCGGACGCTCGGCTTTGTCAATCTGGCTGGCTTCCCACAGGTGCAGGGCATCATCGACTGCACACATGTGGCCATCAGGGCACCTCATCAGAACCCAGCAGCATTTGTCAACCGCAAGGGCTTCCACTCCCTTAACGTGCAGCTGGTGTGCAACCATAGGAAGAGCATCATGCATGTGTGCACCAAGTTCCCTGGCAGCTGCCATGACTCTTACATCCTGCACCAGTCCAATGTCCCTCAGCTTTTCGCACTGCCAAACGAACGTTCCGTCTGGCTCCTTGGAGACAAGGGCTATCCCCTGAAGACATAACTAATGACACCATTGAGGAGGCCCTCAAATGAGTCTGAGGACTGTTACAATCAAAGCCACATTTCCACCAGAAGTCTCATAGAGCAAACAATTGGGTTGCTCAAAATGCGCTTCAGATGCCTGGACAGATCTGGTGGAGCCCTTCAGTACGCACCAGCCAGGGTTTCGAGAATCGTCGTTATGTGCTGTGCCCTGCACAACATCGCACTGCAGCGAGGATTAGCGCTGCATGAGGAAGAAGGCGCAGAGCGTACAGCCTCTTTAGAGGAGGAGGAGGAGGAGGAGGAGGAGGAGGAGGACAAGAATGAGGGTCAGCAAGAGGAAGACCTGGAGGAGGCGGCTGACCCAGTGGGACCAGCACGCGAGCACATTGCTGCCCGTGATGCCAGGGATGGCCTAATCAATGCCAGATTCACCTAACTTTATGCAGCACAGACATGTGGCTGCCACATACACATGAATGTTGGCATGACCACCATAGAGCCTCTCTACAATGAACTGTTCAATCCTTGCACTGTCACCACCATTGCTGGACATTAAAGGTGCCCTTACCCTTGTCTGTGCCACTTCAATATTGACCACACATATGGCAACAAATTCAAACATTCAGAAAACATTACTTTATTACAACAAAATAAAAGAACAGAAACTTAACATTCATTTATAGCAAATCACCCAAGTAACTACCCTTGGGACTATTTATGTGGGAGCTTTCTTTTACGCGTACTTCTACGTGGTACTACCCCATGTGGCTTCACCAGATGTAGAGTCAGCCTGCTCACTTCCCTGCTGTGCCTGCTTAGACGCCTTTGGCAGTCATCCTCTGGGTTTTGGAGCCTTTGAGGGCCCTGCCAAAGTCTGCTCCTCCTGCAGCTGTGCAGGGCAGACTCAGCCATCACTGTTCGGGGAGGCATCTGGGGCTCTGATTGGCAAGGTGGGGGGAAGTTTGAGTGCTTGGAATGGAGGCCCCACTTCCATGTCCCCTCCCACCATCATCCCTCTCATGGGCCACCCGCACTTCTCTGCTAGCAAGTAGCTGGAGAGCAACTTGCTGCACATCAGTGGGGCCATGAGGACCCATGTCTGTACTGACGTTCCTCATAACAAGGACATCCATGAACCTGTGGTTTCTCTCCTCCATAGATGACCATCTATTTAAGTGTTACCATGTTCTCCTGAGTCTGGCAATGTATGTCTTCCATGGAGCTTGCCATCTTTTCCATGGCAGAACCTACAGTTGCCAGTGCGTGCGCCGTGGCATTGCTCATATTTGAGATGGGCTCCTCCATTCTCTGCACACTCGCAGTCACCGTGGTTGCAAACCCTGTCAGAGCCTCCTGAACTTGTTCCTGAAGCTCCAGGATCGCCCTCTTCCTGGATGGCCCCTAAGACTCAGCGTCTGCATGCAGCTCAGCAGAGCTAGGAGACTCCTGCAGCCTCCAACGAGGAGTCTCCACTGCTGTCCCTGTCTCCACCATCTGATCTTGCTCACATGTGAGTTGTGATACACCAGGTGACAACACTACTCTATCTCGCATAGGACCCACCGAGGTGTGTGTCTCTGCGCTGGTGCAGGGTGCGATCATTTCTGCTGACGCTGCTCCCTCAGAGGCTGGAGAATCCTCTGAGGAGTGCTCCTGCTCTTCCTCCTGGACAGTGGGGGGCCGGGCTCTTGATGGTCCTGTGCGAGAGTAAAGACATGAGTTAGACATGTGATATGTAGATTGCAGACACATCCCATTATGCACATGATGAGCATTCAATTTCTATTGACATCAGATCCCAAATGAGTCACTCATGATTGCAAAATAAGATGTCTGGAAAATAATTCTGTCACCAGGTTGTTCTAATGAGCCCCTCTCTCCGTCCCCCACTTCAGGCTGGTCAACTACTCCTGCAATGTCCAGAGCTGGCTCCTCAGCGTTAGTGAGCTCAGCCAGCGATGGTGGTCCACCTCCTGTTCTCTTCCTCTCCCTCTTTTGTGGACTCTCTTTTCCTGCAATGAGGGAAAGAAATGAATTTTTAGTGAGAGTTATGCAATGAATGTAAAGAATGGATAGGATAGATGCTTAGAGGGAAACTATGATGGAGTGGGGTGCCAATACCAAGTTGACTCCTTTTGAGTTGTTAGTTGTTGTCATTGCATAATGTTGAGGGTGAGTGTGAGGGATGCATAGTAAGATGGGGATATGATTCTGTACATAGGGAGACAGGGATGGGTGATGGTGCAAGGGATGTTGGGGTGAGTTAGGATGTGCAGGAGTAGGGTTGGCAATGCAGAGTGATGGGGACGTGATGACAGGCACAGCAGAATGAAGGTAAGTGTGCTTTTATACTCACTTTTCCTGAATGCAGGAGATCATTGAACCTCTTCCTACATTGGACCCAGGTGCAAGTAAACACACACCTTTCATTCACCTCCTCAGCTATTTGCAGCCAGGCTGCCTTTGTCTGGCGAGGAGGTCTCCTCCTTCCATCTCTAGTGAATAGAACCTCCCTGCATCCTCTGACTCCCTCCACAAGGACATGGAGGGAGTCATCGTTAAATCATGGCGCATCCCTTTGTCTCTCGGCAGTCATATTTCAAACAAGCAGCACTCAGGAGTATGAAATCAGAAGTGAGAGCAAATGGGGACATGGCCCCCTTAAATAGACCGGCAGCAAACGCGTCATCAGAGGAGCTCAACAGACCCACACCTTGTGATTGGGCCGGGTAACGCACACGGTGGGCTTAACAAGCCCAATCAACGCAAAATTGTTTACACAGAGCGGCTGGAGCTGGGAGCCGGGAGCGGAACCCGGCAACTACCTCTCCCGCCATGAACCTGCCTCAGCTGGCAAAATCCAGCCCTGCGAATCCATACACTCAATTGTGGCTTGTTAATTTCATACTCAGGTTATCTGGTTCTGCACTTATAGTCCAAGTTAAGTAGGCTGCTTACATTGACATTGTCTATTGATCTCAAAATCTTAAAGATTTGGATTACGTCCCTTATCAATCTTCTATTCTCAATGAGAACAAATTCAGTTCTGTGTCACTTACTTCGCAACGTAGGATCTATGTTCTGGATTGTTTTCATTGCTCTTCTCTGAATCATCCCCGTTGCACCATCAACACCAACGGCTTGTATTTCTACAGCGCCTTTAAATTTGGAAAAATCCCAAGGTGCTTCATAGAAGCATAATCAGTCTAAAATTGACCCGAACCAAAGAGTCATAGGGGGAGAAATTCAGTATCGCCCCGTTTGGGGCGCAATTATCGGCCGGGCGCAAAGTTTAGCGCCTGGCGCTAATTATCGCCTCCGACTGCAAACTTGACTTTTATCGCCCCTGGAGGTAATTGGAGCGCTAAATCAGGCGCTACACACCTGTCTTAAGGCGCAAAGGCCGAGGAGCGAGGCGCTAACTCAGAGCGCGGGCGCAGCGCAGGTGCTGTCAGTTAGCAATGGAACACAGACACACTGGCGCCAGACAGTTCTTAAAGGGGAGGGTCGATCTGCACTCCAGCCACACCCTGCTCATTGGAGCCTTGAATCTCGGCCTGGAGAGACCTGTGCCTAAATCTTCCAGCCAAGGACTATGGAGAGGGTGAGAGAACGAGCTCAGCGCTTCAGCGAGCGGGCCTTGGATGCTCTGGTTGGCACAGTGGAGCACAGAAGATCTATACTCTTCCCTGAGAGTGGCAGGAGGCCTTTGCCGCGCGAGTACAGAAGAGTGTGGAGGGAGGTGGCTCAGAGCGTCTCCTCCAGGAGCATGGTGCCCAGGACCCATGTACAATGTTGAAAAAAGTTCGACGACCTCACTCGGATCGTCAGGGTGAGTGGCTTTTTTCAATACCTCTCCATCCCTCCATCTCAACCTCACTCTATGGCCAGAGGGTCTTAAAACCCCAATGCACAACACTCATCCAACACCTATCGCCCTCTCATGAAACACACACGCACATTCCACACTTTGCATACAGTAAGGGCTATTCACCTATGGGAGGCACATCATGCAAGAACATGGCTGCATACAGTAAGGGCTATTCACCTATGGGAGGCACATCAGGCAATACCATGGCTGCATACAGTAAGGGCTATTCACCTATGGGAGGCACATCAGGCAAGACCATAGCTGCATACAGTAAGGGCTATTCACCTATGGGAGGCACATCAGGCAAGACCATGGCTGCATACAGTAAGGGCTATTCACCTATGGGAGGCACATCAGGCAAGACCATGGCTGTATATTTACTCAGATGCCGTCCTTTTTCTTGCAGGCCAAGCTATCTCATAATAGGAGACAGCAGCAACGGACGGGTGGAGGGCGGCCTCAGCTGCAACCCCTCAGCGATCTTGAGGCGCGCGTCCAGAGGATTGTGGCAAGCCGGGTGATCGGTCCCGTCGCCACTGGAGACGCCGACCCCGTTCTGGACAGCAATGGTAAGGTCAGCACCTTTTTGTCCTCTGTCCTTCCACTTGTCCCTCACAACACCAGCCTTTGACACTTTCAATCCAACTTACTAAATCGCTGCACTTATTCCTCCCTTACTGCCACCCTGTCCTCACGCTAAAGCCACTCTTGTACCTCCCTGCTTTCAGATGGTGATTCACCAGCTGAGGAGACGGGCCTTCAAGCTGCCAGTGGGAGTGAAGCTGCAGGCGAGGAGGAAGATGAAGGCGGAGCATCAGTGCCACCCTCTCCCGAGGAAGCCCATGCCCACACTGGGAACACGCCTTCCCTGGAGGGGAGCAGGGGGGAAGGGTCTGATGAGGGTGAAGCTCCAGGACCCAGCGGGCTGCAGCAACGCCATGGGGGTAGGGAAGAACGGGGGCCTTCTCCCCGGAGGGAGAGTATGCCAGCGACTCCTACTGCACTGGACGCAGAGGAGGAGCGGCTCATCGCTGAAATGAACACCCAGGCGGTGGACATGCACACTGAGCTCATGGGTGCAGTGGGAAGGGTGCCCAAATGCATTGAATCACTGGCAAGGAGTGTGGAGCACTTCGCTGTAGCACAGGCGGATGCCACACTAAAGCTTAGTGCTGCAATTCAGTCACTGGCTGCCAGGAACCCATCTCAGACTGCTCATCTCATGCAGACTCAGATTGAGGCCACGCGAGCACTGACTGCTGCCATCCTCGATGGTTCGTACACATTTCCCCGGGGCTCTCACCGCGCCGCAGCAGGCCAGCAATCTGTGCTCCAGCAGATTGCTCCGGATGCTGAAGTGCTGCACCGTGGGAGTGCCAGTGTGTCGGTCGAGCAGGGAGTTGCTGTCCTCTCTCAAGATGACAGCATTCCTGCTGCCACCACTGTCACTTCTCCACTGCACTTGCCACTGCCTGTAGGACAGACTGCTGCCGCCCATGCAGAGTTGGTGCAGTCTGCAGCCGGGCCCTCCAGGCCCAGAGCTGGTCGAGGCCGTCCTTCAAGGGCATCTGCAGTCTCAGGTTCTGACAATCAGCAGCCTTCCACCAGCCTTGCTGCAGCCACTGAGGTCCTATTATGGAGGAGCAGTAGGGTGGGAAGGGGGGAAGTGCGCAAGGGAAGGAGATCACCCTCGAAGGGCAAAAAGTAGGAGGTGTGACAAAATGTTGGTCATTTTTTTATTAAAGGCTAAGGTTCATGGTCAAACTTTTGAACATTATCTTCAGGTTATGAGAACCAGTTCTGTTAATGGCTGTGCTTTTGTGTTTCTTTCTATTAGTTTGTCATGAGGAAATGACACACACAGAGTTTGTGAAATAAATAAGTTTTTGTATTCAAGATATACATGTTTGGTCTTTGGAATCATTGGTGCCTTGGCCGGCTTAGGGGTTGCGGGTTGGTTTCATTCATGTTGTTCTCAATGGCAGAAGCCATTTCCTCAGCAGGGGCCTAGAAGCGGCTTGCTATCAGCCGTTGACGGACGGCCCTTGCAGTTTCAACATTGTGGGCTGCCCTCCCGCCTTGGTGCTGCTGATGATCATCCTCCTCCTCCTCTTCCTCCTCTTCCTCCTCCTCCTCTGGTGGTGCTCCAAGGCCTGGTGGCATTGGCTGGGTCCTGAGGATTGCCATGTTATGCAGCATGCAGCACACAACTACGAAGTGGGAAACTCGCTCAGGCGAGTACTGCAGGGCTCCTCCAGAATGGTCCAGACAGCGGAACCGTTGCTTGAGCACGCCGATTGTGTGCTCAACGATGTTCCTGGCAGCTTGATGGCTCTCGTTGTACCGCAGCTCAGCAGGGGTGTTGGGCGTACGGAGTGGTGTCATCAGCCAGGTGCTCAGTGGATATCCCTTGTCCCCGAGAAGCCAACCAACTGGCTGATGCGGTGCCTCGAAAAGTTCTGCCACAGTAGTCTGGTGCAGGATGAATGCATCGTGGCAGCTGCCAGGATAGTGGGCATTGACAGCGAGTATCAGCTGTCTGTGGTCACAGACCAACTGAACGTTCAAGGAATGGAACCCCTTTCTGTTCCGGAAATCCTCGACATTCTCATGCGGAGCACGCAAAGCCACATGCGTGCAGTCAATGGCGCCCTGCACCATGGGGAAGCCCGCTATCCTAGCAAAGCCCATTGCGCGTTCTTGCTGCTTGTCTGGGGTCATGGGGAAAGAGATGTACTCTCGTCTCCTTTTAAAGAGGGCATTTGTGACCTGACGGATGCAGCAATGCACCGCGAACTGGGAGATATTGGCGATGTCCCCAGTAGCAGATTGAAATGAGCCAGTGGCATAAAAGTTCAGAGCCACTGTGATCTTCACTGCCACCGACAGAGACGTCCTGGACCTCAGTTGAGGCTGCAGATCTGGCTGCAGCAGGTGGCAGAGCTCAGTGACCGCCTCCTTGCTGAAGCGCAGCCTTCACAAACACTGCTCCTCAGACATATGAATGTAGGAGAGCTGTTGGCGATATACCCTGGGAGGGTAAGGTCTCCTGTACAGAGGCCTGTTGGCCCTCCTCCGTCTGGCCATGATTGCCACTCTCTCTCTGCCTCTCTGTGTCCTCCGATTCTGGTGGCGCAGGACGACGCCCCCAATCAGTGCAGCCCCCATAGTCTCTTAGCAATCAAAGTTATGAAGGCCAAAAACCAAAGTACCTGCAAAGTTATGATCAGTAGCCAAAACTACCTCACACAGCGTTGACTCAATGCAGAAGTCTCTCTTTCTCTCTCTCCGAATCTCTCTCTCTCTCTCTCAGAACGAGTGGTGCAAAAATGTCAACCACAGAGAAAGACAGGAAGAGGCCCCCTTTAAATAGCGCCCCCCCAGCCCCACAGCGACTGGTAGCGTTCCAGTCTTCCGGTCGTTGGTTACGCCAGGCGGAAAGGATGGGGGCGCCACTCAATTTCCGCTCCGGGGCGCCACAAGGGCGTTGCACCCTCGTATGATGTCAAGATCTGCGTGCGCAGGAGATCGCGGCGGTAAAGTTTAGCGCCGCCGCAAAATGTCTAGTTAAGTTCGCGAGCGGTGCAAACATCGCTGCGCCCAGGCGCTAGTTGCTTTGCGCCCCATTAGCGCCCTCTTAAGGTGCTAACGGGAGGCGCAACCAACTGAATTCTTCCCCCATAGAGTCATAGGGCTGGATTTTGTCATTGGGGGCGGGTTGGGGGCGTGTCAGGTGGTCGGCGTGTCAGGACCCCGCCTCCGATGTGAGGCGGGACAAAAGTGCGATTTTGCCCTAATTGGGCAATTGATTTCCAGCGTGTGGATACCCCTGGCCCAATGAGTCTATAGATTCTGAAACTCGCCTCCGATGACATCATCAATGTAGCTGGATTTAAGGCCTACAAGCAGCCTTGGTTCTTTTTCAGCCTTACAACTTTATGACCGTACTTCTGAGGGATTCCTACTGCTACTATGTCCAGCACCAGGCCAAAGTGTACACCCAGATTTGATGAGGCCTCCCTCCAAGCTCTGGTGGAGGGAGCAAGAGCAAACAAGGAAGTGGTTTTTCCTTCCTCAGGGAGGAAAAAGCCTCCACAGCAGACCTTAGCTGTGTGGCTTCAAGTGGCACAGGAGGTGAATGCCATTTCAATGTGCAGCAGAGCCTGGCTGCAGTGCTGAAAGAGGTTTCATGACCTTCTCTGCACAGGAAAAGTGAGTATTCCATCCTCATGACCCCCAATCTGATCCCCATCGCCTCTCCTCATCAGCACTCTACTTTGTCAACCTCCTTCTCCACATCCAACTTCACCCTTACATCCCTGCACCCTTACCCATTCCCTCTCTCTCTATGTTCATATTCACTTAACTATTCGACTATGCAGCCCTCACACTCCCTATCACTGTGATGCTATGAAAACAACTTACAACACACAGGGAGGGCCCTTGGTCTTGCCACCTCACTCCATCTTTGTGTCCTTCTAAGCATCTATGCTTTGGATTCTCTACACTCACTCCTTCATTCTCACTCAAACTCCATTTGTCTCCCTCATTGCAGGAAAAGAGAGCCCATAATAAGAGGGAGAGGGCGAGGACAGGAGGAGGGCCACCCTCAATAGCCCAGCTCACCACTTATGAGAAGGCGGCCCTGGAGATTGTGGGAGTGGAGGAGGATGCGCAAGTGGGGGATGGACAGACAGGCGCATCAGAGCAAGCTGGTGACAGAATAGTTTTTCATCTCTCTCATTGACATTGCATGAGTGACTGATCTTGATTCTGATGCTCTAACAGATTGACTTATGATCATCTGCACAATTCAATGTGCATGAAACGTTCATCTCACATGTCTAACTCTTTCCTTTACTCCCCCACAGGACCATCGACAGCCCCTCTCCCCACTGTCCAGGAGGAACAGCCTGAGTCCCCAGACTCCTCAGAGGAAGTTGCAACCTCTGAGGGCGCAGCGTCAGCAGAATTAAGCGCACCCAGCACCAGCACAGACACTCACACCTCGGTGGGACCTTCGGGACAGAGATTAGAGTTGTCACCTGGTGTATCACAGCTCACAAGTGAGCATCAGCAGATGGTGGAGACAGGGACAGCAGTGGAGAGTCCTCGTCGAAGGATGCAGGACTCTGCCAGCTCAGCTCAGCTGCATGTCGACCCTGTGCCTCCGGGTCCATCCAGAAGGAGAGCAGTGCTGGAACTCCAGGAACAGGTGCAGGAGTCTCTGGCAGGTTTTGTCTCCAGAGTCGCTGCGATTGTGGAGCGAATGGAGGAGTCCATCGCTAACATGAGCAGAGCCTTTGTGGAGGCGTTGATGCATGAACGCATCACCACAGAAAGGATGGCAACCTCCATGGAAAGGATGGCAACCTCCATGGTAAGGCTAGCTACCGTAGAGGAGAGGATGGCTATGGCCATTGAGGAGCTTAGTCGCCAAGGGTCTTGAAAACATGGTCATTGTTCAGAATAGACTGACATCTCTTGAGGAGCGATGGTCAGCTATTGAGCAGAGAAACCAGATCTTCATGGAAGTCCTCTGGAGTAGGACGTCCAGTGCAGAAACGGTTCCTCATGGCTCCCCTGAAGTGCAGCAAGATGCTGTCAAGCCATTTGCTATCTCTGAAGTGGGGCTGACCCATGAGAGGGATGTTGGTGGCAGAGAACAAGGAAGCGGGGACTCCTCTCCAAGCGCTCACATGACCATGCCACTGCACAGCCCTCGGTCAGAGCCCCACCAGAGTCCTCACCCAATTGAGATCGGCGTCTCAGCCCCTGCACAGCCACAGGAGCAGCAGACTGTTGCCGAGCCCTCACAGGTTCGCAACCCCAGAGGACGGCCGCCAAAGGTGTCGAGACAGGAGCAGCAAGAAAGTGAGCAAGGGGCCTTCACATCTGCTGAAGCCACAGGGGAAGCACCACGTAGGAGCATGCGTAAGAGGAAGATAATGCTCAAGTAGTCACAAGGGTAGTCACTTGGGTGTTATGTTGTGTTTATTTTTGAAATGCCATCAGTTGCTTGTTGTGATAAAAAATTCTGATGGCAAACTGTTGAAGTTGTGGCCTGTGTCATTTCGCAAATGGGACTTCCACATTGAGGGCTTAGGGTGACTTGCAATTGTCAGTATGGTCGTCAGTGTGATAGGAATCCGCAGGTTCTTGGCCATTGTCGATGCTCTGGTAAGAAGTTGCGAGGCAAAAGTGTTTGATTGGCTAGGCTAAGCAAATCTGGCCAAGATGAATGCGTCCCTTACATTCCGGGCAGCAATGTGCTCGCGTGCTGCTGCCGCTGTTTGATGCACCTCCGCAAGCTGTTTGTTGTCGCTCTCCTCCTCCTCCTCCTCTTCCTCATCTGAGGAGGCTATGCGATGAGCCACTTGTTCCTCAGGCATCTGCAAGCCAAGATGCTGTGCCATGTTGTGAAGTGCACAGCAGACCACGACGATGCTGAAGACCCTGGCTGCTGAGTACTGCAGGGCTCCACCTGATCTATCAAGGCATCTGAAGCGCATCTTCAGCAAGCTGATGGTTTGTTCGATAATGGATCTGGTGGAAATGTGGCTGGAGTTGTCGCGCTCCTCAACTTCGTTGGATGGGCTCCTCAATGGTGTGATTAGCCATGTCTTCAGGGGATAGCCCTTGTCTCCAAGTAGCCATCCGAAAAGTTGGTCTAGCGGACTGAAGAGCGGAGGCACACTAGACTGGCGAAGGATGAAGGAGTCATGGCAACTGCCAGGGTACTTGGCGCAAACATGCAAAATTTTCTTCTTGTGGTCACACACCAGCTGAACGTTGAGGGAATGGAAGCCCTTGCGGTTGACAAAAATACCTGGATTGTGATGGGGTGCCTTAAGGGCCACATGCCCTGCACCCTTGGAAAGCCTGCCAGATTAGCGAATCCAACCGCACGTGCGCTTACACTTGCTTGATCCTTGGAGAAGTTGATGTAATTGTGCGCGATGGCAAAGAGGGCATCGGTTACCTGCATGATACAAGGGTGTGCGGCTGCCTGGGAGACGCCACTGATGTCTGCTGCTGATCCCTGGAGTGAGCCTGAACCAAAAAAGTTGAGTGCGGTGGTGACTTTGAAGGCCACTGGTAAGGGGTGTCCACCCACTCCTCTGCGCTCCAGGTCTTGCTGCAGCATTGCGCAGATGTCACCCACTACCTCTTGTGAAAGTCTGAGCCTCCTTTGGCACTGCTGCTCAGTCATGTTGAGGTAGCTCATCCTCTGTCTGTAAACCCTGTTTTGGGGGTATCTCCTGCGGCGACGTGCTTCCATGCGCTGGCACCTTCCTGCCTGTGCAGCTTCAGGTGGGTGAGCAGCAGCTTGGCGCTCCTGTTGTTACTGCTGTTGTTTAGGGTTCTGCTGTTGCCGCGGCTGGTCTTCGTCCGAATCTGATGTCCAGGAGGAAAGGAAATAAATGGTTCCCATGCTTCTGGTATATGCCTCAGTTGAGGAAGCGCTCAGTCAAGGTGGGGAGAGGGGTTTCCCAGGAGGTCCTGCTAGAGATGGGTCTCAGGCTCCAAACTTCCACAACAATGAGTAGGCCTGCTAAAAGTTCCTCCAGACCTGAGACAAAAAAGTTCTGCCACCTGCAAATGATGATTGGTGAAAACTCCTTTTTAATGGTGGAGCTGCAGCTGTTAGTAAGCAATCCACTTGTGAGGCCGCCAGGATTAATTGGCGTGTTCCAGAGGAGATGTGCAGCACTGGGGAAAAGTGTTAAATTCAGAAAGGCCTCTCAAAATGGGATTATAGAGGCACTTAACTGATAGTTAAGGGCTTTAAGGGCCTATCCCGCCTCTTGGAGGCGGGATGGAAATGGGGTCTGAAACCCCGATTCTGGGGAAAATTGCTCGGAGGTGGGCTAGAAGTGGGATCGGAGCCGCCCGCCATTTTTTGCGATTTTAATACCTCACACGCCTCCAATCCCGCCTCCTCGGGCCTGACAAAATCGAGCCCATAGAGTCATAACGGCACAGAAGGAGGCCATTTGGCCCATCGAATCTGTGCCAGCTCTCTACTGAGCAATCCAGTCAGTCCCATTCCCCCACTCTATCCCCGTAGCCCTGCAAGTTTATTTCCCTCAAGTGCCTATCCAGTCTCCCCTTGAAAACATTGAGGGGTAAAAATTCACTTGGTTGCGCCTCCCGTTAGCGCCTTAAGAGGGCGCTAATGGGGTGTTAAGCCGCTAACGCCCGGGCGCAGCGATGTTTGCGCCGCTCGAGAACTTAACTTGAGATTGTGCGGCGGCGCTAAAACCTACTGCTGCGACCACCTGCGCGCGCAGATTGTGACGTCATTCCATGGTGCAACGCCCTTGGGGCGCCCCGGAGCGGAAATTGAGTGGCGCCCCCTGCCTTACCGCCTGGCGCTTCCAACGACCGGAAGACTGGAACGTTATCAATCGGTGTGGGGCTGGGGGGGGCGCTATTTAAAGGGGGCCTCTTCCTGTCTTTTTCTGTGGTCGACATTTATGCACCACTCGTTCTGAGAGAGAGAGAGAGATTCGGAGAGAGAGAGAGAGAGACTTCTACATTGACTCAACGCTTTGTGAGGTAGTTTTGCCTATTCATCCTAACTTTGTTGCTACTTTAGTTGCTGTACCTCATTACTTTACTGGCAAAGAGAATATGGGGGCTGCAATGATTGGGGGCGTCGTCCTGCTCCAGCTGAATCGGAGGATACCAAGACGCAGACAGAGAGTGGCAATGATGGCCAGACGGAGGAGGGCCATCAGGCGCATGTACAGGAGAGCTTACCCTCCCAGGGTATATCGTGAACAGCTCTCCTACATCCATATGTCCGAGGAGCTGTGTTTGCGAAGGCTGCGATTCAGCAAGGAGGTGGTCACTGAGCTCTGCCATCTGCTGCAGCCAGATCTGCAGCCTCAGCTGAGGTCCAGGACGTCTCTGTCGGTGGCAGTGAAGGTCACAGTGGCTTTGAACTTCTACGCCACTGGCTCATTCCAAGCTGCTGTTGGGGACCTCGCCAATATCTCCCAGTTTGCGGTGCATCGCTGCATCCGGCAGGTCACCAATGCCCTCTTCAGAAGGAGACGAGACTTCATCTCTTTCCCTATGACCCCAGACAAGCAGCGTGACCGTGCTCTGGGCTTTGCGAGGGTAGCGGGCTTCCCCATGGTGCAGGGCGCCATTGACTGCACGCATGTGGCTTTGTGTGCTCCGCGAGAGAATGCAGAGGAATTCAGGAACAGAAAGGGGTTCCATTCCTTGAATGTGCAGTTGGTCTGTGACCACAGACAGGTGATACTCGCTGTCAATGCCCACTATCCGGGCAGCTGCCACGATGCTTTCATCCTGCGCCAGACTACTGTGGCAGAAGTTTTCGAGGCACCGCATCAGCCAGTTGGTTGGCTTCTGGGGGACAAGGGGTACGCATTGAGCACCTGGCTGATGACACCGCTCCGTACGCCAAACACCCCTGCTGAGCTGCGGTACAATGAAAGCCATCAAGCAACCAGGAACATTATTGAGCGCACAATCGGCGTGCTGAAACAACGGTTCCGCTGTCTGGACCATTCCGGAGGAGCCCTGCAGTACTCGCCTGAGCAAGTTTCGAACTTCGTAGTCGTGTGCTGCATGTTGCACAACATGGCAATCCTCAGGACCCAGCCAATGCCACCAGGCCTTGTAGCACCACCAGAGGAGGAGGAGGAAGAGGAGGAAGAGGACGAGGACGATGATCATCAGCAGCACCAAGGCAGGAGGGCGGCCCACAATGGTCAAACTGCAAGGGCCGTCCGTCAACGACTAATAGCAAGCCGCTTCTAGGGCCCCTGCCATTGCTACAAACACTAATCAACCCAGCACGCAACCCCTAAGCCGGCCAAGGCACCAATAATTCCAACCACCAGCCATGTATATTTTGAATACAGAAACTTATTTATTTTACAAACTCTGTGTGTGTCAATTCCTCATGACAAACTCATAGAAATAAACACAAAAAAACAGTCAATAACATAACTGGTTCTCACAACCTGGAGATAATGTCCAAAACACTAAACAAAAGTTGGACCGTGAACCTCGGCCTTTAATAAAAAAATGACCAGCATTTTGGCACACCTCCTACTTTTTGCCCTTCGAGGGTGATCTCCTTCCCTTGCGCACTTCCCCCCTTCTAACCCTACTGCTCCTCCGTAATGGGACCTCAGTGGCTGCAGCAAGGCTGGTGGAAGGCTGCTGCTCATCAGACCCTGACACTGCAGATGCCCCTGAAGGACGGCCTCGACCACTTCTGGGCCTGGAGGGCCCGGCTGCAGACTGCACCAACTCTGCATGGGCGGCAGCAGTCTGTCCTACAGGCGGTGGCAAGTGCAGTGGAGAAGTGACAGTGTTGGCAGCAGGAATGCTGTCATCGTGAGAGAGGCCAGCAACTGCCTGCTCGCCCGACACACTGGCACTCCCACGGGGCAGCACTTCAGCATCCGGAGCAATCTGCCGGAGAACAGATTGCTGGCCTGCTGCGGCGCGGTGACAGCCCCGGGGACATGTGCACGAACCATCGAGGTTGGCAGCAGTCTGTGCTCGCGTGGCCTCCATCTGAGTCTGTATGAGAGCAGTCAGAGGTGGGATCACGGCAGCCAGTGACTGAATTGCAGCACTAAGCGTTAGTGTGGCATCCGCCTGTGCTACAGCGAAGTGCTCCACACTCCTTGCCAGTGACTCAATGCAATCGGGCACCCTTCCCACTGCACCCATGAGCTCAGTGTGCATGCCCACCGCCTGGGTGTTCATTTCTGCAATCAGCCGCTCCTCCTCTGCGTCCATTGCAGTAGGAGTGTCTGGCATACTCTCCCTCTGGGGAGAAGGCCCCCGTTCTTCCCTACCCCCCCATGGCGTTGCTGCAGCCCGCTGGGTCCTGGAGCTTCACCATCATCAGCCCCTTCCCCCCTGCTCCCCTCCGGGAAGGCGTGTTCCCAGTGTGGGCATGGGCTTCCTCGGGAGAGGGTGGCACTGATGCTCTGGCTTCCTCTTCCTCCTCAGCTGCAGCATCACTCCCAGTGGCAGCTTCAGGGCCCGTCTCCTCAGCTGGTGAATCACCATCTGAAAGCAGGGAGGTACAAGAGTGGCTTTAGCGTGAGGACAGGGTGGCAGTAAGGGAGGAATAAGTGCAGCGAGTTAGCAAGTTGGATTGAAAGTGTCAAAGGCTGGTGTTGTGAGGGACAAGTGGAAGGACAGAGGACAAAAAGGTGATGACCTTACCATTGCTGTCCAGAACGGGGTCGGCGTCTCCAGTGGCGACGGGACCGATCACCCGGCTTGCCACAATCCTGTGGACGCGCTCCTCCAGATCGCTGAGGGGTTGCAGCTGAAGCCGCCCTCCACCTGTCCGTTGCTGCTGTCTCCTATTATGAGCCAGCTTAGCCTGCAAGAAAAAGGACAGCATCTGAGTAAATATACAGCCATGGTCTTGCCTGATGTGCCTCCCATAGGTGAATAGCCCTTACAATATACAGCCGTGGTCTTGCCTGATGTGCCTCCCATAGGTGAATAGCCCTTACAATATACAGCCATGGTCTTGCCTGATGTGCCTCCCATAGGTGAATAGCCCTTACTGTATGCAAAGTGTGGAATGTATGTGTGTGTTTGATGAAAGGGCCATAGGTGTTGGATGAGTGTTGTGCATTGGGGTTTTAAGACCCTCTGGCCATAGAGTGAGGTTGAGATGGAGGGATGGAGAGGTATTGAGAAAAAGCCACTCACCCTGACGACCCGAGTGAGGTCGTTGAACTTTTTGCGGCATTGAGTATGGGTCCTGGGCACCATGCTCCTGGAGGAGACGCTCTGAGCCACCTCCCTCCACACTCTTCTGAACTCGCGTGGCAAAGGCCTCCTGCCACTCTCAGGGAACAGCATACATCGTCTGCGCTCCACTGCGTCAACCAGAGCATCCAAGGCCCGCTCGGTGAAGCGATGAGTGCGTTCTCTCACCCTCTCCATGCTTGGCAGCAAAATGGATTACAGGTCTCTCCAGGCTGAGATTCAAGGCTGCAATGAGCAGGGTGTGGCTGGGGAGCAAGTGGCCCCCCCCGCTTTAAGAAGTGTCCGGCGCCAGTGTATCTGTGTTCCCTCGCTAACTGGCAGCAGCTGCGCTGCGCTCGCGCGCTGAGTTAGCGCCTCACTCCTTGGCCTTTGCGCCTTAAGAGAGGTGTGCAGCGCCTGCTTTAGCGCTCCACTCACCTCCCGGGGCGGTAAAAGTGAAGTTTCCTGTCAGTGCCGATAATTAGCGCCAGGCGCTAATATTTGCGTCCGGACGATATTTGCGCCCCAAATGGGGCGCGACCTAATTTCTACCCCTGAGTGTCTCCGCTTCCACCACTTCCATCGGCAGCGAAAACCAGGTCATCACCACTCGCTGCGTAAAAAAGATTTTCCTCACATCCCCCCTGTATCTCTTGCCCAAAATCTTAAATCTGTGTCCCCCAGTCCTTGTAACATCAACTAGTGGGAACAGCCTTTCCCTGTCTAGCCTATCCAAACCCGTCATAATCTTGTACACCTCTATCAAATCACCCCTCAACCTTCTTTGCTCTAATGAAAACAAATCCAGCTTCTCCAACATGTCCTTGTAGCTAAGATCCCCCATCCCTGGAACCATTCTGGTAAATCTCCTCTGCACCCTCTCAAGGGCCTTCACATCCTTCCTAAAGTGTGGTGACCAGAACTGGATGCAATACTCCAATTGTGGCCTAACCAGCGCTTTATAAAGGTTCAGCATAACTTCTCTACCTTTGTACTCAATACAGTACCGCTATTTATAAAGCCCAAGATTCCATATGCTTTGTTAACCACTCTCTCAATTTGTCCTGCCACCTTCAAGGACCTATGCACATTAACTCTCAGGTCCCTCTGTCCCTGCACAATCTTTAAAACTGTGCCATTAAGTGTATATTGCCTCTCCCTGTTCCTTCTGCCAAAATGCATCACCTCACACTTCTCTGTATTAGATTCCATCTGCCCATTCTGCTAGCCTTTCTATGTCCTGTTGCAGTCGATTGGTATCATCCTCACTGTTTGCCACACCCCCAAGTTTGGTGTCATCGGCAAATTTAGACATTCTACTCTGTATTCCAATATCCAGGTCATTTATATATATCAAAAAAAGCAGTTGCCCCAGCACTGACCCTTGGGGAACACCACTATCTACCATCCTCCAGTCTGAAAAATAGCCATTTACCAGAACTCGCTGTTTTCTGTAGTTAAGCCAATTCCTTATCCAAGCTGCCACTGACCCACCTATTTTGTTAACCAGCCTTCTATGTCATACTTTGTCAAACGCCTTCTGAAAATCCATGTAGACAACATCCATTGCATTCCCTTCATCGATCCTCCCTGTTACTTCATCCAAAAATTCAATTAGATTAGTCAAACACGATCTGCCTGTTACAAACCCATGTTGGCTCTCCTTAATTAGCTTAAACCTCTCCAAGTGCCCGTTAATCTTTTCCTTGATTATTGTTTCTAAAACTTTACCCGCCACTGATGTTAAACTGACTGGCCTGTAGTTACTAGAATTGTTCTTACACCCTTTCTTGAACAATGGTGTCACATTTGCAACTTTCCAATCCTCAGGCACCTCCTCCGCATTTAGGGAAGATTGGAAAATTATGGCAAGCCCTTCCGCTATCTCGTCCCCCAATTCTCTTAGCAACCTGGGATGCAAGCCATCCGGACCAGGCAACTTATCCACTCTAAGCATACCCAGCCTTTCTGATACATCCTGTCTATCAATTTTCACCTCTTCCATTGCTTCTATCTTTTCCACTTCTACCGATATTTTGTCAGCATCCACCTCCTTAGTAAACTCCGATACAAAGTACTCATTGAGTATTCTAGCCTTGCCCTGCGCCTCTAAGCATATATCACCTTCTTTGTCTCTAATAGGCCCCAACCCGCCTCTTACTACCCGCTTACTGTTTACATGCCGGTAGAAAATTTTTGGGTTCCCTTTTATGTTAACCACCATTCTACTCTCATATTCTCTCTTTGCCAATCTTATTTTCATCTTCACATCCCCTCTCAACTTACTGTATTTGGTCTGGTTCTCCCTTGAAGAATTCATCTGACATGCATCATACACCCTCTTTTTTTGTTTACACAAGAACATAAGAACATAAGACGTAGGAGCAGGAGTAGGTCATTTGGCCCCTCGAGCCTGCTCTGCCATTCAATAAGATCATGGCTGATCTGATCTTGGCCTCAACTCCACTTCCCTGCCTGCTCCCCATAACCCTTGACTCCCTTACCATTCAAAAATCTGTCTATCGCCACCTTAAATATATTCAATGACCCAGCCTCCACAGCTCTCTGGGGAAGAGAATTCCAAAGATTCACAACCCTCTGAGAGAAGAAATTCCTCCTCATTTCCGATTTAAAAGGGTGCCCCCTTATTCTGAAATTATGCCCCCTAGTTCTAGATTCCCCCACGAGGGGAAACATCCTCTCTGCATCTACCCTGTCAAGCCCTTTCAGAATCTTATATGTTTCAATAAGATCCCCTCTCATTCTTCTAAACTCCGATGAGTATAGGCCCAACCTGCTCAACCTTTCTTCATAAGACAACCACTTCATCTCCAGAATCAACCTCGTGAACCTTCTCTGAACTGCCTCCAATAAAGTATATCCTTCCTTTAATAAGGAGACCAAAACTGTACGCGGTACTCCAGGTGTGGTCTCACCCACGCCCTGTACAGTTGTAACAGGACATCCCTGCTTTTATACTCCATTCCCTTTGCAATAAAGGCCAACATTCCATTTGCCTTCCTAATTACTTGCTGTACCTGCATGCTAACTTTTTGTGATTCATGTACAAGGACCCCCAGATCCCTCTGTACCTCAGCATTTTGTAATCTCTCTCCATTTAAATAATAATTTGTTTTTTTATTTTTCCTACCAAGTTTCATAACCTTCTCTCTCTCCCTCGTCATCCAAGGAGCCCTTGCTTTGGTTCCCTTACCCTTCCCTCTTATTGGAATGTACCTAGCCTGTACTTGGAACATCTCCTCCTTAAAGATCACCTATTGTTCCGTTACAGTTTTTCCTGTCAGTCTTTGGTTCCATTTTACCCTGGTTAGATCCTTTCGCATCCCATTGAAGTTAGCCCTATTCCAGTTTAGAAGTTCCACTCGAACTTGTTCCTTGATCCTCTCCATTGCTAATCTAAATCTTATGATACAATGATCACTCGTACCCAAGTGTTCTCTCATGGACACTTGGTCGACCTTGCCCACCTCATTCCCCAGCACCAGATCCAGCAATGCCTCCTTCCTAGTTGGGCCAAGAACATACTGGTCAAGGAAATTCTCCTGAACACATTTCAGAAATTCCTCCCCCTCCTTTCCCTTTACCCTAGCATTATCCCAATCGATATTTGGGTAATTAAAGTCCCCCAATATCACCACTCTAGCTTTTGCATATCTCTGCGATTTCCTTGCAGATTTGCTCCTCTACCTCTCTCTCATGCTATTGGAGGCCTGTAGAATACCCCCAATAGCGTGATCATACCCTTTTCGCTCCTCAACTCTCACCAAATGGATTCTGTCCTTGACCCCTCAAGAAGATCCTCCCTTTCCAACACTACAATGTCTTCCTTAATCAGCACTGCCACTCCACCTCCCTTTTTCCTTCCCTATCTTTTCTGAACACCTTGCACCCTTGAATATTAAGTGCCCAGTCCTCACTGTTTTTAAGCCATGTTTCCGTTATTGCCTCATCATATTGCGACATGGTTAATTGTGCTTGTAGCTCACCAACCTTATTCACCACACTTTGTGCGTTTACGTACATGCATTCTAAACCCATTTTTGAATTTTTCGTAGTCTTTCTTAGTCTGCTCCTATCTAATATGGTACTACTACCGCCTCTATCACTATCTTCTCTAGTACAATCCAACACACTCACTCTTTTATGCACCTTATTCCTCTTTTCTACTCCTATATGTTGGTGCCCATCCCCCTGCCAAGCTAGTTTAAACCCTCCCCAACGGCACTAACAAACCTCCCCACAAGAATATTGGTCCCAGCTCTGTTGAGGTGTAACCCGTCCGGCTTGTACAGATCCCACCTTCCCCAGAAATGGTCCCAATGCCTCAGGAATCTAAATCCCTCCCTCCTGCACCATCTCTCCAGCCACGCATTCATCTGTTCTATCCTCCTATTCCTGTACTCACTAGCACGTGGCACCGGGAGTAACCCGGAGATTACTACCTTTGAGGTGCTGCTTTTTAATCTCTCTCCTAGCTCCCTAAACTCTGCCTGCAGGACCTCATCCCTCTTTCTGCCTATGTCGTTGGTACGAATATGGACAACGACCTCTGGCTGTTCACCCTCCCCCCTCAGAGTGTCCTGCAGCCGCTCAGTGACATCCTTGACCCTGGCACCAGGGAGGCAACATACCATCCTGGAGTCATGTCTACGGCCGCAGAAACGCCTGTCTGCTCCCCTAACTATCGAATCCCCTACCACTATTGCTCTTCCATTCTTTTTCCTCCCCCCCTGTGTAGCTGAGCCACCCGTGGTGCCGTGGACTTGACTCTGGCTGCACTCCCCAGAGGAACCATCGCCCTCACCAGTACTCAGAACAGAATACTGGTTGGAGAGCGCGATGCACTCCAGGGACTCCTGTTGAGGTGCAACCCATCTGGCTTGTAGAGGTCCCACCTCCCCCAGAAACGGTTCCAATTCCTCAGGAATCTAAAGCCCTCCCTCCTACACCATCTCTCCAGCCACGCATTCATCTGCTCTATCTTCCTATTTCTGAACTCACTAGCACGTGGCACTACTACCTTTGAGGTCCTGCTTTTTAACCTCTTTCCTAGCTCCATAAACTCTGCCTGCAGGACCTCATCCCTCTTCCTACTGATGTCGTTGGTACTGATATGGACCACGACCTCTGGCTGTTTACCCTGCCCCCTCAGAATGCCCTGCAGCCGTTCAGTGACATCCTTGACCCTGGAACCAGGGAAGCAACATATCATCCTGGAGTCACGTCTGCGGCCGCAGAAACGCCTGTCTGCTCCCCTAACTATTGAATCCCCTATCACTATTGCTCTCCCTCTCCTCTTCCCCCCCCTGGCCTGTGCAGCTGAGCCTTCCATGGTGCCGTGGACTTGACTCTGGCTGCACTCCCCAGAGGAACCATCGCCCTCACCAGTACTCAGCACCGAATACTGGTTGGTGAGCAAGATTGGCTCAGGGGATTCCTGCACTACCTGCCTGGTCCTCCTCTTCTGTCTGACGGTCACCCATTCCCTCTCTGCCTGCATACTCTTAAACTGCGGGGTGACCACCTCTAGAAACGTGCTATCCACATAACTCTCAGCCTCGCGGATGCACCGCAGTGACTCCAGCCGCCGCTCAAGCTCCGAAACCCGGAGCTCAAGCTGGCGACACTTCCCGCACATGTGGTCGTCCAGGTTACACAAAGTGTCCAGGACTTCCCACATGGCACAGGATGTGCACTCCACGGGACTGAGCTGCCCTGCCATGTCTCTATTTAATAGACTAAGAACTAACCCAGCAGAAATAAACTTAAAACTTAACACAAAACACTCCCCAGCTACTCACCAATCAGCTCTTTCCCTCTATTTAATAGGCTATTAACTAACTTAGCAGAAATCAACTTACAAACTTAAAAAAAATACACTTACCAGCTCCTTCCCTTGTGCTGACGTCACTTTTTTTTTACCCTGACATCACTTTTTCAAAAATTGCCTCTGTTGAGTTGCTGCCGCTCCTTTTAACTGCTCCATCCACGCTGTGCTCCCTCCAGGTCCACTCCTTCCGGTCTCAAGAACGAGATATTAGGAGGGGTGACTAAAAGCTTGGTAAAAAAAGTAGGTTTTAAGCAGCTTCTTATAGGAAGAGAGATGTGGTGAGGCAGATAGGTTTATGGAGAGAATTCCGCTGCTTAGGGCCACCAATGGTGGGGCGAAGGGAGTGGGAGATAGGTACGAAGCCAAAGTTGGAGGAACACAGAGTTCTTGGAGGTCTGTAAGACTGGAGTGGGTTACAGAGATAAGGAGGGAGAGGGATTTGAATATGAGGGTGAGAATTTTAAATTTGTGTTGGTAGATAGGGGGCCAATGTAGATCAGCAAAGACAGGAGTGATGGGTGAATGGGATTTGGTGTGGATTATGATACAGGCAGCAGAGTTGTGGATGAGTTTAAGGTTATAAAGGGCGCAGGATAGGTGACTGGTCAGGAGAGCTTTGGAATAGTCAAGTTTGGCAGTGACAAAAGTATAGATGAGGGTTTAAGCGAAGGATGGTCTAAGGCTGGGGGAAGACGGACTGTGTTACGGAGGTGAAAGTAGGTGGTCTTTATAAGGGTCCAAAATTGTACACATAGAATCATAGAAGTTTACTGCACAGAAGGAGGCCATCGTGTCTGTGCTGACCGAAAAAGAGTTATCCTGCCTAATCCCACTTTCCAGCTCTTGGTCCGTAGACTTGTAGGATAAGACACTTCAAGTACATTTCCAAGTACTTTTTAAATGCAATGAGGGTTTCTGCCTCTACCACGCTTTCAGGAAGTGAGCTCCAGACCCAGCCACCCTCTGGGTGAAAACATTTCTCCTCAACTCCCCTCTAATCCTTCTACCAATTACTTTCAATCTATGCCCCTGGTTATTGACCTCTCTGCTAAGGGAAATAGGTTCTTCCTATCCACTTTATCTAGGCCCCTCATAATTTTATACACCTCAATTAAATCTCCCCTCAGACTTCTCTGTTCCAAAGAAAACAACCCCACCCTAACCAATCTTTCCTCATAGCTACAATTCTCCAGTCCTGGCAACATCCTCGTAAATCTCCTCTGTACCCTCTCTAGTGCAATCACATCTTTCCTGTAATGTGGTGACCAGAACTGTATGTAGTACTCTAGCTGTGGCCTAACTAGTGTTTTATACAGTTCAAGCATAATCTCCCTGCTCTTATATTCTATGCCTCAGCTAATAAAGGAAGGTATCCCGTATGCCTTCTTAACCACCTTATCTACCTGTCCTGCTACCTCAGGGATCTGTGGGCATGCATTCCAGGTTCCTCTGTTCCTTTACACTTCTCAGTATCCTACCATTTATTGTCTTGTTAGCCTTCCCCAAATGCATTACCTCACACTTCTCCAGATTGAATTCCATTTGCCATTTTTCTGCCCACCTGACCAGTCCATTGATATCTTCCTGCAGTCTACAGCTTTCTTCCTCACTATCAACCACACGACCAATTTTTGCATCATCTGCAAACTTCTTAATCATGCCCCCTACATTGAAGTCTAAATCATTGATATGTACCACAAAAAGCAAGGGACCTAGGACTCAGCCCTGCTGAACCCCACTGGAAACAGCCTGCCAGTCACAAAAACCCCCGTCGACCATTACCCTTTGCTTCCTGCCGCTGAGCCAATTTTGGATCCAATTTGCCACTTTCCCTTGGATCCCATGGGCTTTTACATTTCTGACCAGTCTGCGATGTGGGACCTTGCAAAAAGCCTTGCTAAAATTCATGTAGACTACATCAAACGTGCTATCCTCACTGACCCTCCTTGTTACCTCATCAAAAAATTAAATCAAGTTAGTCAGACACAAAGGGCTGGATTTTCAATGACCCGTGAGTTGGGTTTGGAGGTGGGGGGGGGGGGTTAAAGTTGCAGATTCGGGGGTCTCGACCCCATCCCGACTCCAACCCGCCTCCATGCCAGTTTCTCTGGCGGCGGGTACCCGACCTGGTCTGAGACCTGACTCCCCGAGGCGGGAAGGGATTAGTGACAATTAACTGCCTGTTAACAGGTAGTTAACAGGCAGTTTTTTGCATAATCCCTATTTTAAAAAGAAAAGTGTGGGCTTCCCGACAGGTGTCAAACACTCCAAGTTATCGGGTCGGGCCGTGGGTCTGCAGGGGTTGGAGGGGTCGATATGTCCGGTGGGCAGGTGAGTGATGGGTGCATGTGTGCAGAGGTAAGTGTGTAAGGTAAGTGCTAAGTGTTGAAAAAAGTTTTACTTACCTTAACTTCCTCCTGCAGGTGTCAGCCCTTCAGTTCTCAGGAGTCAGAAATCTCACCGGCACAGAAAGCAGGAAAGCCGTGGACCTGTCAAAAACAGCAGCCTTCTGTTTTCTGAGGTGGAATGATTTCTAACTCAGCCTGAAAGGAAGGACTGAAGTTAGAAATCATATTGTGAGTGTTTGACAGCTTCACAGAGCTGTCAAACGCTGATATTTCATCTGTCAAAAGCTCTTGACAGATGAAATGTCAATCTGTGACGTCACCTGTTGCCGGGTAGCCCTTAATTGGCCTGCTGAGCCCACTGGGTGGGCTCAACAAGGTCAATCAAGGGAAAATACAGTGGGTTGGCCACATCTCAATGGAGGCGGGTTCACAAGCCAGAATGTGTGATTCCCGACCCCAACACGACTCCAACTTCAAAATCCAGCCCGATCTTCCCTTAACAAATCCATGCTGTCTGTCCTGGATTAATCCGTGCCTTTCTAAATGACGATTAATACTGTCACTCAGAATTTTTTCCAATAATTTGCCCACCACCGAGGTTAGGCTGACTGGCCTGTAATTACTCTGTCTATTCCTTTCTCCCTTTTTAAACAACGATACAATGTTAGCAGTCCTCCAGTGCTCCGGCACCACATAATTCAATATAAATGAACAAAATGGCTGGCTAGGCATTATTTGCAATTATGACTGAAGGAAAACTACTGTTATCCTCATGTTAGCTTCAAATGCTTTTGGCCTATCTGCTGCACTAATATCCAGAGCTATTTCAGTTTACAATTAGGAGTCACAAATTCATTTTCCTCCCTCCGATCAACCCACTGTGTTTAGCTGTTTCAACTGCTTCTGCAGGACCCAACCATCTGGGAAACAATTCTAACCTATGTTTATAATATGTACAACCCCACTTTGTGCCCTTGTACTTATTTTACACAAATCACATACTCAACCATTCCCTCCAGTTCTCTAGCAAGGATGAGCATTATGTGAATATATCAATTCCATATTTGTGGAACTGGGTAACTGAACTGGCAATTGTTAAGGATTATCAACATATTCAGACTAGCATGTTGCTAATATTATACAAACACAGTTAATCTGAGAATAGACTTCTTAATTTCCAAAGTTGTGGACATTTTTATAGTGATTTACCACTTGTTACTTGAAAGGTGGCACAATTCTTTGCTTTTCAGCCTCAATAAAATATGATATGTAAGATACCGCCTTACCTACAAAATCATGGATGTGGCTATTTTGTTTCAGTTTTATGAGTTCATAAAATCCGCCAAATTAACATACTGTGACATTTTTAAAATACAATAGTAAATTTGGACCTGATTTGATGGGATAGATTTTAATTATCGGGCAGCTGACCGAGGAGTGTGCTGGCGGGAGGTCCTGTCCATTTTGAGGGCTGGACCTCACTACCATGTCACTGGTGGGCTATAGGTGCCAGATGGGCATGCCACTGCTGCTCACTGGCTCCAGCCCAGCGCAATATCTGGCGAGCCAGTCACCAACAAGGTAGGTCTGGTGGGAGGGGGTTATGGGAGTGGGATTGTGGAGGGGTGGATCCCAGGCAACAGTGGCCCATATTATTTCTATGGAGGAGCACCCCCACACTAAAGTAAGTGAGAACTTACCGTTTCTGGTTTGCTTGGACTGTACAGCGCAGACTCCGGCCAGTTGTCTCTCAAAATGGCACTTAAGGTCCTAGGACCCCAATTTGAAACAGGTGGCCACTCCGACTGCCCAGCCGTGGGCCCCATTCAGGATAGTGTCAGCTGGATCAGGAGTGGGAACTTTTTCCTCGGGATTTTCGGAGTGCTTCTGCTCCGTTTCCACTCAGAACAGCCACTGAAAATCTTCCCCATTATCTCAACAGCAAATATTTTAAAGCTGTATGCACTGCTTCCCACATGACCCATGCATATTCTCCGCAATGTCAGTATCTGGGAAAAGCACTTTCTTCGGAGGGTCTTGATCTAAAGAGCAGTAGAAAATGAATTGTGTAACTGAAATTCAGATTGAAGAAAGAACTGCGGTGCAATGTTACCAGAACAAAAGCACTGCGGTAATAAAAAGAGTCTGAGATTAAATAACCTTTTAGATGTTTACACAGATTCAGTAACAACATTTAACCTTTTTTTCCATAGAAAGAATGGAAGATGGTTAAAAAGAATGTCTGTTTAAAGCATTTCTTTATAAAGCGGTGTGATAGGTACATCACCTTACAGAGTTACACATAATTCAGAAAATGTAAACTTACCATAAGGTAAGCAACACATTGCACTGATCTGACAGGCAACCTCTGACAGCTTATGCAATGAATAACAAAAGCTACTTCAGCATCCCCTACAAACTGGGCAGAGACAGAGCCAGCGCACTAGGACCAATGCATGATATGGATTAAAGCTGCAGAGCGTATTTTATCCAACACTACGCACTTTTGACTATGTTATCTACTTGAAATCTGCTCTATAATATTTTAGGACTATTTTGCATATAGCTTGGTGGATTGTGCCACCTTGTGGTGTGTTTTTGCATCCCATCTTGTAGATTGACTTGTTTAAGCAAAGTCTTCCACCTCGTGGTTTTTACCTTGAAATGCAGTATTTCAAAGTTTCTCAATTTAAAAACAGCTGCAGTGGTTCAATCGGAAAGATTTGCATTTATATAATGCATTATCGTGTCTCTCAAAAAAGTTTAAAAGCACTTCATATACTGAGAATTACCTTGATGTGCAGTAACTGTTATTATGTATTTATATATAATAGCGACTGTTATTATCAGAGACTTGAGCACATAAATCTAGGCTGACACTCCAGTAAAGTGCTGAGGGAGGGCTGCACTGTTGGAGGTGCCGTCTTTCGGATGAGACGTTAAACCAAGGCCCTGTCTGCTCTCTCAGGTGGACGTAAAAGATCCCATGGCACTATTTCGAAGAAGAGCAGGGGAGATATCCCCCGTGTCCTGGCCAATATGTATCCCTCAATCAACACAACAAAAACAGATTATCTGGTCATTATCACATTGCTGTTTGTGGGGGCTTGCTGTGCGCAAATTGGCTGCCGCGCTTCCCACATTACAACAGTGTCTACACTCCAAAAGTACTTCATTGGCTGTATAGCGCTTTGAGACGCCTGGTGATCGTGAAGGGCACGATATATCTGCAAGTCTTTCTTTTTATGTAGATAAATGCAGCATTCATTCTTCTCGCAGCAAGACCCCACAAACAGCAATGACCAGTTCATCTATTTTTGATGGTTTTTGTTGAGGGAAGAATGTTTGCCAGATCCGCACAGGATCATATACATTTGTCTTTTGAAGTATCTTGTGTTTTCGCTAGGGGTGCCACTTTCCCTTATTTTTGGCCAAACAATTTTATTTTTAGTGTACTTTTTTTGAGCATCTCGGGTGTCTGGCCCAGATCTCACCTGGATTTCCAGGTCAGACACAGAGATGCAAACTTGTATTCAGCTCAGGGATTCCAAATATTCTCAGATTTGAAATCCTGCGCATGTACAGGGGGAGAACATGACTCCCACTCCGATGTACTGTCTCTTGGTCTGACTCCCTGTTTTATTGTGCTACTTCTCAGTCTGACTACCTGATCTGTTATTCTGGCCCTCAGCCAGAAAAGATGGAGACTATTGAGGCAAGGTGAAGAACATAAGAATGTAAGAAGTAAGAGCAGGAGTAGGCCATATGGCCCCACAAGCCTGCTCCGCCATTCAATAAGATCATGGCTGATCTTTGAACTCGACACCATTTTCCTGCCCTATCCCCATATCCCTTGATTTCTCTGGAGTCCAAAAATCTATCGATCTCAGCCTTGAATATACTCAACGACTGAGCATCCACAGCACTTTCGGGCAGATAATTCCAAAGATTCACAACTCTCTGAGTGAAGAAATCCCTCTTCATCTCAGTCTTAAAAGGCTGGCCCCTTATCCTGAGACTATGCCCCCTAGTTCTAGACTCTCCCGCCAGGGGAAACAATCTCTCAGCATCTACCCTGTCAATCCCCCTCAGAATCTTATATGTTTCAATGACATCACCTCTCATTCTTCAGAACTCCAGAGTATAGGCCCATTCTACACAATCTCTCCTCATAGGACAACCCTCTCACCCCAGGAATCAATCTAGTGAAACTTCGTTGCACCGCCTCTAAGGCAAGTATATCCTTCCTTAAATAAGGAGACCAAAACTGTGCACAGTACTCCAGGTGTGGTCTCACCAGAATGCTGTACAATTGTAGCAAGACTTCCTTACTCTTATACTCCAACACTCGAGCAATAAAGGTCAACATGCCATTTACCTTCCAAATTGTTTGCTGTACCTGCATACTAACTCTCTGGGGGGAATTTTTGGGGCAGTCAGCGGGCGCAATCGGTGGTGGGTTGGGTGGGAAAATGTTTTTTTTTGACAGCGGGGTTCGGACCCCACTGTCAACCCGCCGCCACACGCCTTTCCCAAATGTCAGGGTCTGTCACCGCTGAGCAGACCCGACACGCAGCGGCGGGGGAGGCAATTCAGATCATTATGACCTTGTTAGCAGACCATTAAGAAATATTTGGAGCTCACCTTCAGAGTTTATCAGGTCACCCACGGGGTCTACGCTGCTCAGGGATCACGTCAGGTAAGCAGGTCGGGAGTTGAATGGCCATGGAATCATCTTGACAGCTGCAAATGTGCTATAAAAGCTCCCATCTCACAGCTGTTCACTTTCCAAGCTCAGAAACTGTTGCTTACTGCATTTGGAAGACAGATTGAGCTTTATGCAGGTTGCAAGTATTTGGAGTAAACTCTCTATCCAGTGTCACCTCATTGGAACAACCTCTCTCACCAGTGACAGATCGCTTCTGTCATCTCAAGTTCACCTGCCATCTATTACATCAACATCAGTGCCCTTGAAACTATCTTACCTTGGTCCTCAGAATCCCACCACGATCAGCCCCAACACCAGCAGCACCAACAACAACAACAACTTTCTTCGCAATCAACTGATGGGCGGGCTTAACAAGCCCAATCAGGGGAAAATCATTTTGGACAGTGGGTTGGAGCCAGCAGTGAGGCCAGGACCCACCACCAACGTCACCCGCCACGGACCCGCCAAGGTTGGTAAAATCCAGCCCTATTTGTTTCTTGTACTAGGACACCTAAATCTCTCTGCACACAAACATTTAATAGTTTCTCACCATTTAAAAAATATTCTGTTTTTCTATTCTTCCTACCAAAGTGAATAACCTCACATTTCATCACATTATACTCCATCTGCCACCTCATTGCCCACTCACTTAACCTGTCTATATCACTTTGTAGGCTCTTTGCATCCTCCTCACATCTTACTTTTCCACCTAGCTTTGTATTGTCAGCAAACTTGGATATATTACACTCAGTCCCTTCATCTAAGTGATTAATATAGATTGTAAATAGCTGAGGCCCAAGCACTGATCCTTGTGGCACCCCACTAGTTACAGCCTGCCAATCTGAAAATAACCCATATATCCCTACTCTCTGCTGTCTGTTAACCAATCCTTTATCCATGCTAATACATTATCCCCAACCCCATATGCCCTTATCTTGCTTAACAACCTTTTATGTGGCACCTTATCTAATGCCTTTTGGAAATCCAAATATACTACATCCACTGGTTCCCCTTTATCTACCCTGCTAGTTACATCCTCAAAATACTCTAATAAATTTGTCAAACATGATTTACCTTTCATAAAACCATGTTGACTCTGCCTAATCATATTATGATTTTCTAAGCACCCTGTTACCACTTCCTTAACAATGGATTCCAGCATTTTCCCGACGACTGATGTCAGGCTAACTGGCCTGTAGTTCCCTGTTTTCTCTCTCCCTCCTTTCTTGAATAGTGGGGATACATTTGCTACCTTCCAATCCACTGGAACCATTCCTGCATCTAGGGAATTTTGGAAGATCACAACCAGTGCACCCATTATCTTTGCAGCCACGTCTTTTAGAACCCTAGGATATAGGCCATCAGGTCTATGGGGATTTGTCAGCTTTTAGGTGATCATGCTACGAGAAATAAAAGGCCAAATGCCGAGAGAAAGACCAAATAAAAGTTGTCTGGAACTGGACGAAAATGTCAATCAGGTTGTCAGCAACGGCAACAGCATGACAGGCAACTTTCATGCACGATTGTGCACATACTTGCCTAACCTCAGATATTAGAGTGACATTCAAACAAGAAGCAAAGGAAGGACTATCTCTACATAGCAGAGTTAGTTTAGATACAAAGCGATTTCAGCTTCAAAGCTCCCATCAGCTCTTACTCCGACTCTGCTAGTCTGTCGCCAAGATTGATTACACTAAGCTTTATATAAACTGGACTTTCCAGTTAATCGAAAAGAATCCAATTTTGCAACTGGTTACTTGGCTGCAAGTTGCAGTTTTGCGCATAGAATATTCTAAACCAGACATTGTTTTTCTCATGCAACTTTACTGCTGCTCTGTGCCATCCTGCAATCATTGTAAGTCTGACAATTCGAGGTGAGGCAGTGCCTCGCTTACCTCACTTGACAAGCCACCTCCGGTGCCAGCATTAAAGAGACATGACAACTTAAAGGGAACTATATCTTTTTCAGTCTTTTCAACGGCTGTATGGAGCAAAGGAAATGTCTGACAATAACCACCGGATGGCAATTTAAATGTGGAGGCAAGTGATGGAGCGGCTTAGTGCACAAATTCCTTCTTTGATGGTTGGTGAAGTGGAGGTGCTGCTGCATGAGATGGGTGCAAGAGGACACCCTCCTGGCAGGAGGTGGTGGCCAAGATCAATGCTGTGTACACTATTCACAGAGCCTGGGAGCCGATGCAGATGAAGGACGCACTCTTTAAGGAAGCTGCCAAGATAAGAGTACCCAAACAGTATCATTTGAGGGCCCAAGTATGCTTGCCACAAAGTGACGTCTATCAACCGTTTCAACTTTACTGCTGGCTCATGCCAAGCCCTCACACAACCATACAGCTCTTTCATTTTTTAGCATGCATTCCACTCACACCAACAGGGCACATATTCAAGCTTCAATTTACAAGAGAAAGCTACGGCACACTGGCATCTTCAAAAGACTTCACTCATATAATTATCCTCACAAACCTAGTTAAGGCATGACACACAAATTAGGCTGCAGATTGGGCACATATGGCCCGCTGTGCTTCTTCAACATGTCAAGCCTATACTGCTTTCACTGCAATTTGGCACATAATACAATGAAGCAAACTTGAACTGAAAGAGGGCTCAGAAATTACATGCCCTTGACTTGCTTGGAGGAGGTCACCATGCGTATCCTTTCATATATGAGAATGGAGGGAGTAGGGGAAGATGAAGCCTAAGCTCAGGGCTAGTAACATCCAGCTTTTATATCTTGTCTCCCTTCTCACTTTTTCCCACACAGGCATTCACACAACCACATAAAAAACCCACACAGCATCTTACAATGCAAACTCCATTTGAAGGTATGTCTTTGAGCCACCATTGGAGTAACACTTTTTCTGTCGTTCTGACTTGGCAGAGTATCCTGCCAGAACAAGACAACACCTCATGTTACCCTGATGTTTGCAGGCACAAGCACACACCTTCTGGAACATGAATTTAATGAGAGAGCTCAGCACTTTTTCCAGGTGGCTGTATTCCTAAGAGCATAGGACCTTATCGATGGAACCCATGTGACTCGGGGCTCCTTTCACCAATGCTGTGGAATTTATAATGTGCTGACACCAACCAATTTCTAAGCCAAAATGTCCTAATGAACTGTGCAAGTTTAGTATGTTGTTTAAAAGGATCTTGATGGCCAATGAACTGAGGGAAAACAAATCCGGTGAGAAGATAAGGATTAATGAACATAAGTGAAAATAACCATTACACTACATGCAGTTCAGGTTATAAGAAACTTTATCTGTTCCGCTCTTTTGCACATAATAGAATTCCAGTGTGCGTGTCTGCAGAGTGGTGAAGAAAGTCTCTGTACTTAAAGAGTTGTGTTCAATACACTGTGATATGAATACAAATTCATACTTTTACTGGAATCAGGCTCTCCGGACAGCTGAATTCTAGTTAAAATTCTTTAAATTTCCAAAACTGCACATGTTTCTTGAACTAGAGGTACTGTCTTCTACATTGCACCCTGGGGCATATACCCATGTGCCCTGGGGTGCAATGTAGCGAAAATAGAAACATAGGAACAGGAGTAGGCCAGTTAGCCCCTCAAGCCTGTACTGACATTCAATCAGATCATGGTGGACCTGTACCTCAACTCAATTTACTTGCCTTTGATCCATATCCTTTGATATCCTTACCGAACAAAAATCTATCGATTTCAGTGGTGAAAATTTCAATTGATCCAGCATCCACAACCTTTTTGGGGAGAGAGATCTAGATTTCACTGCCCTTTGTGCGAAAAGGTGCTTCCTGATATCCCTCCTAAATGGCCTAGCTCTAATTTTATGATTTTGCCCCATTGTTCTGGACTCCCCCACCAGAGAAATAGCTTCTCTGTACCTGCCATATTGGATCCCTTAATGATTTTAAATACTTCAATTTGATCACTCCTCAACCTTATAGACTCAGGAGAATACAAGCTAAGCACCTCCCAAACCCACGACCTCAACCAACTAGAAGGAAAAGGGCAGCAGGCGCATGGAAACACAATAACCTCCAAGTTCCCCTCCAAGTCACACACCATCCTGACTTGGAAATATATCACCGATCCTTCATCGTCACTGGGTCAAATTCATGGAACTCGCTACCCAACAGCACTGTGGGAGTACCTTCACCACACCGACTGCAGTGGTTCAGGAAGACAGCTCACCATCAGCTTATCAACTGGCCTTACTAGCAAAGCCAATATCCCAAAAATGAATATATATTTAAAAAGTGCAATGCAAAAGAGATAGAAACTTGTTATGCCTGTTCTCTGCCCTATTTGCATGCGTATTTCCAGTTTGAGTTGGGGGGACTCACTTCATTTTTCTTGAAATATGTGTTAGCATTTAAATGTTATGTAAACTACCCAGAAGTGATGCCATGTTTAATTGGCAGGGAATAAAGACATCATCATCAACAGAGGAGGGCACCTTTTTTTTTATTCGTTCATGGGATGTGGGCTTCGCCGGCAAAACCAGCATTTATCAAACATCTTAACAGACAGGAAACGGAGAGTAGGAATAAATGGGTCTTTTTCGGGGTGGCAGGTGGTGACTATTGGGGTACCGCAGGGATCAGTGCCTGGGCCCCAGCTATTCACAATATATATCAATGATTTGGATGAGGGAACCAAATGTAATATTTCCAAGTTTGCTGATGACACAAAACTAGGTGGGATTGTGAGTTGTGAGGAGGATGCAAAGAGGCTTCAAGGCGATTTAGACAAGTTGAGTGAATGGGCAAATACATGGCAGATGCAGTATTACGTGGATAAATGTGAAGTTATCCACTTCGGTAGGAAAACAGAAAGGCAGAGTATTATTTAAATGGTGATAGATTGGGAAATGTTGATGTACAAAGGGACCTGGGTGTCCTTGTACACCAGTCACTGAAAGCAAACATGCAGGTGCAGCAAGCAGTTGGGAAGGCAAATGGTATGTTGGCCTTCATTGCAAGAGGATTTGAGTACAGGACCAAGGATGTCTTACTACAGTTATACAGGGTCTTGGTGAGACCACACCTGGAGTACTGTGTGCAGTTTTGGTCTCCTTACCTAAGAAAGGATATACTTGCCATAGAGGGAGTGCAGCGAAGGTTCACCAGACTGATTCCTGGGATGGTAGGACTGCCGTATGAGGAGAGATTAGGTCGACTAGGCCTGTATTCACTAGAGTTTAGAAGAATGAGAGGGGATCTCATTGAAACGTATAAAATTCTGACAGGGCTAGACAGACTGGAGGCAGGGAGGATGTTTCCCCTGGCTGGGGGGTCTAGAACAAGGGGTCACAGTCTCAGGATACGGGGTAGGACATTTAGGACTGAGATGAGGAGAAATTTCTTCACTCAGAGGGTGGTGAACTTGTGGAATTCTCTACTGCAGAAGGCTGTGGAGGCCAAGTCACTGAATATATTTAAGAAGGAGATAGATAGGTTTCTAGACACAAAAGGCATCAAGGGGTATGGGGAGAGAGCAGGAATATGGTATTGAGATAGAGGATCAGCCATGATCATATTGAATGGCGGAGCAGGCTCGAAGGGCCGAATGGCCTACTCCTGCTCCTATTTTTACATGTTTCTATGTTATTGTTCATTCCTAATTGCCCTTGAGAAGGTGGTGGTGAGCCGCCTTCTTGAACCGCTGCAGTCCATTTGGTGAAGGTACTCCCATAGTGCTGTTAGCGGGGAGTTAGGAATTTGACCCAGCGACGATGAAGGAATGCCGATATATTTCCAAGTCAGGCTGGTGTGTAACTTGGAGGGGAACTTGTAGGTGGTGGTGTTCCCATGTGTCTGCTGCCCTTGTCCTTCGAAGTGGTAGAGGTCGCGGGTTTGGGAGGTGCTGCTGAAGAAGCCTTGGTGAGTTGCGCATCTTGTAGATGGTACATACTGCAGCCACGGTGCACCGGTGGTGGAAGGAGTGAATGTTTAAGGTGGTGGATGAGGTGCCAATCAAGCGGGCTGCTTTGTCCTGGATGGTGTTGAGCTCCTTGAGTGTTGTTGGAGCTGCACTCATCCAGGCAAGTGGAGAGTATTCCATCACACTCCTGACTTGTGCCTTGTAGATGGTGGAAAGGCTTTGGGAAGTCAGGAGGTGAGACACTTGCCACAGAATACCCAGCCTCTGACCTGCTCTTGTAGCCACAGTATTTATGTGGCTGGTCCAGTTAAGTTTCTGGTCAATGGTAACCCCCAGGATGTTGATGGTGGTGGATTTAGTGATGGTAATGCCATTGAATGTCAAGGGGCGGTGGTTAGACTCTCGCTTGTTGGATTTAGTCATTGCCTGGCATTTGTGTGGTGCGAATGTTACTTGCCACTTATCAGCCCAAGCCTGAATGTTGTCCAGGTCTTGCTGCATGCGGGCATGGATGGCTTCATTATCTGGGAAGTTGCGAATGGAACTGAACACTGTGAAATCATCAGCGAACATCCCCACTTCTGAACTTATGATGGAGAGAAGGCCATTGATGAAGCAACTGAAGATGGTCGGGGCGAGGATACTGCCCTGAGGGACTCCTATAGTGATGTTCTGGGGCTGAGATGATTGACCTCCAACAACCAAAACCATCTACCTTTGTGCTAGGTATGACTCCAGCCAGTGGAGAATTTCCCCCTGATTCCCATTGACTTCAATTTTACTAGGGCTCCTTGATGCCACACTCAGTCAAATGCTGCCTTGATGTCAAGTGCAGACACTCTGGAATTCAACTCTTTTGACCATGTTTGGACCAAGGCTGTAATAAGGTCTGGAGCCAAGTGGTCCTGGCAGAACCCAAACTGAGCATCGGTGAGCAGGTTATTGGTGAGTAAGTACCGCTTGATAGCACTGTCGATGACACCTTCCATCACTTTGCAGATGATTGAGAGTAGACTGATGGGGCGGTAATTGGCCGGATAGAATTTGTCCTGATTTTTGTGGACAGACATACCTGGGCAGTTTTCCACATTGTCTGATAGATGCCAGTGTTGTAGTTGTATTGGAACAGCTTGGCTAGAGGTGCGTCTAGTTCTGGAGCACAAGTCTTCAGCACGACAGCTGGGATGCTGTCGGGGTCCATAGCCTTTGTTGTATCCAGTGCGCTCAACCATTTCTTGATATCATGTGAAGTGAATCGAATTGGCTGAAGACTGTCTTCTTCGATGGTGGGGACCTCAGGAGGAGGGCGAGATGGATCATCCACTCAGCACTTCTGGCTGGAGACGGTTGCAAACGCTTCAGCCTTGTTTTTTTCACTCGTGTGCTGGGCTCTGCCATCATTGAGTATGGGGATATTCATGGCGCCTCCTCTTCCTGTTAGTTGTTTAATTGTCCACCACCATTCCCGACTGGATGTGGCAGGACTGCAGAGCTTTGATCTGATCCATTGATTGTGGGATTGCTTGGCTCTGTCTACAGCATGCTGCTTCTGTTGTTTAGCATGCATGTAGTCCTGTGTTGCAGCTTCTCCAGGTTGGCACCTCATTTTTAGGTATGCCTGGTGCTGCTCCTGGCATGCTCTTCTACAATCCTCATTGAACCAGGGTTGGTCCCCTGGCTTGATGGTAATGGTAGCGTGAGGGATATGCTGGGCCATGAAGTTACAGTTTGTGGTGGAATACAATTCTGCTGCTGCTGATGGCCCACAGTGCCTTATGGATGCCCAGTTTTGAGCTGCTAGATCTGTTCTGAATCTATCCCATTTAGCACAGTGGTAGTGCTACACAACATGATGGAGGGTGTCCTCATTGTGAAGATGGGACTTCGACTCCACAAGGACTGTACAGTGTTCAGTGCTACCAATGCTATCACGGACAGATGCATCAGCCTAGGTAGATTGGTGAGGATTAGTTCAAGTAATTTTGTCCCTCGTGTTGGTTCTCTCACCACCTGCCCCAGGCCCAGTCTGGCAGCTATGTTCTTCAGAACTCGGCCAGCTTGGTTAGTAGTGGTGCTACCGAGCCACTCTTAGTGATGGACATTGAAGTCCCCCACCCAGAGTACATTCTGTGCCCTTGCTAGGCTCAGTGCTTCTTCCAAGTGGTGTTCCAATGGAGGAGTACTGATTCATCAGCTGAAGGAGGGCGGTAGGTGGTAATCAGCAGGAGGTTTCCTTGCCCATGTGTAGGGGGATATAATGGGGTCAGCCTTCACCTTCTGACTCAGTGAGCAGTTCGAACTCGCTCCCACACCCCTCTGGTTCCTAGACTTTGGACTTATTTAGGGGTTGTGAACAAAATTGCAGTAGACGACAGTTTCTGATGAAAGAATTTTACTTTATTAAAAGAAAAAGGTAACAAACTTGAAACACACTTATTACATAAACACAGATTGGGGAGCACACGGTACAGACGAGGGAGAATGACAATATACCAAACAAAACCTTATCCCTCCCAAAGATCCCACTATCTAGCTAGGTTTTTAGTTTCAGGAGATCAGGGATAATGCTCACCAACGAATCCTTGACAGGATTTTAGAGTCTTTTGTTTAAAAGATTTCGTAAGGCCCTTATTGCTGCGAGGTGTCCGATGGTCACTGAGGCAGTCGCTCTGGTTTCTTCTTGTGTGCTGGTCTGCTTGCTGGCCTTCCTCCTCGTGGCTTGTAGTGGTTTTTGCTGGAGCAGGGAGAGAGCTGTGTCAGCGTAGTCAGCGAGTCCAAAAGAGAAAGAAGTTATGGGACAGGCTTTCAATTATACTGTTTCTTTTTCGCGCCCAAAAACCTCTTACTAAAACAGATTCCTTTCGGTTGCAAATGAACCTTGCTTAGTCCATTGTCTAGTTTTGGCGTGCTTGCCAGTTCCGATGGCTTTAGATCAGTGTTAAACATGTCCTGATCGTTTTCCGATTTAAACACAGCCTTATCTACGCGTCAAATCTCAACCCTATTGTCCTAGGTCTTTTGGCGGGCTTTTAAATCTGTTCTGTGGATACCTGGTTGATTGGTTTTTGATGAAGTACTAAGGGGGAAAAATTAGGTCGCGCCCCATTTGGGGCGCAAATATCGTCTGGACGCAAATATTAGCGCCTTGCGCTAATTATCGCCACTGACTGGAAACTTCACTTTTACCGCCCCAGGAGGTGAGTGGAGCACTAAATCAGGCGCTGCACACCTGTCTTAAGGCGCAAAGGCTGAGCAGTGAGGCGCTAACTCAGCGCGCGAGCGCAGTGCAGCTGCTGCCAGTTAGCGAGGGAACACAGACACACTGGCGCCGGCCACTTCTTAAAGCGGGGGGGGGGGCCAACTGTTAGGATCAGTAGGCAAAACTACCTCACAAAGCGTTGAGTCAATGAAGAAGTCTCTCTTTCTCTCTCTCCGAATCTCTCTCTCTCTCTCAGAACGAGTGGTGCAAAAATGTCAACCACAGAAAAAGACAGGAAGAGGCCCCCTTTAAATAGCGCCGCCCCCAGCCCCACAGTGATTGATAGCGTTCCAGTCTTCTGGTCGTTGGATGCGCCAGGCGGTAAGGCAGGGGGCGCCACTCAATTTCTGCTCCGGGGCGCCACAAGGGCGTTGCACCATGGAATGACGTCACAATCTGCGCGCGCAGGTGGTCGCAGCGGTAAAGTTTAGCGCCGCCGCACAATCTCTAGTTAAGTTCCCGAGCGGCGCAAACATCGCTGCGCCCGGGCGTTAGCGGCTTTGCACCCCATTAGCGCCCTCAAAAGGCGCTAACGGGAGGCGCAACCAACTGAATTTTTACCCCTAAATGTTTTATTGATTTCAGGCTTCTGGCATCCTGTTTGGGCCTGGGAATTTCAAAAGGGCGTCTTGGATTATTCATATTTCGATGTGTGTGTGAGGCTTTTGGGTTTGTCTTTTCCTCCTTGGTAGGATTTGCAGTGTAAACAATTCCCAGACAGCTTGATTGGGCCCCAATACCCAAAGCTGTTCACTGCCTGGCCACGCCCCTCCGCAGCCTGCCTTGTGTCTGTGAAAGGTGTCTTTCCCAACAGTAAGATTCAAAAGTCAGTTTCCTCAGGGTTTTTCTTCCCTGATCTTTAAAATGTCCAAAACTGAGGTTTTTACATCAAATCACTTCACTTAGGTCCCATCATCCCAAGTTTGTATGAAAGGTCCAAAAATCACTCCATTTAGGGCTCTGTTCAAGTTTCTGGGGGATTTTGCGAAGCCTACATCCCCCACTTTGATACTAAAACTGAATTAGTATCATTAACAGGTGAGCAAAATTTCTGATCCCCAAAAACCAACCTTCCCCTGTATTACCTAAACTAAAAACCCAAACATACATTCCCCTTTTAAAAGTGGTGTTTCAGGTACATACAGGTAAGAATCAATCTTTATTTCACATCCAAGCACGGAGAGGGTCCGACACCCCTGCACAGCTTGGAAAAACACCTCATACACATCATAAAAATGACACAACACACATACAATTTTTTTTATTAAAAGACAAAATTCAAGGTTCGTTCCATCCCTGGCCATAGACTTTATTTTGATGCACTTCCCAAGTCCCTTCGTGTCTGGAACGGAGCTCCCCGTCCCTTCCCCTGCACTTTGTACACAGCAGGTAGAGAACTATCCCGAGCTGGCAGACCACCAAAAGATGGGAAGCCATCCTGATCCAGAAAGGCACCTCTATATTCTCGAAAATATCCCACCAGGGTGGAACTACTATATCCAAAATCTCTGCCCCTATTTCAACTGTTTTCTGTTCCAGGGTGTAGAAATGTTTTTGTGAAATCTCTACAGCTTTAAGTAGGATGGTAAGATGTTCGGGTAGAGGGGGAATTTTATATCCAAAGTAAGTCACATACTTTTGCAGGTTGGTGATGTTTTCTGTTACAGTGAGGTGAACAGTGGAGGGTTCAGGAGTGGGGACAATCCGTTCCTGGGCCACTTGAACTTCTGCCTCGGTTTTAAAGCAGAAACTGCTGTCACTTACCGGACACCAGAAGTGTCCATGCTGGTAGTGGGACGCACCTGTGGTGACACAATATGTCCCACCCCCTATATATGCTACCTGTGGGGAAACATGGCCGTGTGCCATCACCTCCATGGTACAGTTGATAGGTCGTGCGCCAGCAGCTTTAAACCCGCACTGTGGTTTAGAATAGGCGTTCAAGTGCTGGGGACACAGTATTATGTGTGAACCCCGGCTCCGGCACCTGGAGAGGTCAGTACCTGTCATGGCGTGCTCCCACTTTATGACATAAGGTGGGACCGCTGTAAAACGGATGTGTGCACCCCCTTGAATGACTCCAATGTTCTCCACCCTGTATACCGGTACGGGTCGGGCTGTCCCACTCATGACCGGCATTCTCACTACTATCCCCATGATGGTGTGATTGGAACGCCCACAATCTATTGGGACAGGGTAGGCTTCAGAGGCTAGATGAAATTGGCATGGGCTCAGTGAATTACTAAACGGGTGGAGGGCTGCGAGCTGCTTGTTGCTGATCCAGGAGGGGACTAAACCTTGCTTTAAATCCTCCAGGTTGCTACGGCCCTCGCCCAGCAACCATGCCCCGTACAGCACACACACCTCATTCTGTGCAGCCTGATCCGATGCATTCCTATCCTCCCGTATGAGTGCATTTACTGTTTTGGCATGCCTTTCCAATTCTGCAATAATTTCCTTTAAATGAACCGTCATAGCTTGGTCCTCATGTAGCTCTGAGCCTACCACTGTGTTCCCATCCTTCAGGATCTTTCTTAACTGGGTTTTTAAACCATTTATCTGTGTCTGTAATTCCATGTCATCCAGGCTATTTATTACAGAGGACCCTGTACTATAGGCAGTGAAAACATCATTCCAGGCTCCCCTTCTTTGTCTACCCGTGCCCATAGGGTTCTCAGGGTGTATTCTGTATAGCTCTACCTTGTCTATATTGGCAAAATCAAATTCGTAAAATTTCCTAAACATTTCCTTTAGCAGGGCCTGGTACAGCTGCTCCGTCTCCTTAGGACACCACTCAGGTAAGTATACCTCGGTAAGGTTTAATATTACTGAAGCTACTGCATAGTGTACCCCCTGGTATAGTACCTTTTCGGTTGGTACTAGGACTAACCCATTCCCTGGTCCCTTGGTGGTGGTAGGGCACTTTTCTTCCAGGGTTTTCAGTACCTGGGTCATGGGTAGGGGCTTTCGGGTGTGTGCCACGAGTTCAGTGGCATTAACTGGGACCGGAATGTGTGGGACCACGCACCCATGCAGGCTAGAATCCCACCCTATCCCCTCGCCGGCATCTTGCCATTGGCTGGAGAAGATGATGGATACCCCTGTGGGGCAGGCTTCCTCTGATCCCCACATACAAACATAGACTCCCTGTTCCGACTCCCACTACTTATCCCAACAAACACCACTCCTCCTTGGGTCCCTGTGATTGTCCGGTGGGTGTCGTTCCCTAATCTTTCCCAGTCGGCTGTATGGTCCCCTGCGTCCCTGCTCAGCTTCCTGAGCCACCACCACCTATTCAGGGGAATTCGTCCCTTACAGGTAATGCACACACGCTTCCCCTCGGTGACACTGACCCTTGTGGCAACGACCTGTATTCTGGGGCATGGGAGGGAGGCCTCCCCGTACGTGAACCTGGGCTGGTTGGAGTATTTAGTAGAGTTGGACCCCAGCCACCCTGGCCACCTTCCCTCGTGGAAGTAGATGGCGAGCTCCTCCACTCCCCGCTCGCCACCCCCTGCGGTGACGACTGGTGCTCTCACTCCTGAGCACCCATAGATGTGGGAGTCCTCCACGTCACCTCGGTCACCGATGCTCACCCCTACCAGGGCGAGCAGGAGTAGAAACCTTGTCATTTCGAAGTCCTTTCTGTAGGGGCACACACAAAACATATATCCATGTCCCAGAAAGGTTCTCTGGCTGGATAATTAATCAAGCCCTTAAACTTAAAAACTCTACAAACAACTAAACTAATGATAACCCATAACCACTAAAACTGCAATTACTTAAAACCGAAAATTCTGTACATTTGTCGCCCGTCTCCGAACGGCCAGGTTAAATCTGTTTAGTCTCTGCCTTATGTGGCCTCTGGATGGCTTGTACACCTGGGTGTAGTGCGGCCTGTACCGCCGGACCCAGAAGGCCTTCCTCAAAACCGCTGGGGGTATCTTAACATCCCAGCTGCGTCCTGTGCTGCAGCACACTACCCCCTTTGGTGTGGCTGCAGCGCCCTCGTTCATATCTGTGGGCTCCTCCCAGCCTGAGGCTGCGGGCGGGGGACCCTTCTCTCTCTCTTCTCCCAGTACTACCTCTCCTGTGAAACCCTCACTGTTGGAGGCTGTAGGCTGGGAATCCCCAACTTTAGAACGCTCCCTGCTCTTGGGCGCTCTTCTTCGGGTTGCAACCCTCTTTGGGTGGGACCCTCTAAACAGATACACCTATGGCCACAGTAGCCTTTGCTGTGGTGTGCGGGGAGACCTTCTTAGGGCTCTGGCCACTGGGGGTGTGCTTGAGTCCCACATAATCCTGTGAGACAACACACTGTTCCTCCCGCTGCAGCTTGTGCGTCTGCCACAGCTGCTGCTGGCTGAGGATTTCTAACTTGGGGGCAGTCCACCTTTGCCGGCTGTTCCCTTTTAGGTTTAAACTGTTTGCACTGGTCAATCTCCCACCCGTGGATTCTCTGGGGTTCTAACAGCAGCCGATTTTTCTGGTGCTGGCTCCCCAGGTTACTGGCTGCTTTCCAGTGACTCTGTTTAAAAATCTCGTCCGCTGCCCTGAACGGACCTCCTAGGGACTCCCCACTCTCTCTCTTTACCAGGCTGGCCTTTAGGACGGGATCCTGGGCTTGGACCTGCTTTAAGTTCGGGGGCAAAGCTACCCCCTGTGTGCCTCCCTTGTCCCGGATTGCAGCTACCGGACCTGCTTTATAGGGATCCCATAACTCTCCTTCCCTGGCCCCCTGCTTGGCCAACTTGTCGGCCTTTTGGTTACCCTCCCACGTGGTATGGAGGGATCCTATATCTATGTCCAAAGGTTTGGACATTGCCCCAGCCTGCTGTTCCCTGTGATTCCCATTAAACTGTACGGGACCCCGTTAGACCTGGGTGAATTGGTCAGGTCTGCCGAATGGACCACCGTGCTGGCAGCTCCGGTGTCCACCAAACATCTCCCCTGCACGTTCTCCACCCCCTTCTTACCATCGTATCCCGGGGAACACAGGTAGACAGGCTGCGCTGGTTCTAGTCATAGGTCTGCGTTAGGGGGGTCAGATGGGATTAATGCACCAGTGGCTGTAGCTACCTTCCCTGGAACACCAAACAGGACTCTGATGGCCGCTACTATTGTGTCCAGTGTGGGGGAAGAGGTCGGTGCCTCTACTTTTGGGGCAAAAGCTGGGGAATTCTTTGTTAGGCTATCCTTCCAGGGATTTCTACAGTCCTTAATCCAGTGCCCACTCTTCCCGCACCCGAAGCAGTTACGCTTCGTGTCGGAAGGTTTACCACCTTCCTGGTGCCACTCCTTCTTATCCTGACTGGGCTTTATCTCATGCACCTTCCCTTTCGGTGGGGTGTCTTCAGCTCCCCTACCGTTTCGGTAGGCTAGGGTCAGTTGCCTGACCACTGCCTCCTCGGTGACCCGGGGATCTCTTGGGTCAAACCAAAGCTCAGCCTTGGCTTTGACTCGTGGCAAGCTGTTTGCCACTAGGCTACGGAGCCAGTGGGCCAGCTCGTCCCTGTTCAGGTTAGCCCTGTCGAGAGCCCCATTACAAGCACCCCTGTACACCGGCCACAGCCTGTCTGCGAAAGCCTGTGGGGTCTCCTCTGCGAGCTGCACTGTTTTCTCCACCCGGGAGAAAGGACTTCCCTCATTCATTCTCATGGCCTCTAAAACTTCCTCTCTGATGGCAGCATACCCGTTCTGTCCTCTCTTGCTCTCAGTAGAGAGGGACTGGTATAGTTTGCCATCTAATGAGAACAGGAGCATTTTTGCCATCTCGGCATCATCACAGTCATTGATGCCTGCTGCCTGCTCCACCTCCATGAAGTGGACTGAGGGGTCTTCCTTTTGGGTAAGTTTACTCAGGTGACTTACCATACCCCTAAGCTGTTGTGTACCGTGGGGAGCCAAGAATTGATTTTCAAGGGGTCCCTGACCTCCACCACCGGCGGGCGGGCCGAATTTTTGCTGTCATGCTGGGCACATTGGCCCTGGCTCCGACTTCTCCTGCATCGGTTTGCCCCCCTCTCCCTGCTGCCAGACCGAGTCAAAACTCGGCGCCACAGGTGCTGGTGTGCACTCCCTGTCAGCCTCATAGATTGTCTGCCCCTCCTGCTGCCTAACCAAGCTTCTCCTTGGCGCCACAGGTGGTGGTCGCACAGTCTCCCCTTGCTCCTCCAGGTCTACCTGGGCCACACCCGGGCTTATCAGGCACAGCATGCCTTTTGTCTTGGACAGAGCAAGGTTCAGACTCTCAATCTGCTTCTGACAGGGCCCGTGGTCCCCTACCTCAAACTCCCTTGTACTGGCTACTCTGTAGGCTGCATGAACATTGTTTAACTTCTCTGTGAGTTCCCTTAATTGCTTGGCGATGCGGGTGTTCTCTTCCCGCAATGCCAGTTCACTACTTTTGGCCTCGGTGGCCTGACACTGGAGGTATCCCTTACTGGCACGGTGTTCCTCCAGCATCTGTGACTGTTTCTGATCTTTTGTGTCTAGCTCTGCTAACAACCTGTCACCTGCTATAGCTCTGGCACGGGACAGTTGGCTTTCTTCCTTTAGCTCTTCTGTGAGAGCCTGAATGCGCTTCCCCATAAGCTGCATTTATTTCTGGGAGCAGACCAACCATATGGCTTTCTCCACAGACTTATTGTATTCCTTGCTCTCAGTCCATGCAGCTGCAGCGTCCATAGGACGTTCAGCATGCAACAGCCTGAGGACCCATTTCTTGGTGATATTTACTTTTTTATATACATAGGATGACATCCTCTCTTCCATTTTTGTTCTCTCCTCAAAACCAGCATTTACTGCTTCACAACCCTTTTGCCAAAGTCCTGCCGTGGTCGCCATTTATGTAGGGGGTGGTAATGGGGTCAGCCTTCACTTTCTGACTCAGTGAGCGGTTCGAATCGCTCCCACACCCCTCTGGTTCCTAGACTTTGGACTTATTTAGGGGTTGTAAACAAAATTGCAGTAGACGACAGGTTCTGATGAAAGAATTTTACTTTATTAAAAGAAAAAGGTAACAAACTTGAAACACACTTATTATTTAAACACAGATTGGGGAGCACACGGTACAGACGAGGGAGAATGACAATATACCAAACAAAACCTTATCCCTCCCAAAGATCCCACTATCTAGCTAGGTTTTTGGTTTCAGGAGATCAGGGATAATGCTCACCAACGAATCCTTGACAGGATTTTAGAGTCTTTTGTTTAAAAGATTTCGTAAGGCCCTTATTGCTGCGAGGTGTCCGATGGTCACTGAGGCAGTCGCTCTGGTTTCTTCTTGTGTGCTGGTCTGCTTGCTGGCCTTCCTCCTCGTGGCTTGTAGTGGTTTTTGCTGGAGCAGGGAGAGAGCTGTGTCAGCGTAGTCAGTGAGTCCGAAAGAGAAAGAAGTTATGGGACAGGCTTTCAATTATACTGTTTCTTTTTCGCGCCCAAAAAACCCTTACTAAAACGGATTCCTTTAGGTTGCAAATGAACCTTGCTTAGTCCATTGTCTAGTTTTGGCGGGCTTGCCAGTTCCGATGGCTTTAGATCAGTGTTAAACATGTCCTGATCGTTTTCCGATTTAAACACAGCCTTATCTACGCGCCAAATCTCAATCCTATTGTCCTAGGTCTTTTGGCGGGCTTTTAAATCTGTTCTGTGGATTGGTTGATTGGTTTTTGATGAAGTACTAAATGTTTTATTGATTTCAGGCTTCTGGCATCCTGTTTGGGCCTGGGAATTTCAAAAGGGGGTCTTGGATTATTCATATTTCGATGTGTGTGTGAGGCTTTTGGGTTTGTCTTTTCCTCCTTGGTAGGATTTGCAGTGTAAACAATTCCCAGACAGCTTGATTGGGCCCCAATACCCAAAGCTGTTCACTGTCTGGCCACGCCCCTCCGCAGCCTGCCTTGTGTCTGTGAAAGGTGTCTTTCCCAACAGTAAGATTCAAAAGTCAGTTTCCTCAGGGTTTTTCTTCCCTGATCTTTAAAATGTCCAAAACTGAGGTTTTTACATCAAATCACTTCACTTAGGTCCCATCATCCCAAGTTTGTATGAAAGGTCCAAAAATCACTCCCTTTAGGGCTCTGTTCGAGTTTCTGGGGGATTTTGCGAAGCCTACACATGCTTGACCTAAAGCCAAGAGATTCATGGGGTCCGGAGTCAATGTTGAGGACTCCCAGGTGTAATAGAGCCACCTGGTGGACTACTGATGCATATAATAATAAAGCAATGTGCAGTACTGTTCTTACCGGAAGCCATGTTTTGCTGGTGTATATATATGCTGTGTCTCAAGATATCACAGAATTGGTGATGAGGTTGCGATTGCGGATTCCCTAGCCAACCGACAGAGGGACTGTTAGAGAGGTTCTTCGTTTTGCAGAAAAACGTAAAAATCCGAGGTAAATTTCAAGCACACGTGCTGAACTGTTGATGTTGCCAGAGTCCAGATGGCCACACCTATGGGAATAATAGAGCACTTCGGTGAGTTCCATTGTGACTGAGAGACTTTCGGAGCGTATGTGGAGCAGCTAGAAATGTTTTTCACTGCGAATAGTATTGTCGAAGTCCCCGATGATGTAAACCGTAACCGGGCGGTTTTAGAAATGAAACTGGCTATTTTTTTGACTGAAGCAGGCCCCGAGGTGTATGAAACCTTGAAAAATTTGCTTGTTCCCGCCAAGCCGAAGGACACACTACTGAAGGAGATCCTAACCAAGTTAGAACAGCACTACAGTCCTGAGCCCCTGGAAATTGCTGAAAATTTTTGTTTTGGAACACATGATCAATTAAATGACGAGGGTATCAGTGAGTACATCGAAGCTTTAAAAAAGCTATCCATTCACTGTCATTTCGGAAACTTTCAGGACTGAGCTTTGCGTGACCGCTTTGTTTGTGGGTTGAAAAATGAACGTATCAGTGGAGTACTTAGGGCACAGAGTAGACAAAGATGGTTTACATCCAACCAAGGGAAAGCTGGATGCAATCAGAAATGCACCCACTCCCAAGAATGTCTCTGAACTTCGATCATTTTTGGGTCTTTTGAATTATTACGGAAAGTTCCTCCCAAACTTGTCTACATTGTTACATCCACTGAATGAGCTGTTGAGAAAACAGGTCCCTTGGAAATGGTCAAAAGAATGTGACACAGCATTCAAAGAGTGTAAAAGCCAGTTAGTAGAGAGTACCATGTTAGCTCACTATGATGTATCTAAGGAGATCAAGTTAGCATGTGACGCCTCTCCGTACGGAGTTGGGGCAGTAATCTCTCAAGTACTAGATAGTGGGGAGGAGAGACCAATTGTTTTTGCTTCATGCACTCTCAGTGCCAATGAGCGGAATTTTGCGCAGATCGAAAGGGAAGCTTTGTCATTGATTTTTGCGGTCAAGAAGTTTCACAAATACTTGTTTGGTTGTAAGTTTACCATAGTTACTGACCATAAGCCCCTGAGAGCAATCCTCCATCCAAAGTCCCCAGTTCCAACGTTAGCTGCAGCCCGAATGCAGAGATGGGCTTTGATTTTGTCAGCGTATACGTATGACATTGAGTACAGATGATCAGCTGATCACTATAATGCTGATGCTATGTCGAGGTTGCCATCCCCATCACAAGTTACACCCAATAAGGAAGAAGTGTTCTATTTCTCATACATTGATGAGCTGCCAGTCACAGCTGAAGAGATTGGTAGGGAAACAAACGTGACCCAATTATGTCAAAGGTGTATGATTACATAACAAATGGATGGCCAAACCAGGTATCAGAGGAAGATATCCAGCCATACTTTGTTCGTAGGAATGAATTGTCAATGGATAAAGATTGTATCATGTGGGGAGCAAGAGTGGCTATCCCAAATAGGTTCATGTCTATATTGTTAGGAGATCTTCATGACCAGCACCTGGGAATGTACTTGACCAAGAGCTTTGCACGCAGTTACTTATGGTGGCCAGGTTTAGATAAAGAGATAGAGTGCATAGTCAGTCAGTGTACAACATGTCAATCGGTGAGCAAGAAACCACCATCAGTACCATTACAGCCATGGAAATGGCCTCCCAGAGTGTGGCAAAGGTTACATGTAGATTTTCCTGAGCTAGAAGGACAGCAATTGTCCATAATGATAGATAGTCACTCGAAGTGGGTAGAGGTGTTTCCGATGTGGATAATAAAGCAACAAGCAAAACACTAGGCAATTTGCGAAGATTGTTTTCTTCATACAGCCTCCTAGAAGAAATTGTGTCTGATAATGGGCTGCAATTTTGTTCAGAAGTATTCACACAGTTCATGAGCAGAAACGGTGTGAAACACACCAAAGTTCCACCGTACCAACCTGCTTCAAATGGTACAGCAGAGCGTACAGTACAAATTGTCAAACGTGCCCTCAGCAAGCAAATGTTGGATCCAAATCCAAAGAAACATCAGTTGTCGTTGGACCACAAACTGGCAAATTTTCTGATTACTTATACTCCTCATACCACTACTGGTAGAAAACCAGCAGCGTTATTTCTCAAACGACAGTCACAAACCTGGTTCTCGTTGTTAAACCCAAACTTGGCACAATCCGTAGAAGAGAAACAATCAAGGCAGAAAGAGAGTCATGATAAAGGTAGAGTTAGAGAGAGAAGTGTGAAGTTGAACCAGAAGGTTAGAGTGAAGAACCATCACCATAAATGGTTAAAGTGGTTACCAGGAAGAGTAGTGAAGATATGTGATCCTCCCACATATATGGTCAAGATGTTTGATCATGGAAAGGTTAAGTTTGTTCACATTGATCATATCTTACCTACAGATGTGGAAGGAGTTGAAAGCTGGGATGATTCAATTTATTCTGATGAGTCACATAATCTTGTTACAAGTAGAGTACCAGTAGCAAATCCTACATCTGATGTACCAGAAACAAGTCCAAGACAAAGTCAAAATTTATGTCTGAGCCCGAGTCAGGCAGACAAACAGTCTGAAAGTGTAGAGTGTCCAAATGTACATCAAGGTCAGTCCTTGGAGAAAAATTCTCTGCAGGCTCAGCCTAGAAAGAGTCAAAGTCCGACAACAAGATCTGAAAGTTCTGTTCAAGAAAGAAGGTATCCTCTTCAAAACAGAAAACCAGTGGTTAAGTTTAATCTGTAAATAAGTTCATATCTTTTGTTTGTGTTACAGAATTCTATAGTAGAATTTGGAAACATAAAATGGGTTCCATTTGAGAAATGCATACCAAGAGTTGTGTATACCATGCAAGTCATGTACAATGATTATTTGCTATGATTAACTTCTTCAATAAGGAGGAAGAAGTGTAATAGAGCCACCTGGTGGACTACTGATGTATATAATAATAAAGCCATATGCAGTACAGTTCTTACCAGAAGCCATGTTGTGCTGTTGTATATATATGCTGTGTCTTAAGATATCACACCAGGGCCACTCCCTCTCGACTGTATACCACTGTGCTGCCACCTCTGGTGGGTCTGTCCTGCCGGTGGGACAGGACATACCCAGGGCTGGTGATGGAGGAGTCTGGGACATTGGCTGAAAGTTATGATTCTGTGAGTATGACTATATCAGGCTGTTGCTTGACTAGTCTGTGGGGCAGCTCTCCCAATTTTGGCACAAGTCCCTGAATGATAGTGAGCAGGACTTTACATGGTCGACTGTGCTAGGTGTGCCATTGTCGTGTCCGAAGCCGGTGCCTAGGTCGATGCTGGGTGGTCCATCCAGTTTTATTCTTATTATTGTTTTTCGTAGTGGTTTGTTACAACTGAGTGGCAAGCTAGGCCATTTCAGAGGGCAGTTAAGAGTCAACCACATTGCTGTGGGTCTGGAGTCACACATAGGCCAGACCAGGTAAGGATGCCAAATAAGAACATAACAATTAGGAGCAGGAGTAGGCCATATGACTGCTTGAGCCTGCTCCACCATTCAATAAGATCATAGCTGATCTTCAACCTCAACTCCACTTTCCTGCCCTCTCCCCCTATCCCTTGATTCCTTTAGAGTCCAAAAAGTTATCTATCTCAGCCTTGAATATACTAAACAACTGAGCATCCACTGCTTTTTTGGGGCAGAGAATTCCAAAGATTCACAACCCTCTGAGCGAAGAAGATTTCCTTCTCTAAAGGATATTGTGAACCAGATGGCTTTTTTTTAATGACAATCTGATAGTTTTATGGTTACCATTACTGATTCTAGCATTTTTTTTAAATTCCAGAGATATTTAATTAACTAAATTTAAATTCCCCAGCTGCTGTGGTGGGAATCGAACTCACATTTCTGGATCAACTAGTCCAGGCCTCTGGATTACTAGTCTAGTAACATAACCACTATACAGTGCTCTGCTGCCACTCAAATCTATTGGAACAAAAGGAATTATCTAGTATTCACTGAGAAGCAATGCATTCGGAGGTGAAATTTCACCAAATTGGCAGTGACTGAGCTGCAGGACATGCAACATGCTGCAGGAGGACCAAGAGGCACACTACAGGATAGGCTTGGAACTGCTAATGGCAGTCAAAGAGACTGCTGTCTTGATTATTTTGGCTTGATGTCTTTCTAGAGGACATAGCAACATCACTCAATCTGCAGTGTATTGCTGCATAAAACCAGACAACTGATGCCTTGTGTGGAAGATCAAACAACTACATCACTTTCCCATGGTCACAGGAGAATAACAAACCTAGCCCTAAGTTTCCATTAAATTAACAGGATTCCCTAAAGTCCGCGGTGCCATTGCTGGCACCCATATAGTAATTAATGCTCCTGCAGAGAGGAATGCCCCATATATAAAACACAAGAGCCTGTACCCAATGTTCAGCTTGTGTGTAGCCATCCTCACCTGATACTGAAGTTCAGTGCCAGATTATCAAGAAACACTCATGATGGCTTTACTTTACTCCAGTCCACTGTTCCACCACTATTTGCTGATACCCATCACCCACTTGGGTGACTGAGGATACCTATTGTTGTCGTGGCTCATGAACACTCTGTGGCATCCTGAACATCAGCTAAGCACAAATATAATGAGGGGCATGCCTCCACCAGACTTATCATAGAGCACACCATTGGCATTATGAAGCAAAGCTTCTGGCCCAGGAGCGTCCCTCAGTACAACCCAGACTAAATTTCTGAGATCATTAATGGTCTGCTGCATTCTCCACAGCATTGTAATTGAAAGAAGCCATCATCTAGAGCTGCTGTGTCAAGGGTCTCAGAAGGGCAGCTGGAGGACATGGCTGAGGAGTTGGGAAGAACTGAAAGAGTCAGCAAAATTAACCCCTCTGGCAGGTGCAAGAATGATTCACCAGATCTTAATTCAGGACATTTTCTCATAGAATCAAAGAATCATAGAATGGTTGCAGCACAGAACGAGGTAATTCAGTCTGACGAGCCCATGCCGACTCTCTGCAAGAGAACTTCAGCTAGTCCCACTGCCCCGCCCTTTCCCCATAGCCCTGCAAATCTTTTTCTTTCAGGTCCAATTCCCTTTTGAAAGCCATGATTGAATCTGCTTCCACCACCCTTTCAGGCAGTGCATTCCAGATCCTAACCACTCACTGTGTAAACAAGTTTTTGAACAAGGGTGTAACATTGGCAATCCACCCCTCCTCTTACTACCCGTTTACTATTTATATGCCTATAGAAGATTTTGGATTCCCTTTTATGTTAGCTGCCAGTCTATTCTCATACTCTCTCTTTGCCCCTCTTATTTCCTTTTTTCACTTCCCCTCTGAACTTTCTATATTCAACCTGGTTCTCACTTGTATTCTCAACCTGACATCTGTCATACACCTCCTTTTTCTGCTTTATCTTACTCTCTATCTCTTTTGTCATCCAGGGACCTCTGACTTTGGTTTCCCTACCTTTCCCCTTTTTGGGAATGTACCTCGACTGTACCCGAACCATCTCCTCTTTAAAGGCAGCCCGTTGTTCGATTACAGTTTTGATTCCAATTTACCCGAGCCGGATCCGTTCACAACCCACTGAAAATTGGCCTTCCTCCAATTAAGTATTTTTACTCTAGATTGCTCCCTGTCATTTTCCATAGCTAATCTAAACCTTATGATACTATGATCACTGTTCCATAAATGTTCCCCTACTGACACTTGCTCTACTTGATCCATCTCATTCCCCAGAACCAGATCCAGCAATGCCTCCTTCCTCATTGGGCCGGTGACATACTGATCAAGAAAGTTCTCCTGAACACACTTCAGAAATTCTTCCCCCTCTCTGCCCTTTACACTATTATTATCCCAGTCTATATTAGGATAGTTGATGTCCCCCATTATCACTACTCTATGGGGGAAAAATTCAGTATCGCCCCATTTGGGGCGCAATTATCGGCCGGGCGCAAAGATTAGCGCCTGGCGCTAATTATTGCCTCCGACTGCAAACTTGACTTTTATCGCCCCTGGAGGTGATTGGAGCGCTAAATCAGGCGCTACACATCTGTCTTAAGGTGCAAAGGCTGAGGAGCGAGGCGCTACCTCAGAACGCTGGCGAAGCTCATGTGATGTCAGTCAGCAATGGAACACACACACAATGGCGCTGGCCAGTTCTTAAAGGGGAGGGTTAATCTTGCTTTCCATCCACATCCTGCTCATTGCAGCCTTGAATCTCGGCCTGGAGAAACCTGTACATCAAATCTGCTGGAAAGAACAATGGAGAGTAACAGGGAAAGAGCTCAGAGTGCAGCCCCCACAGTCTCTTCTAAATCAATACAAGGAATGGCAAATCAAAATGAACCTGCAACCAACTGAATTTTTCCCCCTATAGTTCTTGCACCTCTCTAATTTCCTTGCAAATTTACTCCTCTATATCCTTCCCACTAGTTGCTGACCTATAGAATACACCTAGTAGTGTAATGGCACCTCCATTGTTTCTTAACTCTAACCAAATAGATTCTGTCCTTGACCTCTCCAGGATATCCTCTCTCTCCAGCACTGTAACATTCTCCTTAATCAATACTGCCACCCACCTCCTTTCTTTCCTTCCCTATCTTTCCTGAACACCTTATATCCAGGAATATGTAGTACCCAATCCTGCCCTTTTTTGAGCCAGGTCTCTGTTATTGCCACAACATCATATTTCAATGTGTCTATTTGTGCCTGCAGCTCAACAACCTTATTTACCACGCTTCGTGTGTTTACACACATGCACTGTAAATCTATCTTAGACCTTCTTGTATTCTCTCTTAGTCTGACCCCACCTAATACTGTACTATTTCTTACTCTAGTGCTATCTGTCTCTCCCAATCCTTTGTGCACCTTGTTTCTCCTTTCTAATGCTACATCCTGGTGCCCACCCCCCTGTCAAATTAGTACCTGAAGAATGCTTTCTATTTCCCATTGTTCCAGCATCTTCTCGATTCCCTACAATAAATCACAATTCCCAACATTTGTATCCCACCTTACCTTCCAGATCCGTTCTGAGGTGTGCAAACCACAATAATGGACTTTGGGGCACTCACCACTAAATCCCACTGGTTAATCCATTGTTTAGGATGATGGGTAGAGTGCACTAAATCCCAAAATGAGTCCACCAATAACACACCATCATGTGTGAAAAAAAGCACCTTAACAGACACTCCGAGGCCATCTCTTATGATGCAATGCAACACAACATTGATGAAGAAACTGAATAGATGGGTGAGCATGGATAACCTTGCCCCACTGCTCTTTCAAAAGAAGTAGGTCCAGTGAATCTCTCCTCTAGCTTTACACAAATATTGTAATTAGAGTATACATCCCAGATATATGATACTGGAAAAATAAATTAAAGGGTAAGACAGTTGAAATGCAGTGGCGGACATTTAAGGAGATATCTCATAACTCTCAACAAAACTATATTCCAGTGAGAAAGAAAGATTTTAAGAGAAGGGAGCACCATCCGTGGCTAACTAAGGAAGTAAAGGATGGTATCAAATTGAAAACGAAGGCATACAATGTTGCCAAGATTGGTGGGAGACCAGAGGATTGGGAAATTTTTAAAAACCAGCAAAGGATGACTAAAAAATAATAGAGAGAGAAGATGAATTATGAGAGGAAACTGGCAAGAAACATTAAAACAGATAGTAAGAGCTTCTACAGGTATATAAAAAGGAAGAGGGTAGCTAAAGTAAACGTTGGTCCATTAGAGGATGAGACTGGGGAATTAATAATGGGGAACGGGGAAATGGCAGAGACTCTGAACAAATATTTTGTATCTGTCTTCACGGTAGAACACTAACAACATCCCAATAATGGATAATCAAGGGGCCACAGGGAGGGGGAACTAAAGACAATCACTATCACTAAGGAAATAGTACTTGGTAAAATAATGGGACTAAAAGATGACAAGTCCCCTGGACCAGATGGCCTGCATCCCAGGGTCTTAAAAGAAGTGGCTGCAGCGATGCATTGGTTGCAATATACAAAAATTCCCTGGACTCTGGAGAGGTCCCAGAGGATTGGAAAACCGCAAATGTAACACTCCTATTTAAGAAAGGAGGGAGACAGAAAGCAGGAAACTATAGACCAGTTAGCCTAACATCTGTCATTGGGAAAATGCTGAAGTCCTTCATTAAGGAAGCAGTAGCAGGGCATTTGGAAAATCATAATGCAGTCAAGCAGAGTCAGCATGGTTTTATGAAAGGGAAATCATGTTTAACAAATTTGCTGGAGTTCTTTGAGGAGGTAACGAGCAGGGTGGACAAAGGTAAACCAGTGGATGTGGTGTATTTAGATTTCCAGAAGGCATTCGATAAGGTGCCACATAAAAGGTTACTGCATAAGATAAGAGCTCACGGAGTTGGGGGTAATATATTAGCATGGATAGAGAATTGGCTAACTAACAGAAAGCAGAGAGTCGGGATAAATGGGTCATTTTCCAGTTGGCAAACAGTAACTAGTGGGGTGCCACAGGGATCTGTGCTGGGGCTTCAACTATTTACAATCTACATTAATGACTTGGATGAAGGGACCAAGTGTAATGTAGCCAAGTTTGCGGATGATACAAAGATGGGTGGGAAAGCAAGTTGTGCAGAGGACTCAAAGAACCTGCAAAGGGATATAGACAGGTTAAGTGAGTGGGCAAACATTTGGCAGATGGAGTAAAATGTGGGAAAGTGCGAGGTTATACACTTTGGCAGGAAAAATAAAAAAGCAAATTATTATTTAAATGGAGAGAGATTACAAAATGCTACAGTTCAAAGGGACCTGGGGGTCCTTGTGCATGAAACACAAAAAGTTAGCATGCAAGTACAGCAAGTAATCAAAAAGGCAAATGGAATGTTGGCCTTTATTTCAAAGGGGTTGGAGTATAAAAGCAGGGAAGTCCTGCTACAACTGTACAGGGTATTGGTGAGACCACACCTTGAGTACTGCGTACAGTTTTGGTCTCCTTATTTAAGGAAGGATATACTTGCATTGGAGACAGTTCAGAGACGATTCACGAGGTTAATTCCGGAGATGAGGGGGTTGACTTATGAGGGAAGGTTGAGCAGGCTGGGCCTATACTCATTGGAATTTAGAAGAATGAGAGGTGATATTATTGAAACATATAAGATACTGAGGGGGCTTGACAAGGTAGATGCAGAGAGGATGTTTCCCCTCGTGGGGAAATCTAGAACGCGGGGGCACAGTTTTAGAATAAAGGATCGCCCTTTTAGAACTGAGATGAGGAGGAATTTCTTCTCTCAGAGGGTCGTAAATCTGTGGAATTCTCTGCCCCAGAGAGCTGTGGAGGCTGGGTCATTAAATACATTTAAGGTGGAGATAGACAGATTTTTGCAAGATAAGGGAGTGAAGGGTTATCGGGAGCAGGCAGGGAAGTGGCTTTGAGCCCAAGATCAGCCATGATCTTATTGAATGGCGGAGCAGGCTCGAGGGGCCAAGTGGCCTATTCCTGCTCCTATTTCTTATGTTCTTATATGACCCAAGATTTGGTTATGTACTTCTATAGCTTACAGTTTCAAAAGCCTTTTGAAAATCAATGAAACCTATTTAATTGAGTTTCCCTGGGCCTTTTGATAATCTGTAATCTTGAATAAACCACAACCTTCTCTACACACTCATCACAAGAATGAAATCAAGCCTGATCCTTTTTGATTACATCACAGGCCTCCAAAGCATCTGATATACATGCCTTGACAACCCAAACAACCACCTCAAGAGCATTTGATAACAACAAGCTTTCTCAGTTTATGGTCTGACCAAAGTTCCCCTTCCAACATCAAAAGTATGCATGTCTGAAACAGAATCCTGATCACCAGCTTCAGAAGGGTAGCTCAAAGGTGAGTCAGTGGTTCCTGGCAATGTTCTCCAAAACCATTGCCATTCCACTCTCTCTCACCAGGAGTAGCTTTTAGGGATTCAGGATTAATGTCATCCATGTTTGCCGCCTTACCATCAGCGGAGTGATGCAGTACAAACCATATCTTTTTCTACTGAACTGATTCATTAAGACCTCCTTCCTATGTAGCTTACTGCACTTATTCTTCAGACCTAACATAAGAATATCAGAAATAAGAACAGGAGTAGGCTATTTGGCCCTTCGAGCCTGCTCTGCCATTCAATAAGATCATGGCTGATCTTCTACCTCATCTCCACTTTCCTGCACTATCCCCATATCCCTTGATGCCCTTACTATGCAAAAATCTATCGATCTCTGTCTTGAATATACTCAATGACTGAGCCTCCACAGCCCTCTGGGGTAGAGAATTCCAAAGATTCACCACCCTCTGTGTGAAGAAATTTCTCCTCATCTCTGTCCTAAATGGCCGACCCCTTATTCTGAGACTGTGACCCCTGGTTCTAGACTCCCCAGCCAGGGGAAACATCCTCTCTGCATCTACCCTGTCAAGCCCTATAAGAATTTTGTATGTTTCAATGAGATCATCGCTCATTCTTCTAAACTCTGGAGAATATAGGCCTAGTCTACTCAATCTGTCTTCATAGGACAATCCCCCATCCCAGGAACCAGTCTGGTGAACCTTCGTTGCACTCCCTCCATGGCAAGTATATCCTTCCTTAGGTAGGGAGACCAAAACTGTACACAATATTCCAGGTGTGGTCTCACCAAGGCCCTATATAATTGTAGTAAGACATCTTTACTCTTATACTCAAATCCTCTTGTAATAAAGGCCAACATACCATTTGCTTTCCTAATTGCTTGCTGTACCTTCATGCTAACTTTCAGGGATTAGTGTACAAGGACACCCAGGTCCCTCTGAACACCAACATTTCCCAATCTCTCACCATTTAAAAAATACTCTGCTTTTCTATTTTTCCTACCAAAGTGGATAACTTCACATTTCTCCACATTATATTCCATTTGACATGTTCTTGCCCACACACTCACCCCTTGAAGCCTCCTTGCATCCTCCTCACAACTTACATTCCCACCCAGCTTTGTATCATCAGCAAACTTGGATATATTACATTTGGTCCCATCATCCAAATCATTGATGTAGATTGTGAATAGCTGAGGCCCAAGCACTGATCCTTGCGGTACCCCACTAGTTACAGCCTGCCAACCCGAAAATGACCCATTTATTCCTACTCTCGGTTTTCTGTCCGTTAACCAGTCCTCCATGCAGATGGATCAGTGCTGTGGTCCGTTAGATCAAATGACAACTCAGAATACTGCTTTCTCTGGACCCTGAAGATGCCCTCACAGCTTTGTGTAGAGCACCAGACTTGTCAATCATTGGCACTGGCCCAGAGAAACCTTTTTGACCATGACTGACAACAGACTTCAGCCAATAGAAAAACAATTTAAGATCATTTTTGTTTAATTTCACACCTGCCACATTTTTGGGTTGCTACATTTGATAATCTTGAGCCTCACATCCCCAATGATCCACAGTACGCCTGTTTTTGCCCAATATCACGGTAAATGAAAGTGCATTCCAGAGATCATAACAAAGAACTTTTACTCTGTACACAGGCTACTGGAATGTGATATATGTTCTGCCACATGAATTCTCCTCTTTCTCTCCGAGCGGCAGACTGGATGAGCACTCTCACCAAATCGAGACACACGACTGATTCTCTAGGGTTTCTGTGGATTATCCACCAAAGAGATGGTGGATGATTAGGAAAGCCCCTGTGGAAATTCTACCTCAAACTGCCTTCTCAAACTGATGGCTTTCTGTTAAAAAGAATATTTTTTGTAGCCTTGGAAGTTAACTCCTTATATGTTGATTCCAGCAATACAAAAATACAAGTTAAAATTTCAACACAGGCAAAAAATCCATGTTTCCACACAAGGCTTTCAAGATGATGCAACCACTAATCCCACTTCATTTACCTGGTCTCACAGCATGCTGTATCATAATCTACCTTTACAGCAGCTCTGGGTTACCCTGAAGAAGCTTTACGTGGCACTTTAAAGACCTGCTGCTTTTATCTAACTGTACTCCTTTTCTTTGCAGTTATCTTAACAGGACACTGCTTGTTGGATAAGAAGCTGGCAGCCTCTTCCTTCAGTTTGTTCATAACTTCAGCTGCAGAGTCAAGGGAAACATTGGCCACATCATCTGCGGTCAAGTCCACCCTATTGGTTGTCACACAAACCTGGTCACAAGTTTCATGGTAAGCAGTATTCTAATTGTGGCTGAACTCCTTAGCCCAGTCATTTATATTACAGAGCCCAAGTGGCATAAGTGTCACCTGGTACAAGCAGAGCCACCTACTACACAAATACATTAACGATGGCAGGATGGAAAGGATGGAGCATCATTACGTGACAGAAAATTCCAGAAATTGTAAAACCTGCCCTGAAAAGGTTGAGCAGAAAGCCTGAACCAGATTTGCATTTGAATATCCACTGAGAATGAAAAATTACTAAGGACTTGCAAAGCTATCAAATCTTGATGCTGATCAAGAACTACCACAGCCCAGCTTCTGGCCTACACAGGAGTTGAGGGAAGTCTAAAATCGCTCTATCCTGGATGATGGGGTGATGGGTTGCTCGCTTCTGGATGATGTGGTGAGCAGATGAATTGTAGAACCAATCTGTGTCCAACTAAATTACACAATATTACACATCAGAGTGTTATCAGATTATACAATGTCAGGAACATTTCTGCTTTTTACTGCCACCAGCATTAAACATTGTGCTCATTTGCATAGGTCACCAACCTCATTTCTCCTCATTAAAGTATTATATTTGAATAATTTAAACTGACAAGTGTTTTGATCTTTTCATTTACTGTTGGCAGCAGTGGATCAGAATATTCTTTATTTGTAGTCACTGTTGCAAACCTGTTGTCTACAAATGTCTTCAGACATGACATTCAAAAACTCTGCCTATTTATTCTTATTAGCAAGCATTTAAAACCTGCTGCCTTGCCAAATATCACGCCCCCCCCACCCCCACCACCCACCCCCACCACCTCCCCCCGCCCCCCTCGCCACCCCCACCAGTCATTGTATTTCTTGTGCTCCAGGAATCCATGCAGAGAGCATGTTACAATGGGGATAATTTTGACTTCAATGGAAATGAAAGTCGGGAGAGATGTATAACAGGCAGCTGAATCAATATCGCCCGTGCTACACTATCACCCAAAGTCAAAATTAGCCCCAATGAATTTTAGGGAGCAAAATCTCGTTTGCAGCAGTCCCAGTGGTTTTAAAATGAGATGCAAAATCAACCTTATTAACCCATTTTTTTTCTCTTTTCAGATGCTGACAGACCTGTCTATTCCCAACATCTTCTATGTTTATTTCAATTTTTTTGCATTTACAATTTATATTCACCTCTTTCTGTAAGAATGGGTTATTTTGGTCATTTTTTAAAAAAAGGTAATATTTATTTTTAGAAATTAAAACATTACAGTGCACATGCCTTTTCCGATAATAATTACTGTGTGATGGATTGCTATAGTCACTGGAGGTGAGAAATTGACCAGCTGATGAATGAGTGATTGACTGATGACTGTTGCCACAGGTGTGTGTGACTTGATTGAGAAAATAATCAGACTGGCAGAGCCGCTATACAATTGACTGGAATCAAAACTATTGCTAGTGTTAGGACTGAATGAGTGAGAGATTAAAAATATTGCCAGGGGCTGAGATTTTTGAGTGACAGACTGGGGAGTAAGAAAGCTGACAGTGCTGCAGCACAGTGGTACAGGATGCTAATGCTTCAATACACCATACAACAACACAACAACTTGCATTTATATAGCACCTTTAACATAGCAAAATGTCCCAAGGCGCTTCACAGGAGCGTTATCAAACATTATCGTCCGCTTGCCCGATAGGAGACTCCCAAAACAAGCGCTCTACTCGGAGCTCCGACACGGCAAGAGAGCCCCAGGTGGGCAGAGGAAACGCTTCAAGGACACCCTCAAAGCCTCCTTGAAAAAGTGCAACATCCCCACCGACTCCTGGGAATCCCTGGCCCAAGACCGCACAAAGTGGAGGAGAAGCATCCGGGAAGGCGCTGAACACCTCAAGTCTCTTCACTGGGAGCAAGCGGAAGCCAAGCGCAAGCAGCGCAAGGAGCGCACGTCAACCCAAGCACCCCACCCACCCGCCCCTTCAACCACCGTCTGCCCCACCTGTGACAGGGACTGTAGGTCCCGCATTGGACTCATCAGTCACCTGAGAACTCATTTTTAACGTGGAAGCAAGTCATTCTCGGTTCCGAGGGACTGCCTAAGAAGAAGAAGAAGATCAAACAAAATTTGACACCGAGCCACATAAGGAGATATTAAGGCAAATATTAAGGCAGATGATCAAAAGCTTGGTCAAAGAGGTAGGTTTTAAGGAGCATCTTAAAGGAGGTAAGAGAGGTGGAGAGGTTTAGGGAGGGAGTTCCAGAGCTTTGGTCCTTGGTAGCTGAAGACACAGCCGCCAATGATGAAGCGATTAAAATCTGGGATGCGCAAGAGACCAGAATTGGAGGAGTACAGAGATCTTGGAGGGTTGTAGGGCAGGAGGAGGTTACAGAAATGGGGGGGGTCGAGACCATAGAGGGTTTTAAAAACAAGGCAGAGAATTTTTAAATTGAGACATTGCTCAACTGGGAGCCAATGTAGGTCAGTGAGTACAGGGACGATGGGTGAACGGGACTTAGGATACGGGCAGCAGTGTTTTGGATAAGCTTAAGTTTATGGAGGGTGGAAGATGGGAGTTCAACCAGGAGTGCGTTAGAATAGTTAAGTCTAGTGGTAACAACGGTATGGATGAGGGATATACTATGGAGAGAATAATACCTGTGATTGCCCCATGCTTTCCTAATCTTGATCATTGCCAGATGCAAACATGGGGGAGAAGCTACCCTGGGCTACTTTCACACACATCTCAGATGTTACTTTAAGAGGAAGAGGGAGCCTTGGAAGCAAATTGTCTATGGACCTTTTCAACTAGGGATGCACAGTATAAGGAGGTCCAGAAAGGAAAGAAAAAAGAATAAACTAAAAATGGGGAAAGGGTTGGGGGACGAATGCTGCTAGCACTGAGATGAATCGTAATATCATCACTGCTAAGACTGAGTGACAAGTAGGGTGAGAATGCCACCACTTTCAAAACTCAGGATAAAAATTGCTTAATCAAATTAACTACATAATATTTCAATTAATTTTAGCTCCAAGTTCTGATAATGCAGATAGATAATTACTGTCTAATGTAATTGTGTGATGCTCCTGTTTTTGGATGTAACTAATCATTGGAAAGTCCCTGGCCTGGCCACAAAATTTGTCACCTTAGCTCCGGCTGTTAAGCCTGGTTTCGGCAAATAAATGGTGACCGCCTATGCCTGCATTTGCCAGAAGAATGCTAATCAGTCAGATCATGAGGTCAATCAGCGTGCGGCGCTGATTTGATGCATGACCTACTATTTTGGACGTCGCCACTCGACTGCACACCCTCTCCAAATCATGCACAGCTGAACGTGCGTTCACCTGCACAAGGGACCCCCCACCAGCAGTATTTAAAGGGATCATCAACAACTTGCAGGTGACTTGTTTTTTGATTTCAACTGGCTGTGTGTAAGTTTGTGCAACTGTTTGGAGCTTTCTACAGTTATTTAAAGTTGGTAAAGTGACACGGAGTGGTGCTGCAAGTGGAGAAGGCCTTGCTTCTGAATTCAGGGGTTCTGCTCAGACTACTTCCTCCCAGTCATGCGGGCTCTGTTTGCAGTCCCCCTCGCGCTGGAGCATAACAGGGAGATGGAGCCGAGGCAGCAGGAAGAGGACAAGCTGCTCACAGAGGGAGGAGCAGGAGGAACAGGAGGGCTCTCAGCAGGAGGCCTTACCCACTTAGAATCTTCAAAGAGCACTTCTATTACCTGCACTTAAGCCAGGACTAGTGTATTCGGAGGCTGCGCTTCACCAAGGCAGTAGTCACAGAAATTTGCCACCTCTTGAAAACAAAGCAGGGCGACGACAGCGCTGCCAGTGGTCCTTGTCACCATTGTCCTCAATTATTTTGCCACCGAATCCTTCCAGTCTGGAGCAGGAGACATAGTTAACATCTCACAGTTCGCCATCTATCGCTGCATTTGGGAGGCCACAGAGGCTCTCTACACCAGGAGAAGGGACTACATTGTCTTCTCTCTGAACAGACAGAAGCAGGAGGACCACGCATGTGGCTTTGCCAGGATATTGGGCTTCCCCATTGTGCAGGGTGCCATTGGCTGCACATACGTGGCTTTGCGGGCATCACATATTAATCCTGAGATGCACCACAACCACAAAGGTTACCATTCACTTAATGTGCAGTTGGTGTATGACCACGCCCAGCACATCATGTTGGTATCCTGGCAGTAGTCATGATGCTTTCATCCTGCGCCAGTCCGCTTGCCAGCAATCTTCCAGCCACCACTTCGAACCCGAGGGTGGCTGGTCAGAGACAAGGGCCATCCGCTCCACACCTGGCTGCTGATTCCCCTCTGCAACCCCACCACTCGTGGCCAGGACTCATATAATGAGAGCCATGCTGCCTCGAGGAACCTCATCGAGCCAACCATCGGGGTGTTAAAGCAATGGTTCCACTGCCTTGACCACTTGGGAGGAGCCCTCCAGTACACACCAGAGTGGGTGTCCCATTTCGTGGTGGTCTGTGTTAACCAACCTCCTTTCTTCTCTGGTTCACAACAACATGTTTCGAGTAAGTATGAGACTTCGTAGTGGAGTATACGGAACAGACTTTATTGATACACAGAAAGGTGATCAGCCTTTAACTGTATACAGAGAGTGACTTTACCGGTTTCTGTATCTTTCGAGTACACTCTAAGATACTGTTGAAAAACATGATCCTTTATACACCATATTTTAACTACATCAAAGGCAAATGTCAAAATGATGTATCTATTTCCCAAATCCTCTGTAAACAGATTATCTATGTAAAAAGAAAGCAAGACTTGCATTTATATATCGCCTTTCATGACCACCAGACGTCTCAAAGCACTTTACAGCCAATGAAGTACATTTTTTTTAAAGTGGAGTCACTGTTGTAATGTGGCAGCCAATTAGCACACAGCAAGCTCCCACAAACAGCAATGTGATAATGACCAGATAATCTGTTTCTTTTATGTTGGTTGAGGGATAAATATTGGCCAGGACACCGGGGAAAACTCAGCTGCTCTTCTTTGAAATAATGCAGTGGGATCTTTTACTTCCACCTGAGAGACCAGATGGGACCTCAGTTTAATGTCTCATCCAAAAGACAGCACCTCCGACAGTGCAGCACTCCACTAGAGTGTCAGCCTAGCTTTTATGTGCTTAAGTCCCTGGTAGTAGGACTTGAACCCACAACCTTCTGACTCAGAGGCGAGTGTGCTACCCACTGAGCCACAGCTGACACAGTAAACAGTTTGCAATTGTTTATCTCAGTACCATTTCCCTTAAACAAAACTTCCTTTACCTACTGTTATCTTTAGCAAAAGGACTCGCTACTTGCCATGTTTATTACCCTAAAACTAAACATTAACCATTCATGGGTGATGTCATTACTAACACTTATTCCCTTATACAAGCACTTTAGATTTCAGAAAACAAGCCATGCTTTCTCCTCACAACACTTCAAAGTCATCCTGTTTATATTGAAAAGCCTGACAATGCATTCCTTTTTCAACACTTCCAAGAAAACCTGTTGCTATAAGATACAAAGAAGGTCGATTGTTAAACTTTTAACTTTCACGATGTCCAACAGTCTGCTGCATCTTCCACAACTTGGCCATCATGAGGGCGCAGCCCTTGCCACCACGGGTTCCGCGACCACCTCAGGAGGAGGAGGAGGAGGATAAAGAGGAGGAGGAAGAGAAGGAGGAGGAAGGGAGGAGGCAGGCAACAGATCCCCATTTTGGACAGGCTGTCCATGAGTGCCTCATCAGACTCCGGTTCCCCTGAATGAAACCCCAGATCCCCGTTGCCCAACACTTCCCCACCTTACCATCCCTCTGTCACGGAATAACACAGCGTCCTCTTGGGCACAATGCTGATATGAGAGCCACCACAAAACAAACATTCCAAACATAATTTATAAATGATTCAATCCAATACTACATAACAAAGTCAACTAATCACCCTTGTCCATTCCCTTAGTGTCTGTCTTTCGTGTTCCTTTGCCTATTCTAGTGCTCCTATGCAGTGCTACTCCAGTGGCTGCAGCATGGCTGGTGGAAGGCTGCTGACTTTCTGTGGGGGACACTGCACATGGCCTTGGCAGGACGACCTCAAATAGCTCTGGGCCTAGAAGGCCTGGCTGTAGGCTACACCACCTCGGCATGGGCGGCAGCAGTCTGGGCTGGCTGGCTGAGAGGTAGCAGCAAGGGCACTGGTGGAGTGGCAAGGGTGGGAGTACGAATGCTGTCATCCTGAGAGAGAAATGAGAAGTCGCACAACACCAGGTTATAGTCCAACAGATTTATTTAATTTTACAAGCTTTCGGAGCTGTCGCTCCTTCCTCAGGTAAGTTAGCAGTGAGAGAATCTCCCAGAATTCACAATTTAAACACAGACAAAATCTATTCAAATATTTCCCTACATCAAAGACACACTAAAAGCACAGCCAAGACAATGAGATGTGTCCCAGGGGGTCCAACGTGTCAAACCATCTGCTGGCTGCATATCCTGTCAATTTGTGTTCTTGTGTTAGTCTTTTTAAAAAAAAACACCTGGGAAGACCGGCCATGATGTCAAGTCACGTTCTGTATCGTGACATGAACCCGATATCGCGATTGAGGCCATCCTCATGAGTGCAGAACTTGGCTATCAGTTTCTGCTCTATGATTTTGCGCTGTCGTGTATCCCGAAGGCCGCCCTGGAGAACGCTCACCCGCAGATCCGAGGCTGAATGCCCCTGGCTGCTGAAGTGTTCCCCGACTGGGAGGGAACCCTCCTGCCTGGCGATTGTTGCGCGGTGTCCGTTCATACGTTGTCTCAGTGTCTGCATGGTCTCGCCGATGTACCATGCTGAGAGAGGACAGCAGGTTCTTGCTCCACGGAGCCACTGCCACTCCCCCGGGGCAGCGCCTCAGCATTCCTACCAATCTGTTGGAGCACAGATTGCTGGACTGCTGTGAGACCTTGCAAGCCCCTTTCCACACTCGTAAACTCAGCCACGATGGCAGCAGTCTGAGCTTGCGTTGTAGCAAACTGAGCCTGCATGAGAGCAGTCTGAGCTTCCATTACAGCACTCAGATGTTGGGTCGCTTCCGCTTGTGCTGCAATGGAAGCTGCAATATCGCCTGTCACACCCAGCATCATGTTTGGTTCCACAAGTGTTCGAATGGAATTGCTCATCACTTCCATCCTGGAAATTATGGGCTCCAAGTTCCACGCAGAGCCATGTGCAATGTTGGAGCCGGACTCCTCCATGCTCCTTGACACTGACAAGAGGCTGGAAATATTCAGTAGGTCAGGCAGCATCTGTCAAGAGAGTTCTCTCTCTACAGATGCTGCCTGACCTGCTGAGTATTTCCAGCATTTTCTGTTTTTATTTCAGATTTCCAGCACCCGCAGCATTTTGCATTTGTACTGACAACTGGCTCTCTGGCAGGCCTGCCATTACACCAAACATTTCTGTGTGCATGCCCATCACTCTTCTTCTGAAATCCGCCCCATCGAGGTCATCATCTGAGTCGTGTGCAGCAGATCCCGTGTGCGAACCCGCCCTCCAGGGAGCTGGCACCCGAGCTACCCTCTCCCCCTGGCCTGTCTGCAGCCCACTCGTGCCCGGTGACTCACCACGTGCAGATCCAGCCTCTATACCCCCTCTAAAGGCTGCGCATCACCATTTACTGAGCTGGTGCCTGGGAGTGTCAGATCGAGTGACTGTACCTCCTCTTCTCCATCACTCTCCTCCTCGAATTGGTCGGGGACAGGCTGGGCTGCTGGCAGTTTTTGGATATCTGAAAGGAGAAAGGCACAAGGGTCGGGTTGTGGTGAGGGGAGGAGGATATCGATGCTTATACCATCAGCAGCTTGTAATTGAGAAGAGATTGTGCGATGAGGGGGAAGTCGGATGTGAGAAGAAGAATTAGATATGAGAATACCATCGTCCTCAATGCTTTCAACCTTGCCGCTAGCCACAGCTTCAGTGACCGCCCCTCCAGTGGTCTCCAGCACTGTCTCCTCCAGCACAGTAAGGTTTTGAAGATGTGCTTTCCCCCCGCCACTGCTCATGGCGGTTTTGAGCCACCTTGGCCTGCAAGATAAAGGAAAGTTTGTCAGTGAGTGTGGTGCAATGTGTTTGGGTGATGTGCCTTTCATGGTTGAATAGCTGGCAGTGTGTGCAAGCTGTGAGATGTGGGTGTGAGGCTTGCAGCAGTTTTAGCCAATGTTCATATGAAGTTTCTGTTAATGTGCTGTCAAATATTGAAATCTTTATTTTAAACACTTGGGGGGAAACATTCAGTTGGTTGTGCCTCCCGTTAGCGCCTTAAGAGGGCGCTAATGGGGCGCAAAGCATCTAGCGCCCAGGCGCGGCGATGTTTGCGCCGATCGCGAAATTAACTAGACATTTTGCGGCAGCGCCAAACACTACCGCCACGATCTCCTGCGCCGGCAGATCGTGACGTCAGTCGAGTGCGCAACGCCCCGGTAGCGCCCCGGAGCAGATATTGAGTAGCGCCCCCTGCCTTACCGCCTGACGCTAGCAATGACAGGTTGAGGGGAGCGAATTGCAGTCATGAAGGGACTGGGGGAGCGCTATTTAAAGGCGACCGCTTCCTGCCTTTTATTGTTGGTGCCATTTTTGAACTACGCATTCTGAGAGAGAGAGAGAGACTTCTGGAGAGATTCAACGCTGTGTGAAGGAGTTTTGGGTACTGAGCAGCACTTTGCAGGTTCATTTTGATTTGCCCTTCCTTGTATCGATTTAGAAGAGTCTGTGGGGGCTGCACGCTAAGCTCTTTCCCTGATACTCTCCATTGTACTTTCCAGCAGATTTGATGTGCAGGTCTCTCCAGGCAGAGATTCAAGGCTGCAATGAGCAGGATGTGGATTGAAAGCAAGATCAACCATCCCCTTTAAGAACTGGCCGGTGCCATTGTGTGTGTGTTCCATTGCTGACTGACATCACATGAGCTTCGCCAGCGCTCTGAGGTAGCGCCTCGCTCCTTGGCCTTTGCGCCTTAAGACAGGTGTGAAGCGCCTGATTTAGCGCTCCAATCACCTCCGGGGGCGATAAAAGTCAAGTTTGCAGTCAGTGGCGATAATTAGCGCCAGGCGCTAATCTTTGCGCCCGGCCGATAATTGCACCCCAAATGGGGCGATACTGAATTTCTCCCCCTTGGTGTTCTTGGACAGATTTGTGTGCACCTTTGGAAGTGCCTTAGTGAGTTGCAGTGAATGGTGGTAAGTGTGAAAGGAATGGCTTGGGCATTGTAGGGATGCTTTATGGTGTTGGTGTGGGGTGGTGCCAACCTGGCGCATCTTGTGGCAGCCAGGGCGTACAGTGTCAGGTGAAGTAAATCTAGCTATGGTGAGGCCATCCCTGGTCTCCCAGGCAGCAATGTGGTCGGGTGCTGATGCCCTGTGTCCTGTGCAGCATCAGTTGATTGTGGAGAAGGTTGGCGTTGTTGTTGGTGCTGCTGGTGTTGGGGCTGATCGTGGTGGGATTCTGAAGACCAAGGTGAGATATTTTCAAGGGCACCGATGCTAATGTAATAGATGGCAGGTGAAGTTGAGATGACAGAAGCGATCTGCCAATGGTGAGAGAGATTGTTCCAATCAGGTGACACTGGATACAAAGTTTACTCCAACACTTGCAAGCTGCATAAAGTTCAATCTGTCTTCCAAATGCAGTAAGCAACAGCTTCTGAGCTTGGAAAGTGAACAGCTATGAGATTGGAGCTTTTATAGCACATTTGCAGCTGTCAAGTAAAGAGATGATTTCATGGTAACACAACTCTCGACCTGTTTACCTGACGTGATCCCCAAGCAGCGTAGACCCCGTGGGCCTCATAAAATTTAAAGGTGAGCTCAAAATAATTTTTAATTGGCTCTTAACAAGGTCATGACCTAAATTGCCTCCCCCGCTGCTGCATGTCGGGTCTGTTCAGCGTTGAGAGACCCGACATCTGGGAAAGTTGCGTGGTGGCGGGTTGACGGGGTTCCAAACCTACTGTCAAAAAAAAATATTTTCCCACCTGACCCACCACCAAACGCGCCCGCTGACCCCCTGAAAAATCCCCCCCGTAGTATGTTAGGTTGCAACAATTTTTACCCTCACATACAGCTACATAGTTTAAGTGGATGCATGCAGTTAAATTTTAGCTGCAGCTCTTTAAGGGCTGCTGTATGTAATTTCCCTCCACCGTCCTTTGGGGAGCTCCCAGTGCCAGGGCCAGTATATACTGGGAGCTCAGAATGACTGATTTATATAGGATAAACCAGGAAAATTAGCTTAGCAGGAAGTCAGTGAACAGTATGCTCACTGCACACTGGTCCCACTATTATTTTTTAATTTGTTCATGGGATGTGGGATTGCTGGCAAGGCCAGCATTTATTGCCCGTCCCTAAATGCCCTTGAGAAGGTGGTGGTGAGCCGCCTTCTTGATCCGCTGCAGTCCGTGAGGTGAAGGTACTCCCACAGTACTGTTCGGGAGGGAGTTCTAGGATTTTGTCCCAGCGACGATGAAGGAAAAGAGATATACTTCCAAGTCAGATGGTGTGTGACTTAGAGAGGAACTTATCGGTGGTGGTGTGCCACTGCGCCTGCTGCCCTTGTCCTTCTAGGTGGTAGAGGTCGCGATTTGGGAGGTGCTGTCAAGGAAGCTTTGACGAGTTGCTGCAGTGCATCTTGCAAATGGTACACACTGCAGCCACGGTGCACCAGTGGTGGAGGGAGTGAATGTTTAAGGTGGTGGATGGGGTGCCAATCAAGTGGGCTGCTTTGTCCTGGTTGGTGTAGAGCTTCTTGAGTGTTGTTGGAGCTGCACTCATACAGGGAAGTGGAGAGTATTCCATGACACTCTGACTTGTGCCTTGTAGATGGTGGAAAGGCTTTGGGGAGTCAGGAGGTGAGACACTTGCCACAGAATACCCAGCCTCTGACCTGCTCTTGTAGCCACAATATTTATGTGGCTGGTCCAGTTAAGTTTCTGGTCAATGGTGACCCCCAGGATGTTTATGGTGGGGGATTCAGTGATGGTAATCCTGTTGAATATCAAGAGGAGGTAGCTCTCTCTTGTTGGAGATGGTCATTGCTTGGCACTTGTGTGGTGTGAATGTTACTTGCCACTTATCAGCCCAAACCTGAATGTTGTCCAGGTCTTGCTGCATGTGGGCATGGAGTACTTTATTATCTGAGGAGTTGCGAATGCAACTGAACACTGTGCAATCATCAGCGGACATCCCCACTTCTGACCTTATGATGGAGGGAAGGTCATTGATGAAGCAGCTGAAGATGGTTGGGCCTAGGACACTGCCCTGAGGAACTCCTGCAGCGATGTCCTGGGGCTGAGATGATTGGCCTCCAACAACCACAACTATCTTCCTTTGTGCTAGGTATGACTCCAGCCAGTGGAGAGTTCCCCCCTGATTCCCATTGACTTCAATGTTACTAGGACTCCTTGATGTCACACTCGGTCCAAAGCTGCCTTAATGTCTAGGGCAGTCACTCTCACCTCACCTCTGGAATTCAGCTCCTTTGTCCATGTTTGATTCAAGGCTGTAATGAGGTCTGTCGCTGAGTGATCCTGGCGGAACCCAAACGAAGCATTGGTGAGCAGGTTATTGGTGAGTAAGTGCCTCTTAATAGCACTGTCAATGACACCTTCCATCACTTTGCTGATGATTGAAAGTAGACTGATGGGGCGGTAATTGGCTGGATTGGTTTTGTCCTGCTTTTTGTGGACAGGACATACCTGGGCTATGTTCTACATTGTCAGGTGTTGTAGCTGTACTGGAACAGCTTGGCTAGAGGCGCAGCTAGTTCTGGAGCGCAAGTCTTCAGCACGACAGCCGGGATATTGTTGGGGCCCCTAGCCTTTGCTGCATACAGTGTGCTCAGCTGTTTCTTGATATCACGTGGAGTAGTGAATTGAATTGGCAGAAGACTGGCTTCTGTGATGGTTTGGACCTCAGGAGGAGGCCGATATGGATCATCCACTCGGCACTTCTGGCTGAAAATGGTTGCAAACAATTCAGCCTTGTCTTTTGCACTCATGTGCTGGGTTTTAGCACCTGGCCCAGAAAATATAACCTAATATGGGTCAGACAACAAAGTTTCTTTCAGGGAAAGGGATAAAGGTTAGCACGGTTGCAGCTGTAAGTGATCAGGAAAAAATGAACTACCTGTTATGCTACCCAGGGTACAGAGAAGGTCTAAACCTCATGTACCAGGGTTAAATCTTATGCTTTCTATGGATTTGAAGGAAGAAATATGAAAATCCCCAAGAAAAACTGGCAACAAACAAAGCAAGCCTAGGTGGGGACTTGTGGGACTTTAGCACTTGGGTATTAAATAATTGCCTGAGAGGAAAATTAGATGGACTGTCTCATGGGCATATCATCCTCGCTGCCTTATTTGCCTTTATGCCCTCTTCCCAGTTGATTATTTAACACCTGAGTGCAGAAGAGGTAAATCTGTCCCCACAAAACCAGCTTAATTCAATAGGAAATCCAAGAAGCCCATTCTTAAACAAGAAGCTCCAATATAGGCTCAATCATACTAAAAAATCCATCCATGCCAAGTGAGGCCTGAACCAAATACAGCAAGTCAGGCCTGAGATTAAATGAGCCCAGATCAAGAGAGAAGGAAACAATAAATCTAAGCAAAGCCTTACATCAGATTTTAAGTGAGCAGCTAATTATGGGAAGTGAGATGTCTGCCAAAATTAGACCGTGTTATGGGTATATTGAAGATGCTGAAGCCAGTATTAAAGATCAGCAAGTAAAAATAGACAAGCTGTCTGCTGGGTTGAAGATGAAAATGGATTGGCTTTGTGCAATTACAGAAAAAGGTGATTGACCCGTCAAAGGACACTTAGGAATTAGAGGAGAGCTGGAAGAATTAAAGCACGAAATGTACCTAATGAGCTGGAGTCAGATAAAATCTAAGTGACCAAAACAGTGAAATTCAATAAGGATAAGTGTCAAATGTTGTACGCTGGAAGAAACCAAACAGCAAACACAAGTACTTTATATGGATGGTGTTGCAGTAGCTAAGGATGAAACTGAAAGAGAGCGACAGATACTATTAGACTTGTGACTCAATATGAGTAATTTCTTTCCTGTTGCTTCCTGTTATGCGAAAGAGGAAAGTTTGTCAGTGAGTGTCGTGCAATAGGTTTGGGTGATGTGGCTTTCATGGTTGAATAGCTGCCAGTGTTTGCGAGCTATGAGTTGTGGTGCGAGGCTTGTAACAGTGCTCAGTGTGTGAGGGTGAGGTAAAACAAATCAATGTTAGGGTTGTATCCTAATTGATAGAGATTGTTGGTAGGTGAGTGATGGGGATGTATTGAATTGAGCAGTGGATGAGGCTATTGGTGCAGTTAGTAGGATATGGCATTTGAAGATGACTCACCTTGACTACTCATGTGAGATCATTAAACCTCTTCCTGCACTACATCCATGTTTGGCAAGCAACACTCCTGGCACTGCCTCCTAAGCATTTGTCTGGAGGGCCTCCTGCCCCCCTGCGGATACAGGACATCTCTCCTCCATTCTACCTCTTCCACCAAGGCTTCCAGTCTATTAGCAGAAACCTTGGTGCATGCACTCTACTATGTTCTGCCATTCTTCAATCTTTGACAGCGCAGATTCAGCTCACAAAGGACTCCCACCACCTTTTCCAGCCACAATACACCTCCCATTTAAGAGGTGCAGGCTGCCTTTAAATAGCGCTAGGCACTCATGATACCGGGCCCCCTGCTGATGCGTGCAGCCATTGAACAGTGCGGGTAATGCTGGCTGCACGCAGCAATCACTTAAAACAGCAGGCAGCATGAAATTAATGTGCTGCCCGCATTGCAGTGAATAGGCGTGGATTAATCGTGTACCGTGATCCCCATGCTCGTTTGCAGGGGTTAGCCAATTTCTCCCTCAGTGTCTGGTGAGTTGTCCCAGTCATCAAGCTGAAACCAAACTATCTTCTGGCACGGGAACAGACGTCAGTGTAAGATGCTGACAGGCGATGTGAGGGAAAGAAAGATTGGATTACGAGAGGGAGGAAAAAGAGAAAGTAAGAAAAAAAATTAAAATTTTACATTTTAAAAACCTCTAGGAACAATTTATTACCTGAAGGAATGAGACTCCATAGTTTAAATTGTTCCCCTTCTGGGCTGGGGAGGTTGAGTGGCATTGCAGGAACATAAATCTCATCATTAAAAGGGTTCTTATGTCATTAAGTACCAGTCCTAACTTTCTGCAGTGAGTTTAATTTCTTGAATCTCACGAGGAGTTTGGCGGCGAACTCTCATTTTTGAAAGGCTAATGGCGGAGCGGCACAATTCATGCAGCAATTTATGGCTATTTGCACCGTATCACTTCCTCGCCACAAATTGCTGGGTGATTTACCCACTAATAATGGCGTAGGCATTAAATTCACTGTCATTTTCCCAGCAAATTCTGATGCAATGGGAGGAATTTTAACATGGGTGAGCGGGTGGGAGTGGGTGCGGGTGAGGGGGTGTTAAAATGGTCAAACAAACCGAAGCGTGTCGGGAAGCCAGCTCCAATCTGCCGACTTCCAGATTTTACTGAGGTGGGACAAGGGCGGGCTACCAACCCACTCCCAGGAGGTGGGTTAGCATTTTAAATATGTTAATGAGGCTGGAAGCCTTGGATTTAACCTGTTTTGCAGGGTTTTACTGTGGCCGCCCAGGTTTCCCAGGCCTTGGGAAACTCACAAAATGTCCACAAAACATTTCAGAGTTATTTATTTTTGTGGAGCCAGGAGCAGGAGTGTTCCTCCTTCATCCACAAAAATGCAGCAGGCCCAGACTTACCCCACCCCCTCTGCTTCGCCTCCCCTTCCCCGCAGGACCGAACTGGGGGCCGGTTCGGCATCGAAGCCAGCTGGAATTTTTCAGGCTCTGACCAATGAGCTGCATCAGGAAGCCCGTTTGCCGCCCGAGCTCTCCTCTTCCACCCAAATGAAGCTTGTGGAGCAATCACTCTGCCGACTTGCCGCCCGATTTGAACGCAAGTAAAATTTCTTCTCTCATATATTTTCTAAATATTACTATGTCAACCTGATTTGCTCTTCTTCCTTTGTTTGGACTACATTGTCTTGCTCTTTACCAGGAGAATTCTTGGTCACTTGGGTTCTTTGCCCGTGTTGATTGAGTTTTCTTACTTACGCCCAGCTCAGTCCTAGAAGTGTGTGCAGAGAATATTTGATTTGAAAATTAACTTAACAGAAATGGTCAGCATTCTAAATTTATATCTTATTGACGTGATTCTGCCCTCCGATTTCTATGTCTGTGATCTATATTTCCTTGTACAAAAAAGCTTTTTGATGGACTGAACAGGGTATGGAGTAATTGGTGAGGAAGATGTTGCTCAACTGTTATGAGATGATGATATGTTCCTACGTAATGGCCGTGTGAAGTGTTGAGTCATTACTCACATTTGGGTCAGCTGAATACAGTCCACTAGTCTTGATTTAAAGTCTTCTTTCAAATTATCTTATTTTATATTCGTTCCTGGGATGTGGGTGTCGCTGGCAAGGCCAGCATTTATTGCCCACCCCTAATTGCTCTTGAGAAGGTTGTGGTGAGCTGCCTTCTTGAACCGATGCAGTCTGTTTGGTGAAGGTACTCCCACAGTGCTGTTAGGGAGGGAGTTCCAGGATTTTGACCCAGTGACAATATAGGAGCGGCGATATACTTCCAAGTCAGGATGGTGTGTAACTTGGAGGGGGTGGTGTTCCCATGCACCTGCTGCCCTTGTTCTACTAAGTGATAGAGGTCGCGGGTTTGGGAGGTGCATCGAAGACTCCTTGGTGAGTTGCTGCAGTGCAACTTGGAGATGGTACACACTGCAGCCACGGTACACCAGTGGTGAAGGGAGTGAATGTTTAAGGTGGTGGATGGGATGCCAATCAAGCGGGCTGCTTGAGTGTTGTTGGAGCTGCACTTATCCAGATAAGTGAGAGCATTCCATCACACTCCTGACCTGTGCCTTGTAGATGGTGGAAAGGTTTTGAGGAGTCAGGAGGTGAGTCACTCGCCACAGAATACCCAGCCTCTGACCTGCTTTTGCAGCCATAGTATTTATGTGCTGGTCCAGTTAGGTTTCCGGTCAATGGTGACACCCAGGACGTTGATGACGGGTGATTCGACGATGGTAATGCTGATGAATGTCAAAGGGAAGTGGTTAGACTCCCTCTTGTTGGAGATGGTCATTGCTTGGCACTTGTGTGGTGCGAATATTACTTGCCACTCATCAGCACAAGCCTAAATGTTGTCCAGGTCTTGCTGCATGCGGGCACGGACTGCTTCATTATCTGAAGAGTTGCGAATGCAACTGAACAATGTGCAATCATCAGCAAACATCCCCACTTCTGACCTTATGATGGATGGAAGGTCATTGATGAAGCAGCTGAAGGTTGGGCCTAGGACACTGCCCTGAGGAACTCCTGCAGCGATGTCCTGGGGCTGAGTTGATTGGCCTCCAACAACCACAACCATCTTCCTTTGTGCTAGGTATGACTCCAGCCAGTGGAGAGTTTTCCCCCTGATTCCCATTGACTTCAATTTTACTAGGGCTCCTTGATACCACACTCCATCAAATGCTGCCTTGATGTCAAGGGCAGTCACTCTCACCTCACCTCTGGAATTCAGCTCTTTTATCCATTTTTGGACCAAGGCTGTAATGACATCTGGAGCCGAGTGGTCCTGGCGGAACCCAAACTGGGCATCATTGAGAAGGTTACTGGTGAGTAAATGCCACTTGATAGCACTGTTGACGACACCTTCCATCACTTTGCTGATGATTGAAAGTAGACTGATGGGGAGGTAATTGGCCAGATTGGATTTGTCCTGCTTTTTGTGGACAGGGCATACCTGGGGAATTTTCCACTTTGTTGTAGCTGTACTTGAACAGCTTGGCTAGAGGGGTGGCTAGTTCTGGAGCACAAGTCTTCAGCACGACAGCCGGGATGTTGTCAGGGCCCATTGCCTTTGCTGTATCCAGTGCGCTCAGCCATTTCTTGATATCATCATAGAATCACAGAATCCCCACAATGCAGATAGAGGCCATTTCGGCCCATCGAGCCTGCACCGACACATATCCCACCCTATCCCTGTAACCCCACGTATTTAATACCCCCTAACACTAAGGGTCAATTTATCATAGCCAAATCAACCTAACCCGCACATCTTTGGACTGTGGGAGGAAACCGGAGCACCCGGAGGAAACCCACACAGAGATGGGGAGAATGTGCAAACTCCACACAGACAGTCACCCGAGGCCGGATTCGAACCCGGGTCCCTGGCGCTGTGAGGCAACAGTGCTAACCACTATGCCACCGAATTGGCTGAAGACTAGCTCCTGTGATGGTGGGGACCTCAGGAGGAGGCCGAGATGGATCATCCACTCGGCACTTCTGGCTGAAGATGGTTGCAAATGCTTCAGCCTTGTCTTTTACACTCGTCTGCTGAGCTCCACCATCATTGAGTATGGGGATGTTTATGGAGCCTCCTCCTCCTGGTAGATGTTTAATTGTCCACCACCATTCACAACTGGATGTGGCAGGAATGCAAAGCTTTGATCTGATCAGTTAATTGTGGGATCACTTAGCTCTGTCTATAGCAGGCTGCTTCTGCTGTTTAGCATGCAAGTAGTCCTGTGCTGCAGCTTCCCCAGTTTTGCAGCTCATTTTTAGGTAGACCTGGTGCTGCTCCTGGCATGCTGTTCTACCAGGGTTGGTCCCCTGGCTTGCTGGTAATGGCAGAGTGAGGGATATGCTAGGCCGTGAGGATATAGATTGTGGTGGAATACAATTCTGCTGCTGATGGCCCACAGCGCCTTCTGAATGCCCAGTTTTGAGCTGCTAGATCTGATGTTTTAAACACTAAATTATCACTTTGCTATGTCACTCATATTGTTGAATTTGAATTATTGGATAATTTGATTTTTTTTAACCCAGAAACGATTTTGAATTATCAGGAGTAGATTGTAGTCCTGTAAGCATAAGCAGTAATATACAGCAGTAACCTTGACGGTGGTTCTCTCGATCACCGTTGTAATTTCGCCTGGGGAAATGGCGTAGACAGCTATTTACTCTCTTCCTCTGAGGATTCCGATGAAGTTACGGTGCGAGATTCTACTTTGCAGAAGAATAGGGCTCGGTGTCAAAGATCCTACCTCTGCTGAATTCGGCTATAAAGCTGTTGAATGTTGTGTATGTCTGCTCAGTTAAAATTAATACAAATAGGGGGAAAAATTCAGCTGCTTGCGCCTCCCGTTAGCGCCTTAAGAGGGCGCTAATGGGGCGTAAAGCAGCTAACGCCCGGGCGCAGCGCCGCCCACGCCTCCCGTAAAATTCAGCGGGAGGTTAGCGGCGGCGCCAGCCGGTAGTGCCCTGTGGCGCTGCGCCGCCGGCGATGACGTCATCGCCGTGCGCAGCACCCCGCTCGCGCTCCAGCCGCGATCTTCAGTCGCGCCCCCTGATTTACCGCCAGACGCTATGTCCGACGGGTTCAGGGAGGCGTACGTGCGGCCGGGGCGGCGATATTTAAAGGGGAGGTGGCAGGCGGCCATTTTTGTTGCTGGCCGCCTGCCAGCACCTGCCCCCGTTGCTGTCCCGCGGCCCCCGTGAAGCCCCCCCACCGTGAAGTGCCGGCTGCGCTCCAAGAGCCCGGCACTTCTCTTGAGTGCCGGGCTCTTTTGCCGGCACTCCCGATCCCTGGGGGCCCAGCTGGGCCCCGGTTCGCGCTGCGCAGGGTCCCTCCCCTTTAAGAAGGGGAGGAAGGCCTGCAATACCGCGGCACGTAGCGCCAGGATATTCCCTCGCAGCACCCCAAGAGGGATGCGGGGTGCTTCCAGTGGCGCCCCGCTTCCCTCTTGGGGCGCAACCACTGAAGTTCCGGCGCGGGGCCGCTAATTTTTTCGGGGCGCTAAAAGTAGCGCCCCGGCGAGGTTAGCGCCCCAAATGGGGCGCGACTCAATTTTTACCCCTTAGAGTCATATGGGGGAAAAATTCAGTTGGTTGCGCCTCCCGTTAGTGCCTTAAGAGGGCGCTAATGGGGCGCAAAGCAACTAGCGCCCGGGCGCGGCGATGTTTGCGCCGCTTGTGAAATTAACTAGACATTTGGCGGCGGCGCTAAACACTACCGCCACGATCTCCTGCGCCGGCAGATCGTGACGTCAGTCGAGTGCGCAACACCCCGGTAGCGCCCCGGACCGGATATTGAGTGGCGCCCCCTGCCTTACCGCCTGCCGCTAGCAACGACAGGTTGAGGGGAGCGTTTTGGAGTCAGGAAGGGACTGGGGGAGCGCTATTTAAAGGCGACCGCCTCCTGCCTTTTTTTGTTGGTGACATTTTTGAACCACGCATTCTGAGAGAGAGAGAGAGAGACTTCTGGAGAGATTCAACGCTGTGTGAAGGAGTTTTGGGTACTGAGCAGCACTTTGCAGGTTCATTTTGATTTGCCCTTCCTTGTATCGATTTAGAAGAGACTGTGGGGGGCTGCACTCTGAGCTCTTTCCCTGTTTCTCTCCATTGTTCTTTCCAGCAGATTTGATGTACAGGTTTCTCCAGGCCGAGATTCAAGGCTGCAATGAGCAGGATGTGGATGGAAAGCAAGATTAACCCTCCCCTTTAAGAACTGGCCAGCGCCATTTTGTCTGTGTTCCATTGCTGACTGACATCACATGAGCTTCGCCAGTGCTCTGAGTTAGCGCCTCGCTCCTCGGCCTTTGCGCCTTAAGACAGATGTGTAGCGCCTGATTTAGCGCTCCAATCACCTCCAGGGGCGATAAAAGTCAAGTTTGCAGTCGGAGGCGATAATTAGCGCCAGGCGCTAATCTTTGCGCCCGGCCGATAATTGCGCCCCAAATGGGGCGATACTGAATTTCTCCCCCATAGAGTCATAACGGCACAGAAGGAGGCCATTTGACCCATTGAGTCCACGCCGGCTCCCTGTAGAGCAATCCAGTCAGTCCCATTCCCCCGCTCTATCCCCGTAGCCCTGCAAGTTTATTTCCCTCAAGTGCCTATCCAGTCTCTCCTTGAAAACATTGAGTGTCTCCGCTTCCACCACTTCCGTCGGCAGTGAGTTCCAGGTCCTCACCACTCGCTGTGTAAAAAAGATTTTCCTCACATTCCCCCCTGTATCTCTTGCCCAAAACCTTAAATCTGTGTCCCCTAGTCCTTGTACCATCAACTAGTGGGAACAGCCTTTCCCCATCTAGCCTATCCAAACCCGTCATAATCTTGTACACCTCTATCAAATCACCCCTCAACCTACTTTGCTCTAATGAAAACAAATCCAGCTTCTCCAACCTGTCCTTGTAGCAAAGATCCCCCATCCCCGGAACCATTCTGGTAAATCTCCTCTGCACCCTCTCAAGCGCCTTCAAATCCTTCCTAAAATGCGGTGATCAGAACTGGATGCAATACTCCAGTTGTGGCCTAACCAGCGCTTTATAAAGGTTCAGCATAACTTCTCTACTTTTGTACTCAATACCTCTATTTATGAAGACCAAGATCCAATATGCTTTGCTAACCACTCTCTCAATATGTCCTGCCACCTTCAGGGACCTAAGCACATTAACTCCCAGGTCCCTCTGTCCCTGCACACTTTAAAACTGTGCCATTAAGTGTATATTGCCTCTCCCTGACCCTTCTGCCAAAATGCATCACCTCACACTTCTCTCTATTAAATTCCATCTGCCACTTGTCTGCCCATTCTGCTAGCCTTTCTATGTCCTGTTGCAGTCGATTGGTATCATCATCACTGTTTGCCACCCCCCCCAAGTTTGGTGTCATCGGCAAATTTAGAAATTCTACTCTGCATTCCAATATCCAGGTCAATTATATATATTTAAAAAAAGCAGTGGCCCCAGCACTGACCCTTGGGGAACACCACTGTCTACCATCCTCCAGTCTGAAATACAGCCATTTACCATAACTCGCTGTTTTCTGTCCTTAAGCCAATTCGTTATCCAAGCTGCCACTGACCCACCTATTCCATGAGCCTCAATTTTGTTAACCAGCCTTCTATGTAGTACTTTGTCAAATGCCTTCCTAAAATCCATGTAGACAACAGCCACTGCATTCCCTTCATCAATCCTCCCTGTTACTTCATCAAAAAATTCAATTAGATTAGTCAAACACGATCTGCCTTTTATAAACCCGTGTTGGCTCTCCTTAATTAGCTTAAACCTCTCCAAGTGCCCATTAATTTTTTCCTTGATTATTGTTTCTAAAACTTTACCCACCAATGACATTCATCATACACCCTCTTTTTTTGTTTCATCATCTTCTCTATCTCCCTCGTCATCCAAGGAGTCCTTGCTTTGGTTCCCTTACCCTTCCCTCTTGTTGGAATATACCTAGCCTGTACTTGGAACATCTCCTCCTTAAAGATCACCCATTGTTCCGTTACAGTTTTTCCTGTCAGTCTTTGATTCCATTTTACCCTGGCTAGATCCTTTCGCATCCCATTGAAGTTAGCCCTATTCCAGTTTTGAAGTTCCACTCTAGATTATTCCTTGCTCCTCTCCATTGCTAATCTAAATCTTATGATACGATGATCACTCGTACCCAAGTGTTCTCCCACAGACACTTGGTCAACCTAGCCCACCTCATTCCCCAGCACCAGATCCAGCAATGCCTCCTTCCTAGTTGGGCTAAGAACATACTGGTCAAAGAAATTCTCCTGAACACATTTCAGAAATTCCTCCCCCTCCTTTCCCTTTACCCTAGCATTATCCCAATCGATATTTGGGTAATTAAAGTCCCCCAATATCACAACTCTATAGCTGTTGCATATCTCTGCGATTTCCCTGCAGATTTGCTCCTCTACCTCCCCCTCACTATTTGGAGGCCTTTAGAATACCCCCAATAGCGTGATCATACCCTTTTTGCTCCTCAACTCTAACCAAATGGATTCTGTCCTTGTCCCCTCAAGAACATCCTCCCTTTCCAATACTACAATATCTTCCTTAATCAGCACTGCCACCCCACCTCCCTTTTTTCCTTCCCTATCTTTTCTGAACACCTTGTACCCTTGAATATTAAGTGCCCAGTCCTCACCGTTTTTAAGCCACGTTTCAGTTATTGCCACAACATATATTGCCACACGGCTAATTGTGCTTGTAGCTCACCAACCTTATTCACCACTTTGTGCATTTACGTACATGCATTCTAAACCCAATTTTGAATTTACAATAAACATACAATAAAACTCTTGATAATTTTTTATTTAATGCTTCAGGTAGAATAAATGTTATCAAACAGTAACCTCCTATACAGCATGTGCCACGTCTTTGTTTTAAATATAATTATTACTCAATAAAATTTGGATTTATTTCCCCCTGCAAAATTTTGGAGGTTATACATAAACATTGCTTTAATTTAAAAAAAAGAAAATATACATAATTTAAAAAATAAAAAAATGACATATTATCTACAAATTAACAATAACACATTGGAATGAAAGAGAAGCACATTCTTTTGGCAGCTGCTATCTTCATTCAAAAACATGCAAGTAAACTGCTAAGAGAAACAGTTATGGGTTTAGTTTCATATGTGGTGACATCTCTTCACTGACAATTCTCCTGCCCTTTTGTTTTGAGCAAGGTGAGAGATGTCAGCACACTGACCACTCGTATAATTCGTTTTTACCTTTACCTTTAGTAACAGAAGTAAAGCTCCCAATTTCTTAAAAGAATTTCAGATTGTAAACAAGTTAATTCTTTTCCTTGGGCACACCATATACAATGATCTAACAGTTAGCAGTAGCTTTGTCTCAGCAATTCCATTTAACGGTCTCATAGGAAAATTACTGTGAAACAAAATATTTCTGCCTTAATAAATATTTTGTGCCTTGGCAAATTCAGGTTTACTTAATTCAAATGTTGATAATTTCCTGGAAGAGGTAATGTTGATGCAAGAGTACATTTTAGAGGATAATAAAATGTTGCCTCACTTAGATCAATGATGAACAACGTGAGTTTTAATTTGGTCCAATACTTTGTTTTACAGTATTTCCTTCAGAAAAGCGATTCCTGTTTACTTTGTATCAGAGTGATAGAATAAACGCATTTCACACAAAGAGGAATGCTTATAAAATACTGGCAATGTAGCATTATTAAATGGATGTTTATTCTCCTCACATATCTAATAGTTTTCTCAAACAATTTTACCTGCAAGAAATGAACTGTATGCCAACATTGATTTTTCTACAAGTTGGCTGTGTTAATTAGATTTGATTGGGATTTCTGACTTTTGTGTTTGCTAACTGCAGTCTCTCCTCTTCCTCACATTTTGGTAATGATAACAAAGTAGTCAAAATACATTGCCCTTTTAAAAGGAGCAACAGAAAAACTGTATAAAAAGATTGAACTAGCAAAACAGCTAGTGGACTGTTTGCACAACAGAGCACATAAGATCAGAACAATTACATATTTCAGAAAATTCAACTAGATGCCTATAAATACTGCAACTATACTGACCACCGATACATTTTACAAAATAGCTGCAGTGACTATAGACACACATATGTATGTACATACACTGACTGAAATACTCTGATTTCATTCTGCCACAGTACAAAGCTGTTGCAATCCATGAGTAAACAATATTAGTTTGCTCCTTTTCAAACTATCTATTTTATATTACTGATGTGAGACACTTTTGTTAGAAAGAGGCTATTTCTAAGGTGATAACTGGTTAAGTGCACATCATGCAGCACTAATATAGTGCAAAGAAGTGCCTCATAATTAACAAGTTTTGTGGGCTGTGGGCCACAGGCCATTTAGAGAGAGCATTTAATTAGGTAGAATAAATAAGGTCATAGTTTGCAACATTAATAGTTAGGTATGAGCATTTTCAGCAGCAATAGGTACTGGAGTAACTGGTTAACTTGTTGTTGGAAATACATATACAGTTTCATAAGTAATGCATGAAAGGTAAGAAGGAAAAAGGTTTTGGCTCTTAATACTTTAGACTTCAATTTCCCAGATGAATGGTTTTGATTTGTATTTCTTACTATCGCACTTTGCAGTTTTTGAGGATCATGCTGTATGAGAACATCTAGCAATTTAGCTGTCCTTGACTTTAACCGTTGACTTGTCACCAAGCACGTGTATTATTCTGTGTTGCTGCATCTACAATCGGCTGCAATAAGCAGTTGATAGAAGTATAAATTTGCATCCTTTTTGCATTAACATTGGGAAGCTATCACTCTGAAACAGCTCTGGTCTGGGGTACGTAGTTTAAATTTTCAATCCACCATGTCTGTTCTTTCTGGTAAGTGTGCATCAGGTCTGTGAGCAGTTGCCAGTTTTTCAGTTGATTCCTGTTATAGTTGGAGAACTTTCTCACATAGGCCATCATCCTTGTATTTGATATATAGTTATTAGACAAAAGGCAATTAATACAAAGTTCAGCTTTACTTTTGAATTACAATGTAATTTGTGCCTTAATGTCTTATTCAGATAAAAGCAAAGTTTGCTTTTGGTGCAGTGTAGCGTAGTTCTTTAGCATCATTTCAAAGGTTTAGCTTGTTACAAATAGGCAGCTGTATCATTTGAAGTCCTGTATTATACTGAGAATGACATCTTGTGGCGTATTTTTCCATCCTTCTTCCTGCAAAAAGTCACAGTGCTATAGAATGTGACAAACTGTCCCAGAATTCCCTAAAGGACTGTAGACCGGACATACAGTACTGCACGTTATACCTTACACTAATGAAGAAAGACTGGGAAAGATCCTTCAAGCAACAAGGGAGACTACATGTCAGCATCTCCATCATAGGCCAGGGTCAAAGGTTTCAGCTTGTTGTTTTGTTTTCTTTGTGGTTTCTTGGGTTTTTTGCTACAAAGAAGGAAGGGAAAAGACTCAAGTTACAATTAGCATGCAAATATACCTTTGCAGTTGATTTTACAATGTTAAAGTGACAAGAAGGTTTTAAGTTTAATCCTTAGGTTAGATAATCTCAGCTGGGGTAATGGTAGAGATACTGTAAATGGCCTTACTGTTCCTAAATTAGGGGTGGGGAATAATAGCCAAGCGTTTCAACTCCAGATTTATTTACAATGACCTCTGCCAGAAAGTCTATGTACGTGAACTTTGGGTAGGACAGAATCTGGCTCGCCAGTGATGGCACATGGTCAATTACTCTGCCAAAACTCAGGGTCTAAACTCAGAGGTGAAGAGTCGTGAATTGGCCGAGATATCAGACTGTGATCTTCACCTGTGGAACTGTACCCCAGGAAGAGTCAGCACCTACAGATGAGGGAGGGTGAAAATTAAATAGAAACTGTTACAATGCTGTACTCACAAGCTGTTCCAGAGTTTGACAAGGTGCAACTGATCTCTTACACCAGTTAAGCCCTGCACAGTGCATTATTTGAGATATGCAGGATTTCCCCTTGGCACTCCAATCAATTTGAAGGAACAGCAGCATCAACACCTGTCCTGGTGAAGGCATCTGTTTGGTGATGTCACATCTAGTACTTTGGCATTAAACTGTCATTGATTAATTAGCCAAAAAAATGAACTAATTTGGTTGTTAAAATCAGTTTAATCAACTATTGCACTGTTTCAATAACTATCACTAAGGAGACAATTTTACTCAAAGAAACAATGAAGGCACCTGGTTATAAAAGCTAGAAGTAGCACACTGAGGCAGAAATGGTATAACTCTGAGTTTGGGAATTAAGGCAGGTGGTTTAGGTAGTGTGGAGGGAGCTCCAACTCCAAACTGCATCTTACCTTCTGCAACGCTTGACCAGAGAGTGTTTGATACTCAGTGGGAACAAAGCGTAAACATATTCCATTCCACAACGGTCTCATTTCTCATGCTGACGAGCAGTGACGTGCAAGAAATGCAAAGCATTCTTTTTTTTACACTAGGCCAAAATGTGATCTAAGAAGAACTAGGACTTGTTTAGTGTGACAAGATACTTACTGCACAAAATTTAGAATATTCATTTCAGCAGAACCATTCTTGGCTTGATGTGTTTCAGAATCCGGCAATGAAGAGAATATTCTTATCATGTTATGTTTACCATGAGCTTGTGAACCAATTTAAAAAATCTACACTAGAAGGTGAAGCTTGGAATTGTAAGCCACTTCTTGTGTAAAGTGCTGGCAGTCAGCTGTATGGAACTATAATACTGATAGCTGTCCAAGCAATGACAAGCTCAAGTTGGCACTATAAAATGTTTCTGCCATAATGTCAGTCAGAAATCAGTTAAAGACATAAATGCCAATTAGTGGTTAGCACATGCAAGTGAAAAAGGTTAATGAAATGGTGATTGCATTGGATAAAACTTAAGATTTCTTTCATCATGCTTATAAATGCACTTGGAGCTACTTTCTGAAGCTGTTTTTGAGTTAAATACAATTTGACCACAGACCCTGCAGCAGAGCGAGTATTTGGTGACTGAGGGGGACATATGTCATTTGATTGTTGTCTGGATCTTAGGCAGTAGCCCTCAGTTCCACTACTCATTGACATGTTTCAATAATGATGGTGTGTGTGTGTGTGTGTGTGTGTGGATAGATAGATAGTTGCATAGATAGATAAAGTACATGCACAACTGAGGCACTTTTTAAGACTAGCTTCATATTATATTGAAATATTTATTCTGCAGACTTTAATTTTTAATCTGTAGGCTTGAAGATGATTCACAATTCACAAAGAAAGTTGTACACCACAAAAAGGCTTCAACCAACTCTTAACAGCATTTTAGTTCATACTTTCAAAGGGAAACTACCTTGAATAAAATGTGAAAGTTCGGTAATTTGCACACATACACAGTCCTTGCACTCAACTGTTCTGAAACCCTACAGTTCTATGGCATGGGACACCACCACAAACTTACCAGGCTAGATAGATCATAGAGACAATGAAGATTATTAAGACAAAACCTCCTGCTGCCACACCATAAACCCATGTTTTCAGCTTCCCATCTATAAAGCAAAGATACCTTGTTAACTCTTAACAATGAATACAGAGATGGTGTAATCTAAAACTGAATGTGGGTAGTAACCCAGAACGGTAGATTTATTTTGAAACAATTTTAATTAGTATTGATACTATTTTTATATTTTTTTTACATCGTTATATTTTTGTTGTCACTGTAATTCCTACCTTACCAACATACTTCTACAACACTTCAATATGGCAGCTGAGGTATCCAAATATTTGGTGAAACAATCTAGTCTATACATTGAATCTTGTGCTGTTTATGTCTTAAGTTATTAAAAATAGTACATGATTTGGGCAGGACAAGACCATTGGTCCATCTAACCTACCCTGCCACACCTCCCATCAGGCTCCATACTAGAACAAGTAACTCTGAATCCTATAAGTATATATAGGAATACATGAATAATATTATCAGGGGCACATATTGACATCAATTGTAGCTTATTATACTTTCCCTTCATGTTCAGAATATCATATAGCCTTTAAATGGGGGAAAATGGCCACTTTATCCCATCATTCCTAATTGTAAGATATAAAATATATGAGAAATGAGTTGGTGTCTGACTAAGTTTACAGGATGTCCAGTCATAGGCATCAATTTACTAGCATTTCATTCCTCCTCCAACAGAGGTCAGTATGGTAACATTACTTGATGTTTTACATAACTATTTTTCTTTCAGTGCATATAAGATTGTGTAAGATGGTGTTTTCTTTTACATCTTATAACAAAAACAATCAGAATATGTAAAAATCCAACTTATAGATTTTAGTTCTGTACAAAATGCAAATCATATAATGTGTACATGTCAAAATCATTTGCTGATTGTAACAGGAAAGTTACCTTTAAGAAGTTAGAATTATCAAAAATAAATTGATCAAGAGGGATGCGACCTTAAAAGCTTTCTTTGTACTATAAAAGTTACCTGTCATTGCATGTATGTGTCTCTTCATATACCTACATACTCTCACAGTAACTCACTTCTTGAGTGCTATATTATGACCTGCATCAGAATATGGTGCATAAGGGATCTCCAGTATATCAGACGTCGGAGCACAGTACAAAAGATTGTAAGAGAGGCTAGAGTACATACTGCATGAGAATCAGTTTGATACTGATTTTATGACACAGGATCATGTCTCACTATTTAAAAATGAAGTACCGAATGAATAATACTGTACTTGTAATCTTATTAAAAAGTGAAGCTGTCTTTTCATGTGACAGCTGACATAACATTCTGTTTTTTTGCACTTTGTTTCAAGGTGAAGCTAATATAATGTTTTTTTTTAAATAATAGTTTAAACAGATTTCAGTTGGGGATAATTTAGCATAGATGGCCAAATTAATATAGTCACACGGCAGCGTCGAGATCCCTCACCCTCTCATTCAGTGCAGAGATTAATAACAATGGAGACAGAAGAAAAGTAGTCATCTACTGTCTGGGTGGCCTTTTGCTATTGTCTATCAGAGAGATAAACATTATATGAGTCCTGAAGATTTACAGCAGTCTTCTAGATGTTTCAGGAGAGAGAGAGAGAAGGGATTATGTTGGGAAGGTAGAATTTTTAAGATCAATTGAAGGGGACAGATTTGCTGTATCTAAAGCTCATCTTTTCTGTTTCTCTGTGAGGGTAAGTCCCTGGCAGCTGCGCGGGGAAAAAGCAGGCGCAAGGCCTGCTTTTAACAAGGTAAGTGGTGAATTAAGTAATATTTAAACATTTTTTCCACAGGTTTATCTTTTTTAAATACTTTAAAGAAAGGTAAGTTTATTTTTAGCCCTGTTAAAAACTGTAATTAATTTTTTCAAAAATTAAAATTTTTGTTTAAAATAGTTAATTTATGTAATTTATAGTTATTTTAAAAATGTGATTTAAAAAAAAATATTTGAAGTTTTAGTGAGGTTTTGGGGCCGATCTCTATTCACCTGTCAAATCTATGAATGAAGATTCCCTGCTCCGATTGGCTCTCCATGGCCCACGTGATCCCAGGGGACGCTTTGAACTAACTGCGCCGTTGGGATACGCGAGCACTGCGCGCCGGCAACTGCAGGAGGCCCAGGAGCCGAATTCCACGCAGGCCCACAGCACAACGGCAGGCGCGCTAGGTAAGTGCAGGTTGGGGACTTGCACCCGCGGGAAGCCTCCGACCCGAATTTCTGGCCCAATAGTATAGGCTAATGTGCTGTGTGTAATGGATTGTGATGAGCTGGAAGAGAGACTTCAGTGACCTCGAGAGCTGTGCCAACCAAGGACAGAGACAGCAGCAGATTAAGAATTGAGTAAATTTATGCTGGATTGGATGAAGGATGTTAATAGACTTGGGGTAGGGAAGTGATCACATTGTACCAGAGAGTAAGCTTCAGCAGCTGAGAGTAGACTTTGGACAGTTGGGGTAAAATTGTGATAGATTGGTTGAGAAATCTCAATAGGCTTGAGATCAGAGATCGCAGTGATCTGGAGTGAATTAAAATAGATGGCAGTAGACTAGGGCTAGTTAAGGCCAGAGGTGTTAGTGACACTTAGAGTAACTGAATGCTGCAGGCTAGTCCAAACAGTTATGGCAGCTTAGACAAGGCATTGTCGTGTATGGGGAAAAGGATCATGGTGAAGAGACCATTATAGCTCACAATGAATTACAGTGAACTTGTGGAAAAAATTCATTGTTCCAAGGCTTTGTGGCAGGGGAACTGGAGGAAGGGTTTCTGGTGAACTGTACAAACCATAGCTTGTAATCTTGTACTGGAGTTTAAGGAACATTTACTGTTCCCCTGTACTGGAATCGAATCTAGTATATCTGTAATGTAGGAAACAAACCAATTTTATATTTTACCATGTTAAAAAAAAACTCTAAAATCAGTTCATTGCCTATAAGCAATGAAATATGTGCCAAAAAATCTACAGTTCACACAAAATAACATTTCCAATTTTCCTTGGAGGAAACTCTAATATACACATTCCAATTTGAACGATTTTGTCTTCAAAACTTTCATGCTATGATTTTTAACTGTAGTTAATGAAAAGGTTTAATTATGAAATGGGAGACTGGAAATGTTGAAAGATACAAAATGGCAGCTGATTGATAATGTCCAAACATATATGGTGAAAAATCTGATCGATATTTGTGGCAGTGGAAAAGCAGATCTGATTTTTAAAATGTATTCATCCCAGGTTCTTCAATGGCTTTTATTGTTTATCCAGTGAGTAGCTGAGTTATACAGAACAAGAGGACCCTATGTCCAATCCCCATTCTCTGCTATTAGAGTTTGCTGACTTCAGCTGGAGAAACGGTAAGGCATTATTACAACTGGCTTCAGCATTATCTGTTTAGAGCAAGGAAAGTCGGCCAGAGTTCCTGCTTTCGACTGCGATCTAACAACCTCTGTCTGAAGGGCACACGTGTGAACTTCAGGTGAGGACGGGATCAGGCTTCGCTGTGATGCCCCCACCCCATGTTTGAAAGGTCTGTGAACACTCACTGGCAAGGCTCACATTTAATAATGGCCATTTGTGTGTCTGTGTAGCGGCACCCCAGAAAGGAGTCGATACCTACAGGAGGGGAGAAGAGTGTCGAAAAAGGGAAAAAAATAATAAAATGTATTTACCTGGCATTGTTGGCATTTGTATTTTTATTTTGGTGGTATGTTAAATTGAATAGCAGCAAGCCAGCAGGGTCGTTCAGTTGACTTTAAATAAACTTATATCTGATCTTAGCCCAGGGACACAGAGGCCAGATGCGGTGCTCCCACTGCTAACCCAGCTGAGATCAGCTAACTTAGCACTGATCAAGGATCAAAATGGGGACACTTATGGTTTGCACAACACAGCACTACACCAGACTGTGAAGGTAATTTTAACTTTGGCGATGGTGTAAAATGAGCGATATCGAATTGGCCGTCCGTTATACACCCCGCATGGTTTCCACTGACTTCAATGGGAAAGGAAAACCGGGCGTGATGTCTAACGGACGGCTAATTCGATATTGACCGTTTTACACCACCGCTCAAAGTTAAAATTACCCCCAACATATTCATCCACAAAGATACTGGGCAAGGTGTCGGTTTGTGCTCATCAAGGTGGAAGATTTCTCTGTTCATTAATTGTGGCAAAGGAAGGCTATTTTTCTACACCGCGTGAAAACAAGATGAGTTATGTGTGAAATAACAACAGAAAAAGCTGGAAAAACTCAGCAGGCCAGGCAGCATCCGTAGAGAGAGAAAGAGAGTTGACGTTTCAGGTCGATGACCTTTCATCAGAACTGGGAAGAGCTGGAAATCAAATAGATTTAAGGCCAGGGTAAAGCTGGGAAAAGGGGGAGGGGATAAAGGAACAAAAGAGGAGATGAAGAGACATTAAGAGACATTAAGAGATATGCAAGGCTAGAGGTGGTGTTAATGTGACAGATTAAGGCTGAATGAAGTGTGAAATCTACTGGCAGAATGAAGGACAGCTGCCAGCTTCTAGGAGGAAAAAAAAGGTGGGGGGGACAAATAAAAGGGTGGATAAAATAAAATATAAATGTGATTGGAGCTGAGGTTATGATCTAAAATTGTTGAACTCGATATTGAGTCCAGAGGGCTGTAGCGTGCCTAAACGAAAGATGAGGTGCTGTTCCTCGAGCTTACGCTGAGCTTCCGTGGAACAGTGTATTAGGCCGAGGACGGTGAGGTCAGAGTGGGAGTGAAGCGGTGAATTAAAGTGACAGGCCACCGGGAGCTCGGGGTCCCCCTTACGGACTGAACGGAGGTGTTCCGCAAAGCGGTCACCCAATCTGCGTTTGGTCTCCCCAATGTAGAGGAGTCCACATCGTGAGCAGCGAATACAGTATACTAAATTGCAGGAAGTACAAGTAAATCGCTGTTTCACCTGGAAGGGGTGTTTGGGGCCCTGGACAGTGGGAAGAGGGGAGGTATAAGGGCATGTGTTGCATCTCCTGCGCGTGCACGGGAAGGTGCCGGGCGAAGGGGAAGGGGTGCTGGGGGTGGTAGAGGAGTGGACTAGGGTGTCGCGGAGGGAGCGGTCCCTGCGGAATGCTGAAAGGGGAGGTGAGGGGAAGATGTGTTTGGTGGTGGGATCACGCTGGAGGTGGCGGAAATGGCGGAGGATGATCCGTTGAATGTGGAGGCTGGTGGGGTGAAAGGTGAGGACAAGGGGAACCCTATCGTGGTTCCGGGAGGGAGGGGCAGGGGTGAGGGCAGATGTGCGGGAGATAGAACGGACACGGTCGAGGGCCGTGTCGACCACGGTAGAGGGGAATCCTCGGTTGAGGAAAAAGGAAGACATGTCGGAAGCACTGGTATGGAAGGTGGCATCATCAGAGCAGATGCGGCGGAGACGGAGAAACTGGGAGAATGGAATAGAGTCCTTACAGGAGGCGGGGTGGGAGGAAGTGTAGTCCAGGTAGCTGTGGGAGTCGGTGGGCTTGTAGTGAATGTTAGTCAATAACCTATCCCCAGAGATGGAGATGGAGAAGTCGAGGAAGGGAAGAGAAGAGTCGGAGATGGACCATGTGAAGGTGAGGGAAGGGTGGAAATTGGAAGCATAGTGAATGAAATGTTCTAGTTCAGGGCGAGAGCAGGAGACGGCACCGATACAGTCATCAATGTACCGGAAAAAGAGGTGAGGGAGGGGACCCGAGTAGGACTGGAACAAAGAGTGTTCCACATATCCCACGAAAAGGCAGGCATAGCTAGGACCCATGCGGGTACCCATAGCAACACCTTTAATTTGGAGGAAATGGGTAGAGTCAAAGGAGAAGTTGTTCAATGTGAGAACAAGTTCAGCCAGGCGGAGGAGGGTGGTGGTGGATGGGGACTGGTTGGGCCTCTGTTCAAGGAAGAAGCGGAGCGCCCTCAGGCCATCCTGGTGGGGAATGGAGGTGTAGAGGGATTGTACGTCCATAGTGAAGAGGAGACGGTTGGGGCCGGGAAACTGGAAACTGTTAAAATGGCGGAGGGCATCGGAAGAGTCGCGGATGTAGGTGGGAAGAGACTGGACAAGGGGAGAAAAAATAGAGTCGAGATAGGAAGAGATAAGTTCCGTGGGGCAAGAACAGGCTGAAACGATGGGTCTACCGGGGCAGTCCTGTTTGTGGATCTTGGGAAGGAGGTAGAAGCGGGCTGTGCGGGGTTGGGGAACTATGAGGTTGGCGGCCGTGGGGGGAAGATCTCCAGAGGAGATGAGGTCAGTGACAGTCTTGGACACGGTGGCTTGATGTTCGGTAGTGGGGTCATGGTCCAGGTGGAGGTAGGAGGAGGTGTCAGAGAGTTGGCATTCAACTTCCGCTAGGTAGAGGTCGGTTCGCCAAACAACAACAGCGCCACCCTTGTCAGCAGGTTTAATGACAATGTCAGGGTTGGATCGGAGAGAATGGAGTGCTGCAAGTTCAGAGGGAGGTAGGTTGGAGTGAGTGAGGGGAGCAGAGAAATTGAGCTGGCCGATGTCACGGCGGCAGTTGGCAATGAAAAGATCAAGAGAGGGTAAGAGGCCAGAGGGAGGGGTCCAGGTGGAACGAGAATTCTGAAAGCGGGAGAAAGGGTCAGCCGTGCGGGGGGAAGACTCCTGGCCAGAGAAGTGGGCACGGAGACGGAGGCGGCGGAAAAAGAGCTCAGCATCGTGCCGAGCTCGAAATTCATTGAGATGGGGGCGTAAGGGGATGAAGCTCAGGCCTTTGCTGAGGACTGATCGTTCGGAGTCAGAGAGGGGAAGGTCAGAGGGGATAGTGAAAACGCGGCAGGGGGTGAGATTGGGAGAAGGGGGGTCAGAGGAAAGTGAAGGGGAAGAAGGTTCCGGAGGGGCTTTAGTGTCCAAGAGTTGTTGAAGCTTGCGATCCTTGACATCGGAAAGGAAGAGTTATGTGTGAGATCCCCTACAGTTAAATAGTCTGCCCATACTCTAGACTCACGCAGGAAGTTATTTGGGAAAGGTATGAAAGAGAGGTTGGATCCATGGCGCCACGCTTCATCATGACTCAGTGGTTTTAGGTGAGAAGGGAAGAAAACAAAAAAATCACATAGCTTAATTGACAAACACACATAGAACAGTTTCCTGTAGATTGGCTAATCCACTAACTACCTGGTTCTATTTGATTTGGATACCTCGTATACCGAGTGTAGGTAAGAAAAAAATTAATCCAGCTTAACTTTCTCTACTTCAAGTATGCACAGTTACTACTTGGGATATGAATTCATAATTAAATGATAATAACAGCTACACAGCTAGGAGAGGAGCATATACCCAGTTAGTAGCTGCAAACACTTGCTTATACAACAAACACACACACGCACGCGCACTCACGTAGACGCACGCATGTGCATACGCACACACAGACACGCGTGCTCACACATACATGCACGCACACACACGTAGGCAGGCATGTACATGCACACACGCACATACACACACGCACATACATACGCACATGCGCACACACACACGTGCAATCACACACCCACGCACACACACACATGCACAGACACACACACACACACGTGCACACACACACACAATACACTGCAGCATTTTATACAAACCTACAGGCATTCTGTTATCAGTATAAACCTTCCAGTAAGTTCAAATTGTTATGATATTTAAAGGCTTAAATTATCATCCATGGTAAAAAAAAATTATAGAAATAGAAGCAATAATTATTAATATGCAGAGATTTGCACAGATTGTTGCCCAACACCCTGAACTAATGAGAAGGGAATTATCCTGGGCATTTAAAAAATGTGCTTGTGAATAATGAACTAATTAATTCAATGCTGCCTGCTTTTCTGTGCAATTGTTCACTAATCAAAAAACTGTTCTCTTGATGCAGCTGATTTTGTCAGTGCTTACTCAACACATGTTCTATCCCAACACGCAAGTGCATTAAAAACAACTATTTAAGGTCGGCTTTTTTGCCTCTCTGCTTGTATTTACATTCCTGATATTCTTTGTGCTGACAGTCTGCAGTATTAGATGTACACTTTTGTTCATCATTGCCTCACAAAGCTCTCTTCAATATTGGGTTCTACGTAGCAAGTGCTGCGAGACTAAATGATTTGGGTGTGGACTCTTCGGCAGATCTGTTGAGAGGTACACAGCTGATAAGTTAACTTGTCTTTTCCTTTTACAGATGTTGATTGACCTGCGGTGCATTTACAGCATTTTATGTTTCAATTTCAGATTTCCAGCATTTACAGTTTTCTCTTTTTATTTAACTGCCTCCTTTCCTCCGGCAGTCAGTTCTTGTAAAATGCTGTCGAAACCTAATTATATGGTAATAACCATGGGCTTTGACAATATATAGTAAGTTATTTTAAGCAGGGAAGTACAGACAATGGTCTCAAAGCCAAGGAGTTTAGTATTCCACACTAAAGAGAAAACATTCATCTTAGAGTTAGTAGCAGAATGAGGAAATGTAATTGTAAGCATTATTGTTAGGAGAGCATCAAGAACGTTCCTGTTCAAAACTCAGCAGTTTCCAACAGAAGATAATTAAACAGTTTTATAATTCCATAGCATTTCTACCCTTCAATTCAATTTGCACACTTTGAAACTACAATGTTAAATAGAAAACATAATTATTTTTTTAAATCACCTACTAAAGTGACTTTGAATCACATAAGAAGTGTTTGAGTCATATTTACTTCTTTACTCATGTAGTACTCTGAATTATCCGAAGAGTTTAGCAAATGTCTCTTTTTGGTCCATTAAATATAAAATTCACATGTAGGTCAAAGATTTAAAGATCTGTTTAAATAAATGGCGGACTGAGGTTTTTGAGCCTGACTTTTTATCTGACCTGCTCCAAAGGGCTGCAAGAACCAGGTCCGTCCTGAGTGCCCTTCTTTATTGTCAGATGTTTGGGTTGGGTTGATGGCTCTGCTGGTCTTCACATCTGCTTTTTTTTCCTCCACTGAAGGGATCTCTAATACTGGAATCATTGTACACTGATCCAGCAAATTGTCAGATGTCACCACCTCCGTGTAACCTTCTTCACAGGCGCACACTGCAGACTAGGTAGGAGAAATTAAGGTTTCGCATTTTAAACAGTCATTCATTCAAATTGAGTGAAAATAGCATTTTAATAATACAGCATGCTACATGAAGCATTGCAATGTTGAAAATGATAGAATACCAGTGAATCAGGAATTGTATACTGCCGTCAGCAGCTAACACTTACCTCGGTGCAGTATGTATAAGGTTTAGTGCATGGTGGATTGCATGATCTGTCAGCATAAGGTTGGTTCACTGCAGAGCAGCCACCTACAAGGCAAACAGTTACATTTACTAACAGCAAATAATAAGCTTGCAATATAATTTTGATTTTATCACAACTGTTATCTTCTCATCATTATGTTTCCAATATGAAGCTTGTATGTTGGAACGCGCAGCTATAGAACATCATAAGTATACCAGTGATCTTAAACTGTCTGATTATACACAGAGAGCACTCAGTTATAGCAGACTGCTTAATAGATACTTATGCCTCAGACCTATATCAGCCAGGGGACTGGGTGGTACAGTGGTTTAGCACACTCTTTACCCGAGTCCAGCCTAGACTACTGGATAAAAGTCTTCTCTAACTGTTGGCGATAATGGTCCCAAGTGAAATATGCTCGGGCAGTCCCAAACTAATTCTGAGCAGCTGTAGGCACATAGCACAACTTGCTCCTAATTCAGCATTAATTTCACTCAGAAAGGCCACAAGGATTGCTGGCTTGGAAAATGGAAAATTATAATGGTGTCATTTTGATATTGGAGCTGAGGTTTAATATTGGGACAGCGTAAAGCAGCTTGAGGCAAGAGTGCTTGATGCTGAATCTTGGGTGTAGTACTAGAAAATATTCTGTTTGTCAGCTTTAAATTTTGATGAGCATTAAAAAAAGATAAAATTCTACATTGCCAGTAAAGGGGAAGACGAATCTCATTTCATTATAAATTGAATGTTTGTAATGAAAGAATGGAAAATAGATCAGAATGTTTCACTTTTTAAAAATTACTTTCCAAAAACATGCTGTTTACAGAGAATGTTGCACTATTTATGTACTAATCATGCTTGTGGAGTGACACTGGATGTTTATCGTGTTATCTTGTCACCAGAGACTTCAATTAAATTCATTCTTTTGGTGATGATCTTACATTTATGCCCCCTATTTGTTGACTCACTAATCAATGGAAATAGATCCCCCCCACCCCAATTTACCTTATTAAATACCCCATATAATTTTTAACACTTGTATCAGGCCTCCTCCTGATCTTCTGTATTCTAGTGGGAAAAAACCCAGTGTCTCTAGTCTCTCCTCATAACTAAAGTCTTTTATCTTTGGTAAGGATTTTCTGTACCCTCTTCATGGCTCTGAAATCCTTCCTAAAGTTGCTTGACTCACTTCATCCTATTCTTCTGTATGCCACTGAGTACAGCGTACTGCAAGTCAACCAGAGGGAAGAAACACTTCATAGGAACCCTTCAGGAAGGCATTGACAATGGTTATATCCTCCTAATGCATGCGGGAAATAAAAATGCCTTCAGTACCTGTGACATTTATTCCATCTGACCTCTGACACCACACTTCTCGGTATGATCCCGTCCATGCACCAGCCAACCAAATGTATTCATAACAGTAGCCACCTGTAAGAAACAGTTATAAGAAAAAATGAACTGAGTGTACAACATGCCAGCCTGCAGTAGGAAACATATGAAGATCATTCCCAAGACTCTCGTTTGGTCTGGTCGGGCGCCTCATCTGCCTGCAGAGCACTGCAGGTTAATACCGGAGACGATGGGCAAGGGCCGAGTTCCGAGCAGATACATAGCCTGATCGCTCTTAACTGCCCGCTGGCCTGGTTTCTGCTGGGAGGGTAGGGTTAAAAATAACCTTGATATCTCAAGCCAGTTCAGTAGTACCTCTGAAGCCATCAGAGAGAGAAGCAGCAGACTCTGTGACAGGGTAGTTATGGTCAGGGACTTTGTTTTAGTTCCAGTTTTACACTGGGTTTCAGTGCATGGATGAGAAGAAGGAATAACTATGTTCTGAATATTACCATAAATGCGTTTCTTCCTGATGTGCTCTTACCTGTTTATCATTAACAAATTTGTTCTGCAATTTATAGATCTATTTAAGTGTTTATTGCTTTCCAAAGACAATGTGGGGGCATAATAATATAACCAGGAAGCTGAAATACAGTGACACGGGTTTCCATTTGACCCCGAGCTTGCTCTAATTACCCAGATATTGGACATGCAAAGGCATACAGTAACTTGTAGGCTCACCCACAGGAGTGGTGCTTGGTGCTAAGAAAAGAATCTGAGGAAAAATCCAAAATTGTCAGATATTTGGGTTCCAGTGCAGCTAGACACAATGTGAGTGCAAATTATTCTACCATTGGTGATGTGGATTTAGAATGATGATTAGACATTCATGGTCAGTGAGGTTATCCAGCGAGTAGCTGAGCCGTACAGCAAGGAAGGTCCCAAGTCTGATCCCCAGTCTATGTTAAGTTAGCTGATCACAAGTGGAGCAGCTGTAGTTCCTGATCGATCTCTGATGGAGGTGTGTGTATGTGTAGACTTTGGGATTGGGCTCGGCTGCAATGCTGAATCCTCCTCTCACCCCCATGGTCAAATAGTTTGTTGACATAACATGCACTGGGTCAGGTAGTGGACGGTGCCTGTACATAGAATTACATAGAATGTACAGCACAGAAATAGGCCATTCGGCCTAACTGGTCTCTGCCAGTGTTTATGCTCCACATAAGCCTCCTCCCACCTTACTTCATCTAACCCTATCAGCATATATCCTTCTATTCCTTTCTCCCTCATGTACTTATCTAGCTTTCCCTTAAATGCATCTATACTAATCGCCTCAACTACTCCATGTGGTAGCGAGTTCCAAATTCAAACCACGCTCTGGGTAAAGAAGTTTCTCCTGAATTCCTTAGTGGATTGATTAGTGACTATCTTATATTTATGACCCCTACAAATGTATGACTGTAGCATCTCTTTCTATTGCTGATTGGCCTGTGCTGGCCATGCAACAACAACATCAACAACTTGCATTTATATAGCGCCTTTAACGTAGTACAACGTCCCAAGGTGCTTCACAGGAGGGCTATCAAACAAAATTTGACGCTGAGCTACATAAGGAGATATTAGGACAAGGAAACTTGGTCAAAGAGGTAGGTTTTAAGGAGCGTTTTAAAGAAGGAGAGAGAACTCTCCTTCTTTAGAGAGGCAGAGAGGTTTAGGGAGGGAATTCGAGAACTTAGGGCCTAGGCAGCTGAAGGCACGGCCGCCAATGGTGGTGCGATTAAAATCGGGGATGCACAAGAGGCCAGAATTGGAGGAGCGCAAAGATCTCAGAGGGTTGCAGGCTGGAGGAGGTTACAGAGCTAGGAAGGGGCGAGGCCATGGAGTATCACATGATTAGCACGGGCAAATCAGATCACAGAATCCATGCGGATCGGTCATCCGTTATAGACCCAGCTCAAATATCCTTTCCATTGACTTAAGTGGAAAGGAAAATCAGACAGAGTGTACAACGGGTGGTCAGTTTTCCACTACTCCCGAAAGTGAAAATCGGCCCCAGACTGCAGCCATGTTAGATTTTGTCAGATTATTCACTGGGGATAAATACTTAAATAAAATCATGAGTTCACTGATTTTATCTAAAGTTGAGAATGCATCACTGAATCCCCAACTTAATGTAATTATTTTTTGAAGTATGTCCTTCAGATATACAAACAGAAAGCAGAGCAGGCCTGTAACCAGAGGTAGTGTAGAGGTTATGGTACTGGGATGGCCATCGAGAGGTTATGAGTACAGGTCCCACCATGTCAAGTTGGGAAATTGAATTCACTAAACTGGTTAATTGTGAGTTGGCACAGGAAAAGTAAATAACCACGAAAGCTGCTGGATTGTTGTAAAAATCCAACTGGTTCACTAATGTCCTTCAGGAAAGCAAACCTGCTCCATTTCTGGGTTTGGCCAACAGGTGACTCGATTTCACATTACACGGTTGACTCCTAATGCCACTCTGAAGTGGTCTAGCAATCTGCTCAGTTGTCAGCCCAACTAGGGAGGGGCAATAAATCCCCATCCTAACAAAAAGCAGGAGTCAGGGCTTTAGGAGAAGAGAAAAGTAACATGAAAAACAAATGTTCAAAAAATCCAGTGCCTCAGACTGAACTGTGTTTTGTCAGTTCCTTTTTTATAGCTTTCCATTGAATATCTTAAATTGCAAATGATTTAGTAAAATAATGCTTTGATGGCAAAGTGGCTCGGTAGGCACGGCTACATCTATATACAAAACCCGCTGTCTCGAGGACAGAACAAAATAATACTTTAATGGGTTTATTTTAATGATTTGCCATGCAGAAGGTTGAATTTTCCAGCTCAATGCCTCAGTGCACTGTGGTTAGAAAAATATAAATAGCAATGTGGACATTTACATACAGCCTTGGCACCTTGTGAAATTCAAATGTATTTATGTACTTCCAGATGTAACCAGAAGGTGGCAGCATTCATTTACAGTTGCAAGTAATGAAGTGAACTGCAGACAAATGATGCCACTGGCTTGGTAAAGGAAAACATCACAGGAATGCTTTGTGAGTCGGTGCTGTCAGAGAGGAGCTTAGTCTGACAGCACTGGAAGTCATCAATTTGTTTATAGTCAGAAAAAGGACCAAGTGCTGATGAAGTACTTCTCTGACCAGTTTCAGTCATTGCTTTGATGTGTCTTCCAACCGACCCCACCCCTCTCCCCCACCAAAACTCCAAACCAAGCTCTGAAGATTCAGAAAATTGTGGGAAGTGCGCACCTGATTCTGATTTGTGCAGCTGGTAGACAAGGCCTCCCCGTCAACAGTGCAGATGTGCAACATTTGATGGAAATTATGTAGAATTACATAGAAATTATAGCACAGAAACAGGCCATTGGGCCCAACTGGTCTATGCTCCACACGAGCCTCCTCCCACCCTACTTCATCTCCCCTTATCAGCATATTTTTCTATTCCTTCTCCTTCATGTACTTATCTAGCTTCCCCTTAAATGTATCTATGCTATTCGCCTTAATTACTCCCTGTGGTAGCGAGTTGCACGTTCTCACCACTCTCTGGGTAAAGGAGTTTCTCCTGAAGTCCCTATTGAAATACATGTCAGCTTGGCTCAGTTGGGAGCTCTCTTGCCTCCTAGTCAAGGTTTTGGATTTAAGCCCAATACCAGAGTTGGGAGTTTATAATCTAGGCTGACACTTCAGTGCAGTATTGAGGAAGGAATACATCATTAGCGGTATCATCCTTTAGATGAGATGTTAACTCGAAGTTCCACCTGCTGCCTCAGTACTTCAGGTGGATATTAAAGATCCCAAGGCACGATACAAAGAAGATCACACAGTTTTCCCATCAAAAGCAGATTAACTGGCCATTTATCTCATGGCTGTTTGTGGGATGTTGCCCGTGCAGATTGGCTATTGCCATGGTAACAACAGTCATTGCTTTTCAAAAGTTATTCACTGTGTGAGGCACTTCAAAATTTTTGATGTAAATACACGTGTTATATTATATATTGTCAAGCATCATAAATACCGTTCATTTCTGCTCCTCCAATTGCTCAGTGAGTATATGGCATCAAGGGGTATGGGGAGAGAGCGGGAATATGGTACTGAGATAGAGGATCAGCCATGATCATATTGAATGGCCAAATGGCCTACTCCTGCTCCTATTTTTCTATGTTTCTATATATGGACAGAAGCAGTTGAGTGGGCCAGAGTTACTAGGATGAGTCAGCTCGAGTGACGGCTATCAACAAGACTCAGGTCAGGTCAGGTCAGGTCCGAGGTGCCAGCAGGAGTTGGGTTGGATCACTACTCCGAATGACAATTGGTTCAGGGCAGCACACATTTCAGTCACGTTATCCTGTCAAGTTCACGTCCTACTGTGTAAAATTGGCTTCACAAAATCATCATCGGATCATTTTAGCTAAGCTTTGCACACTTCACGCTTGGATGAATGGAATATTTGGCATTTATGCTAATTGTGTGCCAATTTAGAAGTATTAAATGAGCACTGTAATTCCCTAATATAAAAACAGAAAATGCTGGAACTCAGTTCTGACGAAAGATCATCGACCTGAAACGTTAACTCTGTTTCTCTCTCCACAGATGCTGACTGACCTGCTGAGTATTTCCAGCATTTTCTGTTTTTATTTCAGATTTCCAGCACCTGCAGCATTTTGCTTTTGTACTGGAATTCCCTAATTGTTTTGTCTTTCCTGTTTTTGAATTCACATTGGACATAACCGGCCAAAGTGAAAATGGGAGTATCCACCATTTTGTTGGTAGCCATTAAGCTCAATCAAAAATAAAGTAACTATTTCTGAGCCAAAGAGGAAAACATATCCATTAGTGCTTATGCATGAAAATGACTAAACAATTATCAATTTATTTACAAACATATATAATTTTCAATGGAAACAGAAGATATTTTGAGGTGATATCAAAGTTTTCTAGTTTAGGAGGATTGGCAAAGCTGATCCAGGCAAATTGTGAGAATGGTTCAAACTCTGAGGGCCAGAATTTACTGTAGCCAGCGAATGAACGCCGCACGCCGTTAAGTAGACTTGCACTTGCCCATTTAATTTCTATGACCTTTTGCACTAAAAGTTGCTGGGCTACAAATTCGATTAGGCCCGAAAACGGGCACGGAGATCGTGATGTGCGATTGGCCTGCGCCCTTTGAAAGTAATGCAGACAGCATGCGACCTTCGTGCGACCTGCTAATTACAATGATTGACGCGTGCAGCCCGGTGCTGAGTGCGCTGCTGAGTTGATGCACGCTCAGCAGGGGGCCAATTTTTGTGCGAGCTTAACTCTAGTTAAAGCTAGCCTCCACTTCTAAAAGCTGACTGCACTTATTAAAGGTGAGGTGTATTTTGCATTCAGCAGCTGCTGGAAGTGCTTGTCAAGACAACTGTGACTGAGTAATGGATCAACAGGGCAGAGAAAGGGCACCAATGTTCTCCGATGCAGCATTAGAGACCTTTGTACAGGGGCTAGGTCCTTTACCCGCAGGGGGCCAGGAGGCTGCACACGAGGTCTACTGCAGAGGACTCAGATGATGACTTCAATGGGGTGGCCTACAGAAGAAGGCTGATGGGCATGCACACAGAAATGCTTGGTGCATTGGCTGGCCTGCCAGAGAGCCTGTTGTTACTATCAAGGAGCATGGAAGAGTTTGGCATCAACTTGGCACAGGGCTTTGTGCAGAGCTTGGAGCCCATGATTTCCAGGATGGAAGTGATGGGCAACTCCATTAGCGTACTTGTGGACCCAACCATGATGTAAGGTCTGATGTCTCAGCTTCCATTGCAGCACAGGCGGAAGTGACCCAATGTCTGAGTGCTGCAGTGGAAGCTCAGACTTTAGTCATGCAAGCTCAGGCTGCTCTCACGGAGGATCAGCTTGTTACCACACAAGCGCAGACTGCGGCCATCTTGGCTGCATTTACCAGTATGGAAAGGAGGTTGCAGGGTGTCACAGCAGTCCAGCAATCTGTCCTCCAACAGATTACTAGGAATGCTGAGGCGCCGACCCGGGGGAGTGGCAGTGGCTCCGTGGAGCAGGAACCTGCTGTCCTCTCTCAGGATGACCACATTCCTACTCCCACCACTGCCACTCCACCAGTGCCCTTGCTGTTACCCGTCAGCCAGCCAGCCCAGACTCCTGCCGCCCATGCCGAGGTGGTGCAGTCTACAGCTGGGCCTTCTAGGCTCATAGCTGTTCAAGATCATCATGCAAGGCCATCTGCAGTGTCCCCCTTGGAAAGTCAGCAGCCTTCCACCAGCCTATGTTGCAAGCACTGGAGTAGGAGCATTAGGACAGGCAAAGGCACACGGAAGATAGGCACTGAGGGAATGCAGAAGGGTAATTGGTTGACTTTGTTATGTAGTATTGGATTGATTGATTTATAAATGTTGTTTGGAATGTTTGTTTTGTGGTGGTTTTCATTTCAGTTTTGTGGCCAAGAGGTCGCTGTGATGTTCCATGACAGAGGGATGGTAAGGTGGGGAATTGTTGAGCAATGGGGATCTGGGGTTTTATTAAGGGGAACCGGAGTATGATGCTGTGCTCATAGACAGCCCGTCTGGAACGTGGATGAGCAGGGTGCCTCCTCCCTTCCTTCTCCTCCTCCTGCTCCTGAGGTGGTCGCGGAACCTCTGGTGGCAAGTGCTGCACCCTCATAATGGCCAAGTTGTGGAGGATGCAGCAGACCACCACAAATTGGGACATCCACTCTGGTGAGTACGGGAGGGCTCCTCCTGAGCAGTCAAGGCAGTGGAACCGTTGCTTCAGCACCCCGATGGTCTGCTCAATGATGTTCCTCGAGGCAGCATGGCTCTCATTATATGAGTGCTGGCCATGAGTGGTGGGGTTGCGGAGGGGAGTCATCAGCCAGGTGTAGAGCTGATAGCCCTTGTCTCCGAGCAGCCACCCTCGGGTGTGACGTGGTGGCTGGAAGATTGCTGGCACAGTGGACTGGTGCAGGATGATCGCATCATGACTGCTTCCAGGATACTGGGCATTCACCAACTGGGCCAACAACAGAAAATGCTGGAAATACTCAGCAGGCCAGGCAGCATCGTGGAGAGAGAAACAGAGTTAACGTTTCAGGTCAATGACCCGTCGTCAGAATTCAGGTCATTGACCTGAAACGTTAACTCTGTTTCTCTCTCCACGATGCTGCCTGACCTGCTGAGTGTTTCCAGCATTTTCTGTTGTTGTTTCAGATTTCCAGCATCCACAGTATTTTGCCATTGTATTTGATTCACCAACAGGGTGTGGTCGCACATCAGCTGCACATTAAGTGAGTGGAACCCTTTGCAGTTAGGGAACATCTCACTATTGATACGCGGCGCCCGCAAAGCCACGTGTGTGCAGTCGATGGCACCCTGCACCATGGGGAAGCCCGATATCCTGGCAAACGCCACATGCGCACTCCTCCTGCTTCTCTCTGTTCAGAGAGAAGACAATGAAGTCTGCTCTCCTGGCGTACAGAGCCTCTGTGACCTCCTGGATGCAGCGATGGACGGTGAACTGCGAGATGTTTGCTATGTTGCCTGTTCCAGCCTAGAAGGATCTGCTGGCGAAAAAATTCAGGGCCATGGTCACCTTGAGAGCCACTGGGAATGCTGTCATCGCCCTGCTTTGAGGCTGCAGGTCTGGTTCCAAGAGGTGGCAGAACTCTGTGACCACCTCCTTGGTGAAGTGGAGCCTCTGAACACATTGCTCCTGGCTTAGGTGCAGGTAGGAGAAGTGCTCCCTGAAGACCCTAGGTGGGTAAGACCTTCAACTGAGCGCCCTCCTCCCCCGCCTCCTCCTCCCTCTGCGAGCAGCTTGTCTTCTTTGCTGCCTCTGCTCCATCTCCCTGTCATGCTGCAGCGTGAGGGAGTCTGCAACTAGAGCCCCCATGAATGGGAACAAGTGGTGAAGTCAGAGGCCTTCCAGTAGCAGCCAACGCCTTCCACCGTTCAGCAGCACCCCCTGCACACTTTAACAACTTTTGAAATCTCTTACAACAACCCAGTACTCCATCAGACTCTGCAAGAGCCAGTACAAAAGCAATAAGCAACTTAGCTGCAAGTTGGATGCATCCCTTTAAGTAGCACTGGTGGGGGCTCATTCGCACGTTCAGCTGTGCTTGTTTAGGAGAGGGCATTGAATGGAGTGGCAACGTCGAAAATGGCAGGTTGTGCGTCAAATCAGTGTTACACGCTGAATAACGTCACGATCTGCCTACTTTGCATACTGCCGGCACGTGCACGCACGTACCGCCTGCACTATCGCTCTCACCAAGATGGCGAACAGCGCGGGCCAGGCTGGAAGTGGGCGGAAGCGAGGCAGACGCAATTTTTAAAAAACGTCCCAAACTACCGGCGCTACTGTTTTGAATTTCGCGGCCGCTGTAAGTTAGAGATCCAAATGGCATAGCGCACTCTACAAGGCATCTGGGAACTGTGTATCTTCTTAACCAATCAGATTGAAGAATCATTAAGGAACAGCATAGAGTCTGAACCAGGAAGTGTCAGTTAGAATATTGAATTCAATGTCAAATCAGGTACTGAAAACAAAATAAAGACTAGGAAAGAAAGATTGGATTAAAAGAGGGAGAAAAAAGAGACAGAGAGAAAAATTAACAAAAAAATTTACTTTACTTTTTTAAAATCTCCAAAAACAATTAAAATCTGAAGGAATGAGACTTCACTCTTGTAAAAGTTAATTTTCAGTGCCAGAGATGTTGTTTGGCAGAAATTAAGACTTATCGCCGTTAAAAGGGTACTTAGACTGAAATGGACAAATCCTAGCCTTCTGTGGTGAGTTTAGTCTGTATCTACTGGTACTTCATGCCATTCAATATATTTGAATGGGGAACCAGATGGCGAGATGCTGTTTTCACGCAGTTTACGGAGTTTGCATCTCGGACAGCACTTCTGGATTTTCACCTTTAACTTCACATTTGCGCTCTCCTGAAGTTGCTGTCTGATAAATAAGGTGAGCGGTGTTAGTCTCACTGTTACTTTTACAGTAAATTCTGGCCCTGAGGGTTAAAAGTGAATTAAAAATTCCAAAGTCATTTGGGAACTTTTATCACATGAAAGGTAATAGACTCCAGGAACAAGTTACTAGGTATAGCAATTGAAGTGGCCAGCAAAAATGGGTTTAAAGGGGACTTAGGTGAGTTTTTGCCGAGAGAAGTGATAGAGGCATGAAGGTTAAGAAGATGGATAGGTGGGGTATAAAACAATCAAAAAGGGACAAGCCTGTTGGGCCGAATGATATTACCTGCTTCTAAAAATTCTTGGTCCTGAAGTTGCACCATGGGATAGTCACAGACACATGCAGCAAAATTCTTCTCTCTGTTATTTTAGTGGAGGCATTAACCAATTTATTTTAAGTAAGTTAACATTTTAAAACAGTAGCGAGAGGAATTTCAGACCTGCAGTCAAGTGTTCCTCCACTACATGGCATCGTTTCAGGGCCCTCATGCTTTTAATAAAAGACTAAAATATCAATAATCATAACATCTTTATCATGTAACGGTGAATTATTAAAACCAGATTGAACTTTTGATTTTTTTTTATGCGAGAGATAATGGGAAGAAATTCTCTGCTTGCTACACGTAAAAAGAAGGACTTGCATTTATATAGCGCCTTTCACGACCACCGGACATCTCAAAGCGCTTAACAGCCATGAAGTATTTTTGAAGTGGAGTCACTGTTGTATTGTGGGAAACGCGGCAGCCAATTTGCACACAGCAAGCTCCCACAAACAGCAATGTGCTAATGACCTAGATAAACTGTTCTTTTTAGTGATGTTGGTTGAGGGATAAATATTGGCCAGGACACCAGGGGAAACTCTTCTTTGAAATAGTGCCATGGGATCTTTTACGTCCACCTGAGAAAGCAGACAGGGCCTCGGTTTAACGCCTCATTCGAAAGACGGCACCTCCGACAGTGCAGCCCTCCCTCGTAGCGGTATTATAAACACATTCCTTTGAAATTAATTTACAACATGGCTACAGATAGGGGGGTGAAACTCAACTTCAGTGCAAAACGGGTGGTAGCAGATCAGCCGCCCGTTACACACCAAGCCAGATTTCCCTTCCCACCCGCTCTTTTTGCACATCCGCCGAAGTTGAATCTCACCCTCCATAGTGACCAGGGAAATTCCTCCACCGTTGTTGTGTACTTGTCGGCTTGCACGAGGTAGCAGCTGTACCTACCTGTACACGGGTGGGTCTCCAGTGCCTGTTCAGGACACAGGTGCTCATTTTCCATTGACTGGATGATCACTGCCTTTGTCCGCACCTGTACTCCACCATACCCGAGATCTTCATTATTCACACAGGTTAGTTGACAAGAACTCCACACAGACCATTCTGTCAGGTAACAGTCACCTGCAAGCATCAAGTAAAATGTCGCAATTCAACACTGACGTACAAAAAATGTTCAGTAAGACTTGTATTTTATGGTGTATGTGTCATGCATGCAATCTTGTACTGCAAATAATTTTTCTTGTAAATCTGGAGTAATTACATCACATTACATCATGACACCCTCCTGTGTGGATGCTGTTGTGTTGCAGCACAATGCAGGACCAGTACGTTGTGCCATTTAATACAGGTTCCTTTTCCCCAGCCCTCTGGATTTATAATAGAGGGTACAGTAGCGTAGTGGTTATGTTACTGGACTAGTAATCCCAGAGGCCTGGACTAATAATCCAGAGATGTGAGTTCAAAATCCCACCAGGGCAGCTGGGGGATTTAAATTCAGTTAATTAAATAAATTCGGAATTAAAAAGCTAGTATCATGAAACTATCGGATTGTCGCAAAAACCCATCTGGTTCACTAATGTCCTTTAGGGGAAGGAAATCTGCCGTCCTTACCCAGTCTGGCCGATATGTGACTCCAGACCCACAGCAATGTGGTTGACTCTTAACTGCCCTCTGAAATGGCCTAGCAAGTCACTCAGTTGTACCAAACCGCTACAAAAAAGTCAGCACTGTGGGAGTACCTTCACCACAAGGACTGCAGCGGTTCAAGAAGGTGGCTCACCATTACCTTCTCTAGGGCAATTAGGGATGAGCAATAAATGCCGGCCTTGCTAGCGATGCCCACATCCCGTGAATAAATTTTTAAAATCTCAGTCAATCTGAAGTGAAGAGGCACCAAGTGGATTCCATGTGAAGAAGGAAAATCTGAGGAAAACGCTCTCTCAAGCACCTTGTACTTATTAGTGCATCTGCCACTCTCTCAGCTGCTATGGAATACCTCATGTCAGTAATTTTAGCTAAAACCCAGAGTGAGCATAAAAAAGGGAAAATCATGTTTTGTACTCATGCTGCCTTTTCATGAAAATTATGAAGAGGAGGAATTTCACTACAGTGTGCCTGTGAAGTTACAGGAGTCCAGACTATGCTGCTACAGGGGAACAGTGGTGTACAAATACTACTATTGAGTTAAACTTAGCTCCATGGGGGTAAATTCACGGACTGCAGGGCTGGCAGGTATAGTGTGGGTTTCTAATGGGCGTCTGAACTATTGTTCCCGAGATTGTGAAAGATAATTAGACTTTGTAGTGACTGGTCATTACTGCTGCAACAATCCTATTTATTTGAACTCAGCAGGGGTCACTGCCAAGTTAGGCTGATGAATTCTGCTCCTGGGAGGGGAGTGGGGTAATGAGTTTGAAAGAAAGAAAAAAGAAAGGCTTGCATTTATATAGCGCCTTTCATGACCACTGGACGTCCCAAAGCACTTTACAGACAATGAAGTATTTTTGGAGTGTAGGCACTGTTGTAATGTCGCAAACACAGCAGCCAATTTGCGCACAGCAAGCTCCCACAAACAGCAATATGATAATGACCAGATTATCTGTTTTAGTGATGTTGATTGAGGGATAAATTTTGGCCAAGACACCGGGGCTAACTCCCCAGTTCTTCTTCGAAACAGTGCCATGGGATCTTTTTAAGTGCACCTGAGAGGGCAGACAGGGCTTCGGTTTAACATCTCATCCGAATGACGGCACCTCCGACAGTGCAGCACTCCCTCAGTACTGCACTGGGAGTGTCAGCCTAGATTTTTGTGCTCAAGTCCCTGGAGTAGGCATTTGAACCCAGAACCTTCTGACTCAGAGGCGAGTGTGCTACCAACTGAGCCACGGCTGACACACAGCTGACACTGACTGGAGTCAGGTTTTTAAAAAGGGACAGAGACAGGTTTTTGTGTGTCATGTTGGCTGTGAGAGGGAGCTGAATAGTTTGAGTGAAGGCACTGAGGGTCTTCGCTGGAGCAAAGTGGTTTGGAATGCTGAAGGTTAGTTAAAAGACCTCGGTCTGGATTTTCAGGTGGGCAAATGACGGAAATGATGGTGAAATTGGTTGGTGAGACCTGCCACTGCTTCTTTGCACCGACCTGGATTTCACTCCTCCCTCGTGAAGGGAGGGCACTGGGCCCAGCTTCCCAGCCAATTTCCCTCTCATCCCCCATCTTAATGCCACTCCCTGGGATCGCCTGGCGGAAGGCGACGGTAGACCCAGGGAAGCGACGGATCTGGAAGCTGAGGGTAAAGGCCGATGCCTAAAAGGCTGCTGCTTCTTCCTGCTTTGTTGTTCTTCTGTCTCTTTAAAAGTTCCTCACTGCCACTTCAGGTCTTATTGCAGCATCCCTGCATAAGACCACCTCATTCTCCTCAGGCTCTGGCGAACTCCCTTTGGCTGCGGGAATCCTGCTGGGGCCCTGCCTTGCATCACTAGCGGCCCCCGACCAGGAAAGTGGGTTGGGATTGGGGCAGAGTTGGAAGGGCAGGTGGAAGTCCTAACTCCACCCCAATAAGGAAAATCCATCCCTCCTTGTTTAAGTAAAGCATGGTGCGTTCTTTATTTTGATTCATTACACAAAGATAAATTGTACCAAAGGAACTAAGTGAACCTGATCATAACTATTACTTTGTATGTTCACCTTACTGTGGAATAAAGCAGCTTAACAGTTTGAAAGAAGCCTTGCCCCACCGAATGCTAACTTAAGAGAGATTGAGGAAATACATGTGTGATGGGAGGAAAAAGAGCGGGAGAGCTATAGTGATAGGGGATTCTATTGTAAGGGGAATAGATAGGCGTTTCTGTGGCCGCAAACGAGACTCCAGGTTGGTATGTTGCCTCCCTGGTGCGAGGGTCAAGGATGTCTCGGAGCGGCTGCAGGGCATTCTGGAGGGGGAGGGTGAACAGCAAGTTGTCGTGGTGCATATAGGTACCAACGATATAGGTAAAAAACGGGATGAGGTCCTGAAAGCTGAATATAGGGAGTTAGGAGGTAAATTAAAAAATAGGACCTCAAAAGGTAGTAATCTCAGGATTGCTACCGGTGCCACGTGCTAGTCAGAGTAGAAATAGAAGGATATTTCAGATGAATACGTGGCTAGAGGAATGGTGCATGGGGGAGGGATTCAAATTCCTGGGACATTGGAACCGGTTCTGGGGGAGGTGTGACCAGTACAAACTGGACGGTTTGCACCTGGGCAAGACCAGGACCGATGTCCTAGGGGGAGTGTTTGCTAGTGCTGTTGGGGAGGGTTTAAACTAAAATGGCAGGGGGTTGGGAACCTGTGCAGGGAAACAGAGGAAAGGGAAGCAAGGATAGAAGCAAAAGACAGGAAGGAGAAAAGTAAAAGTGGAAGGCAGAGAAATCAAGGGTGTAACTCAAACAGGGCTACAGTAAATAATAATTCTAAAAGGACTAAGAGTGTTAAAAAAACAAGCCTGAAGGCTTTGTGTCTTAATGTGAGGAGCATTCGTAATAAGGTGGATGAATTAGCTGCACAAATAGATGTAAATGGATATGATATAATTGGGATTACGGAGACATGGCTCCAGGGTGACCAAGGCTGGGAATTCAACATCCAGGGGTATTCAATATTCAGGAAGGACAGTCAAAAAGGAAAAGGAGGTGGGGTAGCATTGCTGGTTAAAGAGGAGATTAACACAATAGTAAGGAAGGATATTAGCTCTGATGATGTGGAATCTGTATGGGTAGAGCTGAGAAATGCCAAGGGGCAGAAAACGTTAGTGGGAGTTGTATACAGACCCCCAAACAGTAATGCTGAGGTTGGGGATGGCATTAAATGGGAAATTAGAGATGCGTGCAATAAGGGCACAGCAGTTATCATGGGTGACTTTAATCTACATATAGAATGGGCTAACCAAATTAGTAACAATACTGCAGAGGAAGAATTCCTAGAGTGTATACGGGATGGTTTCCTGGACCAATATGTCGAGGAACCAACTAGAGATCAGGCCATCTTAGACTGGGTATTATGTAATGAGAAAGGATTAATTAGCAATCTTGTTGTGCGAGGTCCCTTGGGGAGGAGCGATCATAATATGATAGAATTCTTCATTAAGATGGAGAGTGAAGGATTTGACTCAGAGACTAGGGTCCTGAATTTAAATAAAGGAAACTACAATGGTATGAGGCGCGAGTTGGCTAAGATGGATTGGGGAGCGTTACTTAAAGGGTTGACGGTGGATCGGCAATGGCAAACATTTAAAGATCGCATGGATGAACTACAGAATTTGTTCATCCCTGTTTGGCATAAAAATAAAACAAAAAAGGTGACTCAACCGTGGCTAACAAGGGAAATTAGGGATAGCATAAGATCCAAGGAGAGGACATATAAATTGGCCAGAAAAAGCAGCAAACCTGAGGATTGGGAGCAGTTTAGGATTCAGCAAAGGAGGACAAAGGGATTAATTAAGAGAGGGAAAATAGAATATGAGAGTAAGCTTGCAGGGAACATAAAAACTGACTGTAAAAGCTTCTATAGATATGTAAAGAGAAAAAGATTGGCGAAGTCAAGCGTAGGTCCCTTGCAGTCAGAATCAGGGGAATTTATAATGGGGAACAAAGAAATGGCAGACCAATTAAATACATACTTTGGTTCTGTCTTCACAAAGGAGGACACAAATAAACTCCCAGAGATGTCGGGAAACATAGGGTCTAATGAGAGGGAGGAATTGAATGAAATCAGTATTTGTAGGGAAATGGTGTTAGGGAAATTGACGGGATTGAAGGCCGATAAATCCCCAGGGCCTGATAATCTACATCCTAGGGTACTTAAGGAAGTGGCCCTAGAAATAGTAGATGCATTGCTGGTCATCTTTCAAAATTCTATAGACTCTGGAACAGTTCCCATGGATTGGAGGGTAGCTAATGTAACCCCACTATTTTAAAAAGGTGGTAGAGAAAAAACGGGGAATTATAGACTGGTAAGCCTGACATCGGTAGTGGGCAAAATGCTAGAGTCCATTATAAAAGATGTAATAGCAGAGCACTTGGAAAACAGTGACAGGATCGGACAAAGTCAACATGGATTTACAAAAGGTAAATCATGCCTGACTAATCTACTGGAATTTTTTGAGGATGTAACTGGTAGAATAGATAAGGGAGAACCAGTGGATGAGGTGTATTTGGACTTTCAGAAGGCTTTCGATAAGGTCCCGCATAAGAGATTAGCATGCAAAGTTAAAGCACATTGGATTGGGGGTGAGGTACTGATTTGGATAAAGAACTGGTTGGCAGACAGGAAGCAAAGAGTTGGAATAAACAGGTCTTTTTCCGAGTGGCAGGCAGTGACTAGTGGGGTACCGCAGGGATCGGTGCTAGGACCCCAGTTATTCACAATATATATTAATGATCTAGACGAGGGAACTAGATGTAATATCTCTAAGTTTGCAGATGACACAAAGCTGGGTGGGCGTGTGTGCTGTGAGGAGGATGCAGAGAAACTCCAGTACGATTTGGACAGGTTGGGTGATTGGGCAGATGCATGGCAGATGCAGTATAATGTGGATAAATGCGAGGTTATCCACTTTGGTGGCAAAAACAGGAAGACAGATTATTATCTGAACGGCAATAGATTGGGAAAAGGGGAAGTGCAACGAGATCTGGGAGTCCTTGTGCACCAGTCGCTGAAGGTAAGCATGCAGGTGCAGCAGGCGGTTAAGAAGGCAAATGGTATGTTGGCCTTCATAGCGAGAGGATTCGAGTACAGGAGCAAGGATGTCTTGCTGCAGTTGTACAAGGCCTTGGTGAGACCACACCTTGAGTATTGTGTACAGTTTTGGTCGCCTTATCTGAGGAAGGATGTTCTTGCCATGGAGGGAGTTCAGCGAAGATTCACCAGACTGATACCTTGGATTGCAGGAATGACGTATGGAGAGAGATTGGGTCGATTAGGCTTATATTCACTAGAGTTTCGAAGAATGAGAGGGGATCTCATTGAAACTTATAAAATTCTAACAGGACTAGACATACTAGATGCAGGAAGGATGTTCCCGATGGCGGGGAGTCCAGAACCAGAGGTCAGAGTCTAAGGATAAGGGATAAGCCATTTAGGACTGAGATGAGGAGGAATTTCTTCACCCAGAGAGTGGTGAACCTGTGGAATTCTCTACCACAGAAGGCAGTTGAGGCCAATTCATTAAATATATTCAAGAAGGAGATAGATATATTTCTTAAGGCTAAAGGGATCAAGGGATATGGGGAGAAAGCAGGGACAGGGTACTGAATTTGGATGATCAGCCATGATCTCATTAAATGGCGAAGCAGGCTCGAGGGGCCGAATGGCCTACTCCTGCTCCTATCTTCTATGCTTCTATGAAAGACACAACAATTCAATTCAGATAACAAGGGAATGCTATTGTTACACTCCTGGGTTACGCTATCACACAAGTAGACATAGGGCAGTGTCAGTCAACTGCCATAACAATAAGGCACTTAGGCCACTTAAGGGAGTGACTCACACCACTAAACCCAAGAAGGTATATACGGCAGACCCGAAAGAGTGCTCCTTACTGCAGTATGATATATCTCTTTTGCACACCTGCCAACCTTATAGGCTCGGAGTGGAATTGGCTGTTTGGTTCTGAATTATTAATAGCTCTGTGCTGTAGACTCACTACAGTAACACACATAATGGAGGGTTAAAGTGCTGGAACCCAATATCAGCAATGAAATTACTTTCTAAACTGTGGATATTGAGCTTTTATGGTCCAATGTCATCTGAACCATATATGTATATAATCCTATAGTCATCAGAAAAATTATAATGCATGTTTCCTACTCTATTTATATTGGTTAATCTCACACAGTTCCACACCAGGGGCTGCAAAAAGCAGCGCATAAATCTGCAGGGAAAATTACAGAAGGAATATATATTTTTAATTTAGTGCTATGGGTATAAATAATAAATATTAAACTTTGATACTATTGACAAATAATGCAATACATGCTGAGGAGACATTAAAAAATAATGCATTATACATTACTTAAAAATCAATGTAACTGTGGTAGTGCATTACTGATGATTGCAGAGCAGTTTCCATTCAGAGTGTCTAATGTAAAAGTTACATTGAAAATGTCAGTAATCTTCTCCCAAAAGTGCCTTATTTCTGTTCAGCAAGCCTTTGAAAGGTTGTGAATTGCATCATTTATTTAATCACGCTGCCTATACAAGTACTGAACTGTCCAACACAGCCTTAAAAGTTGTTTAGTTTCAATACCAAGGGTTTAACATTCCCTGTTTGATTTTGAGTGCACTGGTTAACGTGTCTGTGTTAAATTCCTGTCTGTGTTACTTTAATAAAATTGCTAACTCATTTAAAAAATAAACAAGTTAACGATTCATTTATTGAAATAGTGCTGACAGGATTTTAATGTAAATGTGTTGGCCGGTGAACTAAAATAGCGCAGAGAAAATTAAACCCCATATAAGGAGTGTTCCAGGATTGATGATCTTGAGTGATGTTTGGAGAACGATATCCTTTGTAATTAAAATAATTTTCTTTTTTTATATTGAGGAATGAAAAATTACAAATAAATTAGACCATGGCATATATGATATTTGTTACCTAAATCTGATCATTATGCTCTCAATGGTAGCATCAGGCATGCCCTGACCAAGCAGTATGGCTCAGATTCCTGTGTACTACCCTCTCTTTAATAAATTGAACACGCTGTATTCAGAAGCTAGAGTAGATTTAAGAATTTAAATTAAGTAAATTTAAACATTTAAGAATTTAAGAATTAACAAGAATCTTTGTGCTCGGAGTGCAAATTTATAAAATTTACTCTTATGTCAAATGCCCTCTCCTTATACTTTTCAGCATAGTATGATTTTTGTTTGGCTCCCTATTAAAAGTCTTTGAAAACCGACAGCACCTGGGCATGGAACAGTGCAGGCTGCTTGCAGAACGATCTGCTTGTCTCCATTAACTGCAGGCTCTAGATCGGCACATAACTCCTCATCCACAACCTTGCCAGGATCTTCACTGGATCCATCGAACACAACGCACGATATGTTTCGAAATCGCATGCCATCTCCGCACTGGGCGTCCTTTAACAAGAGAAATAAATAATTGTGATTTTACTGAAAGTCAGTGTGACTGCCTCAGTTATAAGTTAGATTGATGGAAGTAGTTATTGGGTAAGGGCGATACAATTGTTGAAAGTTGAAGCCCATGGAATAAAAGGGACAGTGGCAGCATGGATACGAAATTGGCTAAGTGACAGGAAACAGAGAGTAGTGGTGAACAGTTATTTTTCGGACTGGAGGAAGGTACACAGTGGTGTTCCCCAGGGGTCGGTACTAGGACCACTGCTTTTCTTGATACAGTAAACTCTTTCGTATCCGGCACCTCCAGGACCGGGATGGTGCCGGTTGATTAAAAATTCCGGATAACGGAGAGGTATACCTACCAAGGTATGAGAGCCCCGTTACACAGCCACAGGTGCAGGAGCCCCTGTTACACGGCCACAGGTACTCGAGCCCTGGTTACACGGCCACAGATCCAGGAGTCCCGGTTACACGGCCACAGATCCAGGAGTCCCTGTTACACGGCCACAGATCCAGGAGTCCCGGTTACACGGCCACGGATCCAGGAGTCTCTGTTACACGGCCACAGATCCAGGAGTCCCTGTTACACGGCCACAGATCCAGGAGTCCCTGTTACACGGCCACAGATCCAGGAGTCCCTGTTACACGGCCACTTGTGCAGGAGTCCCGGTTACACAGCCACAGATCCAGGAGTCCCGGTTACACGGCCACAGATCCAGGAGTCCCTGTTACACGGCCACAGATCCAGGAGTCCCGGTTACACGGCCACAGGTCCAGGAGCCCCGGTTGCACGGCCACAGGTCCAGGAGCCGCGGTTACACGGCCACAGATCCAGGAGTCCCTGTTACACGGCCACAGGTACAGGGAACCCGGTTACACAACCAGAGGTGCAGGAGCCATGGTTACACGGCAAAAGGTACGAGAACCCCGGTTACACAGCCACAAATATACAGTAAAACTTACCTTTGGGTTCCTGAACCTACTCCTGAATTTTGCCGGTTATTAGAGAATTCCGGATAATTAGGTGCCGTTTAAACGAGTTTACTGTATATATTAATGACTTGGATGTGGGACTACAGGGCACAATTCAAAATCTGCAGATGACACAACACTTGGAAGTATAGTGAACAGTGAGGTGACATCAGGGAAAAATAGTGATAGACTTCAAGAAGACATAGACAGGCTGGTGAAATGGGCGGACACGTGGCGGGTGAAATTTAACGCAGAAAAGTGTGAAGTGATACATTTTGGTAGGAAGAACGAGGGGAAGGCAATATAAACTAAAGGGTACAATCCTAAAGTGGGTGCATGAACAGAGAGACCTGGGGGTATATGTGCACAAATTGTTGAAGGTGGCAGGGCAGGTTGAAAAAGCGGGTAAAAAAGCTTACGGGATACACAGGATCTGCTCAGACGAGGAGGAACGCGATGGACACCTACGGACACTGAAACACGCCCTCGTAAGAACGGGATATGACGCTCGACTCGTCGATCGACAGTTCCGACGGGCCACAGCGAAAAAACCGCATAGACCTCCTCAGAAGACGAACACGGGACACAACCAACAGAGTACCCTACGTCGTCCAGTACTTCCCCGGAGCGGAAAAACTACGCCATGTTCTTCGCAGCCTTCAACATGTAATTGATGACGACGAACACCTTGCTAAGGCCATCCCCACGCCTCCACTACTCGCCTTCAAGCAGCCGCCTAACCTCAAAAGTACCATCGTTCGCAGCAGATTACCCATCTTTCAGGAGAACAGCAACCACGACACCACACAACCCTGCCACGGCAACCTCTGCAAGACATGCCAGATCATGGACACAGATACCATCATCACACGTGAGGACACTACCCACCAGGTACATGGTACATACTCATGTGACTCGGCCAACGTTGTCTACCTGATACGTTGTAGTAAAGGATGCCCCAGAGCATGGTACATCGGCGAGACCATGCAGACACTGAGACAACGTATGAACGGACACCGCGCAACAATCACCAGGCAGGAGGGTTGCCTCCCAGTCGGGGAACACTTCAGCAGTCAGGGGCATTCAGCCTCGGATCTGCGGGTAAGCGTTCTCCAAGGCGGCCTTCGGGATACACGACAGCGCAAAATCATAGAGCAGAAACTGATAGCCAAGTTCCGCACTCATGAGGATGGCCTCAATCGCGATATCGGGTTCATGTCACGATACAGAACGTGACTTGACATCATGGCCGGTCTTTCCAGCTTTTAAAAAAAAAACTAACACAAGAACCAAACTCAACTGCAGAGGATATGCAGCCAGCAGGTGTTTTGACACGTTGGACCCCCTGGGACACATCTCATTGTCTTGGCTGTGCTCTTAGTGTGTCTTTGATGTAGGGAAAGATTTGAATACATTTTTTCTGTGTTTATATTGTGAATTCTGGGAGATTCTCTCACAGCTACTCTACCTGAGGAAGGGGCGACAGCTCCGAAAGCTTGTAATTTTAAATAAATCTGTTGGACTATAACCTGGTGTTGTGCGACTTCTCATTTTTGTCCACCCCAGTCCAACGCCGGCATCTCCACTTCATAAATAGAGGCATAGAGTACAAAAGCAAGGAAGTTATGATGAACCTGTATAAAACACTGGTTCGACCTCAACTGGAGTATTGTGTCCAATTCTGGGCACCGCACTTTAGGAACGATTTGAAGGCATAAGAGAGGGTGCAGAAAAGATTTACAAGAATGGTTCCAGGGATGAGGGACTTCAGTTACGTGGATAGACTGGAGAAGCTGGGGTTGTTCTCCTTAGAGCAGAGAAGATTGAGAGGAGATTTGATAGAGATGTTCAAAATCATGAGGGGTCTAGACAGAGTAGATAGAGAGAAACTGTTCCCATTGGCAGAAGGGTCGAGAACCAGAGGACACAGATTTAAGGTGATTGGCAGAAGAATCAAAGGCGACATGAGGAAAAACATTTTTACGCAGCGAGTGATTAGGATCTGGAATGCACTGCCAAAAGGGTGATGGAGGAAGATTCAATTGTGGCTTTCAAAATGGAATTGGATAAATACCTGAAGGAAAAAAAATTGCAGGACTACGGGGAAAGGGCAGGGGAGTGGGACTAGCTGAAGTGCTCTTGCAGAGACCCGGCACGGGCTCGACGGGCCGAATGGCCTCCTTCTGTGCTGTAACCATTCTATGATTCTAATTTGGGAGGATGAGTATGGAGAGGACATAAACACTGAATGATAAACATTTTAAAAGCATAGAGGAGCAGAGAGATTAGGAGTTCTGATACAAAGATCTTTGAAAGTGGGGGTACAAGTTGATAAAAGTATGAAAAAAAGCATATTGCATCCTAGGTTTTATAAGTAGGTACAAAGTGTACAAAATCAAAGAGAACGGTGACGTAGTGGTAATGTCACTGAACTAGTAATCCGGAAGCCTGGACTAATGATCCAGAGACATGAGTTCAAATCCCACCAATGGGGAATTTAAATTCAGTTAATTAAATAAATCTGGAATAAAAAGCTAGTATCAGTAATGGTGACCATGAAACTATCGGATTGTCGTAAAAACCCATCTGGTTCACTAATGTCCTTTAGGGAGGGAAAACTGCCGTCCTTACCCGGTCTGGCCTATATGTGACTCCAGACCCACAGCAATGTGGTTAACTCTTAACTGCCCTCTGAAATGGCCTAACAAGACACTCAGTTGTAACTAACCACTACAAAACAAAATAATAAGAATGAAACCGGACGGACCACCCGGCATCGACCTCGGCACCGGCTCCGGACACGGCAATGGCACACCCAGCCCAGTCAACCCTGCAAAGTCCTCCTCACCAACATCTAGGAACTTGTGCCAAAATTGGGAGAGCTGTCTCACAGACGAGTCAAGCAACAGCCTGACATAGTCATACTCACAGAATCATACCTTTCAGCCAATGTCCCAAACTCCTCCATCACCATCCCTGGGTATGTCCTGTCCCACCGGCAGGACAGACCCACCAGGGGTGGTGGCACAGTGGTATACAGTCGGGAAGGAGTGACCCTGGGATTCCTCAACATTGACTCCGGAGCCCATGAAGTCTCATGGTTTCAGGTCAAGCATGGGCAAGGAAACCTCCTGCTGATTACCACCTACCGCCCTCCCTCAGCTAATGAATCAGTACTCCTCCATGTTGAACACCACTTGGAAGAAGCACTGAGAGTAGCAATGGCACAGAATGTACTCTGGGTGGGGGACTTCAATGTTCCATCACAAAGAGTGGCTCGGTAGCACCACTACTGACCGAGCTGGCCGAGTCCTGAAGGACATAACTGCCAGTCTGGGCCTGCGACAGGTGGTGAGAGAACCAACACGAGGGAAAAATCTACTTGACCTCGTGCTCACCAATCTACCTGTCGCAGATGCATCTGTCCATGACAGCATTGGCAGCAGTGACCACCGCACAGTCATTGCGGAGACGAAGTCCCATCTTCACACTGAGAACACCCTCCATCGTGTTGTGTGGCACTACCACCGTGCAAAATGGGATAGATTCAGAACAGATCTAGCAGCTCAAAACTGGGTATCCATGAGGCGCTGTGGGCCATCAGAAGCAGCAGAATTGTATTCCACCACAATCTGTAACCTCATGGCCCGGCATATCCCTCACTCTACAATTACCACCAAGCCAGGGGAACAACCCTGATTCAACAATGAGTGTAGAAGAGCATGCCAGGAGCAGCACCAGGCATACCTAAAAATGAGGTGTCAACCTGGGGAAGCTGCAACACAGGACTACATGCATGCTAAAAAGCGGAAGCAGCATGCTATAGACAGGGCTAAGCGATCCCACAATCATCGGATCAGATCAAAGTCCTGCCACATCCAGTCGTGAATGGTGGTGGACCATTAAACAACTAACGGGAGGAGGAGGTTCCAAGAATATCCCCATCTTCAATGATGGTGGAGCCCAGCATGTGAGTGCAAAAGACAAGGCTGAAGCGTTTGCAACCAACTTCAGCCAGAAGTGCCAAGTGGATGATCCATATCGGCCTCCTCCTGAGGTCCCCACCATCACAGAAGCCTGTCTTCAGCCAATTCGATTCACTCCACGTGATATCAAGAAACGGCTGAGCGCACTGGATACAGCAAAGGCTATGGGACCCGACAATATCCCGGCTATTGTGCTGAAGACTTGTGCTCCAGAACTAGCCGCGCCTCTAGCCAAGCTGTTCCAGTAGAGATACAACACTGGCATCTATCCGACAATGTGGAAAAATGCCCAGGTATGTCCTGTCCACAAAAAGTAGGACAAATCCAACCCAGCCAATTACCACCCCATCAGTCTACTCTCAATCATCAGCAAAGTGATGGAAGGTGTCATCGACAGTGCTATCAAGCAGCACTTACTCACCAATAACCTGCTCACTGATGCCCAGTTTGGGTTCCGCCAAGACCACTCGGCTCCCGACCTCATTACAGCCTTGGACAAACATGGACAAAGGAGCTGAATTCCAGAGGTGAGGTGAGAGTGACTGCCCTTGACATCAAGGCAGCATTTGACCGAGTCTGGCATCAAGGAGCCCTAGTAAAACTGAAGTCAATGGGAATCAGGGGGAAAACGCTCCACTGGCTGGAGTCATACCTAGCACAAAGGAAGCCGGTTGTGGTGGTTGAAAGTCAATCATCACAGCCCCAGGACATCACTGCAGGAGTTCCTCAGGGCAGTGTCCTAGGCCCAACCATCTGCAGCTGCTTCATCAATGACTTTCCCTCCAACATAAGGTCAGAAATGGGGATGTTCGCTGATGACTGCACAGTGTTCAGCGCCATTCACAACTCCTCAGATAATGAAGCAGTCCATGCCCGCATGCAACAAGACCTGGACGACATTCAGGCTTGGGCTGATAAGTGGCAGGTAACATTCGCGCCACAGAAGTGCCAGGCAATGACTATCTCCAACAAGCGAGAGTCTAACCACCTCCCCTTGACATTCAATGGCATTACCATCGCCGAATCCCCCACCATCAACATCCTGGGGGTCATCATTAACCAGAAACTTAACTGGACCAGCCACATAAATACTGTGGCAGCAAGAGCAGGTCAGAGGCTAGGTATTCCGCGGCGAGTGTCTCACCTCCTGACTCCCCAAAGCCTTTCCACCATCTACAAGGCACAAGTAAGGAGTGTGATGGAATACTCTCCACTTGCCTGGGTGAGTGCAGCTCCAACAACACTCAAGAAGCTCGACACCATCCAGGACAAAGCAGCCCGCTTGATTGGCACCCCATCCACCATCTTAAACATTCACTCCCTTCACCACCGGCGTACCGTGGCTGCAGTGTGTACCATCTACAAGATGCACTGCAGCAACTCGCCAAGGCTTCTTCGGCAGCACCTCTCAAACCCGCGACCTCTTCCACCTAGAAGGACAAGGGCAGCAGGCGCATGGGAACACCACCACCTCCAAATTCCCCTCTAAGTCACACACCATCCTGACTTAGATGTATTTCGCCGATCCTTCATCGTCGCTGGGTCAAAATCCTGGAACTCCCTCCCTAACAGCACTGTGGGAGTACCTTCACCACGTGGACTGCAACGGTTCAAGAAGGCGGCTCACCACCACCTACTCAAGGGCAATTAGGGATGGGCAATAAATGCTGGCCTTGCCAGCGATGTCCAGATCCCATAAACAAATTTTAAAAAAAGAGTTAATTTTAAACCAATACAAATCACTGATTAGGCCAGTGTGATATTGTGTCCAGTATTAAGTGTCTTACATTTTGAAAGATGTCAAAGCTATGGAGAGGGTGCAGAAGAGATTTACAACAAAACAACTTGGGGGAAAAATTCAGCTGCTTGCGCCTCCCGTTAGCGCCTTAAGAGGCCGCTAATGGGGCGTAAAGCAGCTAACGCCCGGGTGCAGCGCCGCCCACGCCTCCCAAAAAATTTAGTGGGAGGTTAGCGGCGGCGGCAGCCGGTAGCGCCCTGTGGCGCTGCGCCGCCGGCGATGACGTCATCGCCGTGCGCAGCACCCCGCTCGCGCCCCGGCCGTGATCTTCAGTCGCGCCCCCTGATTTACCGCCAGACGCTATGTCCGACGGGTTCAGGGAGGCGTACGTGCGGCCGGGGCGGCGATATTTAAAGCGGAGGTGGCAGGCGGCCATTTTTGTTGCTGGCCGCCTGCCAGCACCTGCCCCCGGCCCCCGTGAAGCCCCCCCACCGTGAAGTGCCGGCTGCGCTCCAAGAGCCCGGCACTTCTCTTGAGTGCCGGGCTCTTTTGCCGGCACTCCCGATCCCTGGGGGCCCAGCTGGGCCCCGGTTCGCGCTGCGCAGGGTCCCTCCCCTTTAAGAAGGGGAGGAAGGCCTGCAATACCGCGGCACGTAGCGCCAGGATATTCACTCGCAGCGCCCCAAGAGGGATGCGGGCTGCTTCCAGTTGCGCCCCGCTTCCCTCTTGGGGCGCAACCACTGAAGTTCCGGCGCGGGGCCGCTAATTTTTTCGGGGCGCTAAAAGTCGCGCCCCGGCGAGGTTAGCGCCCCAAATGGGGCGCGACTCAATTTTTACCCCCTTATATTTATATAGTACCTTTCACGTAATAAAACATCCCAAGGCGCTTCACAGCAGTGTTAACAAAACAAACCTAAATTTGACACCGAGTCATATAAGGAGATGTTAGGGCAGATGTCCAAAAGCTTGGTCGAAGAGGTAGGTTTTAAGTAACATCTTAAAGCAGGAAAGGGAAGTGGTGAAGCGTAGAGATTTAGGGAGGGAATTCCAGAGCTTAGGACTTAAGCAGCTGAAGGCACGACCGCCAATGGTGGAGAATTTTAAAATTGGGGATGTTCAAAAGGCCAGAATAGGCGGACCGCAGTGGTATAGGGGATTATAGGGCTGGAGGGGATTACAGAGATAGGGATGGGAGAGGCCATGGAGCGATTTGAAAACAAGGATGAGAATTTTAAAATTGAGACGTTGCTTAACTGGGAGCCAATGTAGGTCAGCAAGCACAGGGGAGATGGGTGAGCGGGACTTGGTGCGAGTTAGCACACGGGCAGCAGAGTTTTGGATGACCTCAGGTTTATGGAGGGTAGAACTAGGGAGGCTGGCCAGGAGTGCATTGGAACAGTCAAGTCTAGAGGTGATAAAGGCATGGATGAGGGTTTCGGCAGCAGATAAGTTGAGGTAAGGGCGGAGACGGGCGATATTACGAAGGTGGAAATGGCCGGTCTTAGTGATAGAACGGGTATGAGGTAGGAAGCTCAATTTGTGATCAAATATGACACCAAGGTTGCGAACAGACTTGGTCAGCCTTCGACAGCTGCCGGGGAGAGAGATCGAATCAGTGGAAAGGGAATGGAGTTTGTGGCCTGAACCGAAGACAATGGCTTCGGTCTTCCCGATTTTTACTCATCCAGTGCTGGATGTCAGACATGCATATTACCAAGGTGATATCACGGATGAGAAGCTTTAGTTATCAGGAAAGATTGGACTTCATTGGAACAAAGAGGGTTAAGAGGAGACTAATAGTGTTCAAAATTATGAATGGTTTTGATAAGTTTAAAATCAGAAATAATGTAGATCAATGAGTCAGTAACTAGAGTACATAATTTGAAGATTACCACCAAAAGAACATTAGAAGAATTATTTTAATGTAGAGCATTGTTAGGAAATGGAATGCCCTACTAGAAATGGTGGTGTCAATCAACCCATAATAACTTTTAAAATGGAAATTGACAAATATTTGAAAAAAAAATGAAAAGGATTCATGGAAAGGGTTAAGTGGATAACTCTTTTATTTGCTATAAAATTCCATGATGCTATTTTTATGAAATTTGTCAATCAGCTGCTGGAAGGACTTGTTTTGCGATTGGTGGACCTGTGGGTCTTTACTGTGGGCTTCTGAAGAGGAGAGTGTGTAAGAGAGCCAGTAGGGTGAAATTTAGACTGATGTCGAGCAACAGGTTTAGGAGGAGGCCTTGTTTCCCAATAGTATCACTTAAAATTTGGAAGACTTAAAGGGGGAAAAATTCGGTATCGACCATTTTGGGGCGCTAACATCGCCTGGGCACTAACTTAGCGCCCGGTGGTAATTAGCGCCGGCGACCACATGTTTGAGTTTTAGCGCCCCAAGAGGGAAGTGAAGTACTAAATCAAGCACTCCACTTCCTTCTTAGGCCGCTAATGGCGGAGACTTCAGCAGCGCTGCACACTGGGCCATGCAGCGCTGCCGTGTTAAAAGGCTCCTGCCCTCCCTTAAAGGGAAGGGCCATCGCTGCAGGCTCTGCAATTTAAAAAGTACCTACCTGGACCACCAAGGCAACCGCGATCCCGCGTGACCAGCCTGGCACTCAAGCAGAGTGCTGGGCTGATCGATCGCGGGCAGAAACTCGCAAAAAAAACCTAGAACAGGACAGTTTTTTTTTTACTTACCTCGGCCACCTTGCCTTTAATCATCGCCCCCGAAGAGGCCGCCCGCCCGATGCACGCCTCCTGCAGCTGTCGGTGTTTTCGGCCGGCGCTGCTGCAGGGGGGCGGAAGTCAATTTCGGGTCCGGGGCGCTGCGCATGGCGATGATGTCACGATCTCCGGGCGAAGGAGATCGGGGCGAAACGCCGTAGCGCCGCCGCGCAACTCCTGCCGAATATGGTGGGAGTCAATGTCAGCGCTGCACCTGGTTGCAAAGCCATTTGCACCCTGTTAGCACCCCCCAGGGGTGTTAACAAAGGTGCAAAGGCACCCATTTCACCCCCAAAACACCTTTTCTTCTGAGGAGATGCACCCAGCTCAGGGGTATCCTTGTCTGCCATCTTGTCCAGAAGAACCTGGTAATGTGCTTGTTGAGGTCCCAGTAGCGTTGTGCCATGATGTGAATAGACATCTGGGATATGTAGATTAGGCGGGGCAAGCATGTTCCTCTTTATGGTGCTCAGGTTCCCCAGCAGTGATATGGCAGGCTGCTTGACTTATTTGGGTTGGCATATACGTTGGAAAGAGTAAGGAGTTTTTCTATAGCAGGCTGGGAAGTTGTGGCAACGAGTAAATTTGTCTTTGTTCAGGCAAATGAGTAGGCCTCCAGTAAGCAGCAAGCACATACCCTTTGTTTTGAACTAGTTAAGATTGTTACTTGACAGTTGGCGGAATATTATGAAAAGAAAAAAAGATTTGCATTTATATAGCACCTTTCACAACCTCAGGGCGTCCCAAAGTGCTTTACAGCCAATTAAATACTTTTGAAGTGTAGTCACTGTAGGAAACGCGGCAGCCAATTTGAGCACAGCAAGCTCTCACAAACAGCAATGTGATAATGACTAGATAATCTGTTTTAGTGATGTGGATTGAGGGATAAATATTGACCAGGACACCGGGGTTAACTCCCCTGCTCCTCTTCAAAATAGTGCCATGAAATCTTTTACATTCGAGAGAGCAGATGGGGATTTGTTTTAACGTCTCATCTGAAAGGCGGCATCTCCGGTAGTGCAGCACTCCCTCAATACTTCATTGGAGTGTCAGCCTAGATTTTTGTGCCCAAGTCTCTAGAATGGGATTTGAACCCACAACCTTCTGACTCAGAGGCAAGAGTGCTACCAACTGAGCCAAGACTGACACTTTGGTGGTTTGGAAGATGCTGGGTAAGTAAGTGGTAGGATTGGTGCTGACTATTTCTGTTACCTCAAGGCTCATCACCCCACTGGGCTCTGCAGACATCTATTGCAAACCAACCCCTTTATAAAGGGTCCTTCGCAATGAAGAGCTGTCCTACAAGTACACCTCCACTCATTATTATATGTCGCTGTGCTGGATGACACGGGAAGCATACTTGATGTCTGGGAGCATGACCTAGGCTGCCCATTCTTGGTAGAAGACTGAAAGAACCCATAAGACTGATCCTCAAACCTCCAGCTTCAGCAGAATGAGAGAAGGTCAACTCAGAATCCTCTACAGTGCATGCCTCGCTCGACACTAAGAAAATTCCGCCCAACCCTGGCGGATGAGTGCTGGAAGAACTATGGCCACAAAAGCAGACTCCTGAAAACAATTTAGTCCTACCTCCAGCCCTTCTGGAAGGATGTCTATGAGATGACAGGAGCTATGGCTGGGGTATCCGTCCCTCTGGCCCCAAGCCCACAAATACTTGGCCTGCTGCCAGTAGAGCAAAAACTTATTTTACTCGCAGATTTGCACAGATCTCTATGCTACAACGCAAGACCCCCCACAACAGTATGTGATATATTTATCAGTCAGAGTGAGTAAATGTGTGAGCTGCACCTAGAGCTGGAAAACATTAAAAAGTATGGAGCCCCAGCTTACAGGCCATCCTCCCATCTACCCAAGCCCCACAACCAGACACAACTTACGGCTGCCTGCTGAGTAGACAGGCCCCAGAACCCTGCTCAACTCTGGAAAGGACCAGCTGATGTCTCAATTCTTGTAAACCTCCCTGACCTGAACACCTAGCCCTCCTGGCTAGGAATGACCACAACCCATCATTGAGCACTTCCCATTCTAATGTACAGAACTGTATAACTATATATATATATATATATATATATATATATATATATATATATATATATATATATATATAAAACTCATTGCATATACCTGTCATTATAGTGAAACTTATATTACAGCACATAATTTGTATCAAGCCATGCCCTGAGAAAGTGTGTACACTTCTCATACGAAATAAATAAAACTGTAAAAAAAATTAGATTGACCAAAGAAAGACAGATGCAACTTGTTAGAAAGGACACCACTGATCAGTTTCTTTTGAATGATTCTCGTTAAATAGCTACATGTGCATTTTTGAGAATAGGTTCACAATATCTCATTGAAATGAACAGAAAGAAAAGGCTTTTTAATGTTGTTGTGATTAGACCAACATATAGACTTGTTTGAGTAACTGGAAGCACTGCCTGGGTTACAAAAACAAGACACATTATGATAGAGGGCGCCACAGCTCAAACAGCTCACCAAAATAAACACGTCCCTCTGTCCCCATCACCCAAGACTCAAAACCTGTCTCAAGCCCTTTTTGGATCCTTCCCCCCCACCATCCGTGACCCCAGCAGCAGCTCCACAGTCCCGTGAGATCTACCATCTCTACTTAAAAGAAAAAAGCAAGAATGAGAGCTGCAGAAAACTACAGGGTGAAAAGTAAAAATCAATTTTAAAAAGCAGGGAAGACAAAGGGAGAGTGACAAGAGAACAAGAGGAAAACAGAAACACCAACATAAAAACGGCAGACATAGGTAAGGAAAAGAATGTTTACTCCAACTTTCAGTGAGCAACACAATGAGAGATTAGCTAGTCCTAAAACTAGAACAATCATTTGGTTTATTTATTATGGAAATTTGTAAATTAGATCAGAATTTATTATTGACATTAAACAGAAGAGAGTACTGTGATTAATATACCTCAACTTTACACAGGGCCCAATCACTATATTGCCATCGATAGCAAGGCTTGATTAGGCAAGGTTTGGACTGTTCCAGTTGCATTATACATGGTCTTCCGTCTCCCTGGAATGGCTGAATCAATGTCCTCTTGCGCGTCATTACCCCTAAGTAAAGAAGGTGCAGATGTCACATTTACTTGGCTATAAGAACTTGTTTTGATCCTCCCTCATACTTCTATAAAAGCTACAATTAAAAAGGAAACAGTAAAATTAAAGTCCTAGGGGGAAAAATTCAGTTGGTCAGCACCTCCCGTTAGTGCCTCTGGGGGGCGCTAACGGGGCGCTAGGAACTTAGCCCTCGAGCATGGCGATTTTAGCGCCACTCATGAAATTGACCAGTCGTTTTGCAGCGGCACTAAACACTACTGCCACGATCTCCTGCGCCCGCAGTTCATGATGTCAGTCAAGCGTGCAACGCCCCAGTAGCGCCCCGGACCGGAAATTGAGTCGCGCCCCCTGCCTTAGCGCCTGCCGCTAGGAACGACAGGTAGAGGGGAACGTTTTCAAGTCGGGAAGGGGCTGGGGGAGCGTTATTTAAAGGCGTGCGCTTCCTGCTTTTTCTTGTTGGCACAATTTTTGGTACATGCAGGTTGAGAGTGCTGTGGAGGACGAATTTTTGGAATGCATGCGAGATGGTTTCCTGGATCAGTATGTGGAGGAACCAACCAGGGAACAGGCTATTCTGGATCTGGTACTGTGCAATGAGAAAGGGCTAATCAATAATCTTGTGGTAAAAGGGCATTTAGGGACAAGTGACCATAATATGATTGAATTTTACATTAAGTTTGAGAGTGATGTAGTCCAATCTGAAACTAAGGTCTTCAATCTAAACAGAGGAAACTACAAGGGTATGAGGGACAAGTTGGCCATGGTAGATTGGGAGACTACACTAAAAGGTATGAAGGTGGACATACAATGGCTAACATTCAAGGAAATAATGCATAATTTGCAACAAACATATATTCCTCTAGGGCATAAAAACCCAAAAGGAAAAGTGATCCAACTATGGCTAATAAAAGAAATTAAATCAAGTATTAAGTCAAAGGAGGAAGCTTATAAAGTTGCAAGAAAAGCAGTCAGCCTGAGGATTGGGATCTTTTTAGAAATCAGCAAAGGGGGACCAAGAAATTGATAAAGAAAGGGAAAATGGAATATGAACACAAACTAGCGAAAAATATAAAAATGGATTGTAAAAGCTTCTATAGGTATGTGAAAAGGAAAAGACTGGCGAAGGTAAATGTAGGTCCTTTACAGTCAGAGACGGGAGAATTTATAATGGAGAATGAGGAAATGGCAGAGAAATTAAATAAATACTTTGTTTCTGTCTTCACGGAGGAAGACACAAAAAACCTCTAGAAATACGTGAAAATCAAGGCTGTGGCGAGAATGAGGAACTTAAAGAAATTATTATTAGTAAAAAAACAGTATTAGCAAAATTAATGGGACTAAAAGTCGATAAATCCCAAGGACCGGATGACCTTCATCCTAGGGTTTTGAAAGAGGTGGCCATTGGGATAGTGGACGCAATGGTTGTCGTCTTCCAAAATTCTATAGATTCTGGAATGATTCCTGCAGATTGGAGGATAGCAAATGTAACCCCGCTATTTAAGAAAGGAGGGAGAGAGAAAACGGGGAACTACAGACCTGTTAGCCTCACATCAGTAGTTGGGAAAATGCTGGAATCTATTATAAAGGATGCAATAACTGGGCTCGTAGAAACTAATACAGTAGTAAGATTGGGCACAGTCAACATGGATTTATGAAAGGGAAATCCTGTTTAACAAACCTATTGGAGTTCTTTGAGGATTGTAACTAGTGGAGTAGACAAAGGGGAACCGGTAGATGTGGTGTATTTGGATTTTCAGAAGGCCTTCGATAAGGTCCCACACAAGAGGTTGGTAAACAAAATTAGGGCACATGAATCAGGGGTAATATACTAGCATGGATTGAGAATTGGTTAACAGACAGAAAACAAAGAGTAGGGATAAACGGGTCTTTTTCAGGATGGCAGGCTGTGACTAGTGGGGTACCGCAATATCGGTGCTTGGGCCCCAGCTATTCACAATCTATATCAATGATTTGGATGAGGGGACTAAATGTAACATTTCCAAATTTGCTGATGATACAAAGCTAGGTGGCAGTGTCAGTTGTGAAGAGGATGTGAAGAGGCTTCAAGGGGATCTCGACAGGCTCAGAGAGTGGGCGAGAACATGGCAGATGGAATATAATGTGGATAAATGTGAAGTTATCCACTTTGGTAGAAAAAACAGAAATGTATTTCCTAAATGGTTAAAGATTGGGGAATGCAGATGCTCAAAGGGACCTGGGTGTCCTTGTGCATGAGTCACTGAAAGTGAATGTGCAGGTGCAGCAAGCCATTAGGAAGGTAAATGGTATGCTGGCCTTCATTACAAGAGGATTTGAGTACAGGAGTAAAGAATTATATAGGGCCTTGGTGAGACCATACCTGGAGTACTGTGTACAATTTTGGTCTCCTTACCTATGGAAGGATATACTTGCCATAGAAGGAGTGCAACGAAGGTTCACGAGATTGATTCCTGGGATGGCAAGACTGTTGTATGAGAAGAGATTGAGTAAACTAGGCCTGTATTCTCTTGAATTCAGAAGAATGAGAGGGGATCTCATTGAAGCATACAAAATTATTACAGGGCTTGATAGGGTGGATGCTGGGAGAATGTTTCCCTTGGTTGGGGAGTCTAGAAACAGGGGCCACAGCCTCAGGATAAAGGGTAGGCCTTTCAGGACTGAGATGAGAAGAAATTTCTTCACACAGAGGGTGGTGAATCTTTGGAAATCTCTACCCCAGAGGGCTGTGGAGGCTCAGTCATTGGGTATATTCAAAACAGAAGTCGATAGATTTCTGACTAGTAAGGGCATCAAGGGATATGACGATAGGGCCGGTGAATGGAGTTGAGGCAGAAGATCAGCCATGATCTCATTGAATGGCGGAGCAGGCTCGAAGGGCTGAATGGCCTACTCCTGTTCCTATTTCTTATGTTCTTATGAGAGGGAGAGAGACGTCTGGAAAGATTTAACGCTGCCCTAAGGAGTTGTGGCCCTCAGCACCACTTTTGAGGTTCCTAAGCGCCCAGCTCTTTCCCTGGGCCTATCCATTAGTGCTTCCAACACAATTGCTTTAGAGGTCTCTCCAGGCCGAGATTCAAGGCTGCAATGAGCAGGGTGCGGCTGGCCAGCAAGATGGCCCTCCTCTTTAAGAACTGGACGACGCCAGTCTGTCTGGTTTCCATGGTAACTGACATCGCCTGAGCTTCGGTAGCGTTCTGAGGTAGCACCTCGCTCCCCGACGTTAGCGCCTTAAGAGTGGTGTGTAGCGCTTGATTTAGCGCTCAAATCACCTCCAGGGGGCGATAGAGGCGAATTTTGCAGTTGGAGGCGATAATTAGCGCCGGGCACTAAACTTTGAGCCCGGCAGATATTAGCGCCCCAAACGGGGTGATACCGAATTTTTCCCCCCCCTAAACTTTATTTGAGGGTGAATTTGTTCTGTTAAAGAAAATCAGGAGAATGCTTGCTTTTCTACATCAATAATCACATTTTCAGATATTGTGTGTTTCACAGCTATTTATCAGTTCCATTTTTGGTTAAAAGAAGAACTTCTCCCTCTCACAGAATGAGTATTTGGGAGCCATTAAAAGGCACCATTGTAATCACTTCAGCTTTTAAACTGTGAGAGCAATGCTTGACAAATTAGAACCACAGACTGATCCCCATAGAATCGATTAAGGCCTTATAATCACTTCAGAATATTTTTCAAATAATATATATATATATACACACATACATATATAACATATGTTTACACACAGACATATATACTGTATATATAATAAATATACATACACATAAAATATAATATATACACACATTTTACATAAATATATAAATACATTGAAAACTCCTGTGTCAGTCTTAGTCTATAGCAAAATCCATTATGCCTGTAAGTGGTTCTGTGATAGGCCATAATAGAGTTAAACGACTTATCACATACCATTAGCTGTATAACCCACTTACTGGTACTGTATTCTGGCCCTGAGAGTCAGCACTACAAAGGCACAGTGGCAGCACAGGAAACTTTTAAACTTTATTAGGATTAAAGATAACATTCTTGTGCACTAAAATGCAGTTTAATCTGAATAGAGCTGGGAAAACTGAGACCCCACCTCTACTGGAAAGTGAGATGAAATGCAGCCACTGCATGAGTTCAACCCATCCTTCCAGAGCAGCCACTGCTGCTTGGCTGCTTATGCATATATATGGCGATTTGTCCTGAAGAATGCATATCGATTCTTGTTAGTATAAATGGTGACGTTAAAATGTAACTGAATGTTAAGTTAAACTGGCACCCCCTGGGTTCTAATAAATTGCATTAATATTAGTACGCACCTGCAAGACCGCACGACCGAGAACAATCAGACCAGGACGACCAGTCAGAGAACTGGCAATTCACGGGACATTCCACAGCACACGATGCGTTCATCTGCCATGATTTCTCCAAACCCAGCTGTCAACAGAAGCAAACATAAGAACATAAGAACCTAAGAAATAGGAGCAGGAGTAGGCCATTTTGCCCTTCGAGCCTGCTCCGCCATTCAATAAGATCATGGCTGATCTTCTACCTCATCTCCACTTTCCTGCACTATCCCCATATCCCTTGATTCCCTTAATATTCAAAAATCTATCGATCTCTGTCTTGAATATACTCAACGACTGAGCCTCCACAGCCCTCTGCGGTAGAGAATCCCAAAGATTCACCACCCTCTGAGTGAAGACATTTCTCCTCATCTCAGTCCTAATTGGCCGACCCCTTATGCTGAGACTGTGACCCCTGGTTCTAGACCCCCCAGCCAGGGGAAACATCCTCTCTGCATCTACCCTGTCAAGCCCTGTAAGAATTTTGTATGTTTCAATTAGATCACCTCCCATTCTTCTAAGCTCCAGAGAATATAGGCCTCGTCTACTCAATCTCTCCTCATAGGACAATCCCCCCATCCCAGGAACCAGTCTGGTGAACCTTCGTTGCACTCCCTCTATGGCAATTATATCCTTCCTTAGGTAAGGAGACCAAAACTGTACACAATACTCCAGGGCCCTATATAATTGCAATAAGATGTCTTTACTCTTATACTCAAATCCTCTTGTAATAAAGGCCAACATACCATTTGCTTTCCTAATTGCTTGCTGTACTTGCAAGTTAACTTTCAGTGATTCGTGTACAAGGACACTTAGGTCCCTCTGAACACCAACATTTCCCAATCTCTCACCATTTAAAAAATACTCTGCTTTTCTATTTTTCCTACCAAAGTGGATAACTTCACATTTCTCCACATTATATTCCATTTGACATGTTCTTGTCCACTCACTTAGCCTGTCTATATCCCCTTGAAACCTCCTTGCATCCTCCTCATAACTTACATTCCCACCCAGCTTTGTATCATCGGCAAACTTGGATATATTACATTTGGTCCCCTCACCAAATCATTGATGTAGATTGTGAATAGCTGAGGCCCAAGCACTGATCCTTGCGGTAGCCCACTAGTTACAGCCTGCCAACCCGAAAATGACCCGTTTATTCCTACTCTCTGTTTTCTGTCCGTTAACCACTCCTCAATCATGCTAGTATATTACCCCCAAACCCATGAGCCCTAATTTTGTTTAATAACCTCTTGTGTGGCACCTTATCGAATGCCTTCTGAAAATCCAATACACCACATCCACTGGTTCCTCCTTATCTATTCTGCTTGTTACAACTTCAAAATACTCTTAACACATTCGTCGAACATGATTTCCCTTTCATAAATCAGTGTTGACTCTGCCCAATCCTATTATTATTTTCAATGTGCCCTGTTACCATGTCCTTAATAATAGATTCTAGCATTTTCCCTGCTACTGATGTCAGGCTAACTGGTCTGTAGTTCCCCATTTTCTCTCTCCCTCCTTTCTTAAATAGTGGGGTTATATTTGCTACCTTCCAATCCACGGGAACCATTCTAGAATCTATGGAATTTTGGAAAATGACAACCAATGCATCCACTATCTCTATAGACACCTCTTTCAAAACCCTAGGATGCAGGCCATCAGGTCCAGGGGATTTATCAGCTTTCAGTCTCATTAATTTCTCTAGTACTATTTTTTTAATAATACTAATTTCTTTCAGTTCCTCATTCTCACTAGATCCTTGGTTCTCCACTATATCTGGGAAGTTTTTTGCATCTTCTTCCGTGAAGACAGACACAAAGGGCAGAATTTTCATTGACCCGTGGAGGCGGGTTTGGAGGCGTGTGGGGTGGGAAAATAGCAGATTCGGGGGTCCCGAACCCATCCCGCCCCCAACCCGCCTCCATGCAAGTTTCACAGGAGGCGGGTACCCAACCTGTGCTGGGACCCGCCTCCCCGAGGCGGGAAGGGGATTAGTGCCAATAAACTGGTTGTTAACAGGTAGTTAACAGGCAGTTTTTTGCCTAATCCCTATTTTTAGCCCTGAAGTGTGGGCTTCCAGACAGGTCTGAACCACGCCGATTTAGTGAGGCGGACCGTGGGTCTGCAGGGGTTGGAGGGGTCGATATGTCCGGTGGGCAGGTGAGTGATGGGTGCATGTGTGCAGAGGTAAGTGTGTAAGGTAAGTGTAAAGTGTGGAAAAAAGTTTTACTTACCTTAACTTCCTCCTGCAGGTGTCAGCCCTTCAGGTCTCGGGAGTCAGAAATCTCACCGGCACAGAAAGCAGAATGGCCGTTGAGCTGTCAAAAGCTGCAGCCTCTACTTTTTGTTCTGCAGAGATCTCTAAATCAGCCTGAGAGGAAGGAATTAACTTAGAGGACAGATTGTCAGAGTTTGACAGCTTCAAGGAGCTGTCAAACGCTGATATTTCATCTGTCAAAAGCTCTTGACAGATGAAATGTCAATCTGTTATGTCACCTGTTGCCGGGTGGCCCTTAATTGGCCTGCTGAGCCCGCTGGGCGGGCTCAACAAGGTCAATCAAGGGAAAATCGAGTGGGTTGGCCACAACTCGATGGAGGCGGGACTACAACCCCAAAAGTGGGAGTCCCGCCTCCTGCTCGCCTCCATTGATAAAATCCAGCCCAAAGTATTTGTTTAAGTTCTCTGCCATTTCCTTATTCCCCATGATAATTTCTCCTGTCTCAGCCTGTAAGGGATCCACATTTAATTTTGCTAATCTTTTCCTTTTTACATACCTATAGAAGCTTTTACAGTCTGTTTTTATGTCTCTCGCTAGTTTACTCATATTCTATTTTCCCTTTCTTTATCAATTTCTTGGTCCTCCTTTGCTGAATTCTAAAATCCTCCCAATCCTCAGGTTTACTACTTTTTTTGGCAACCTCTTCCTTTGATCTAAGACTATCTTTAACCTCTCATTAGTCACGGTCGGACCACTTTTCCTGTGGGGTTTTTGTACCTTAAAGGAATGCATATTTGTTGTAAATTATGTAGTAATCCTTTAAATGCTAGCCATTGCTTGTCTACCATCATACCTTTTAATGTAGCTTCCAAATCTACCGTAGCCAACTCGCCCCTCATACCTACGTACTTTGCTTTGTTTAGATTTAAGACCCTACATTCGGATTTAGCTAAATCACTTTCAAACTCAATATAAAATTCTATCATATTATGGTCACTCTTCCCTAAAGGCACCATTTACTGCAAGGTTATTAATTAACGCTTTCTCATTGCACAATACTAGATCTAAAATAGCCTGTTCCCTAGTTGGTTCCTCAACATACTGATCTAGAAAACTATCTTGCATACATTCCATGAATTCATCCTCCACACTTTTGCAGCAAATTTGGTTTGCCCAGTCTATATGTAGATTAAAGTCCCCCATGATTACCATATTACCCTTGTTACATGCATCTCTAATTTCCTGATTTATACTCTGCCCTACATTACAACTATTGTTTGGGGGCCTATAAACAACTCCCATCAATGTTTTCTGCCCCATGCTATTTCTTAGCTCCACCCAAACTGATTCTATTTCTCGATTTTCGGAGCTAAGATCCTTTCTCTCTACTGTCTTTATCCCATCCTTTATTATCAGGGCTACCTCTCCTCCTTTTCCATTTTGCCTATCTCTTCTAAAAGTTAAGTATCCTGGAATATTTAGTTCTCAACTTGGCCACTTTGCAACCACGTCTCCATTATGGCTATTAGATCAAACCTGTTAATTTCTTTCTGCGCTATTAATTCATCTATTTTATTGCGAATGCTTCGTGCATTCAGATATAATGCCTTTAGCTTTGACTTATTTCTATTTTTCCCTGATGTCACCTTAGTCACCGATACCTTATTACCTTTGTTACTCTCTCTGTCCCTTCCTGACCCAATCTGCTTAATTTTACCCAAAATTCTACACTGCTCTAGAGCCTTGACATTTTTCTCACTGCTTTTAAATGTACTCTTTCCTGAATCCTCCCACCCCACTTCATTAATTTAAAGCTCTATCTACTGCCCTACTTATTCAGTTCGCCGGGACACTGGTCCCAGCCTGGTTTAAGTGGAGCCCATCCCAACGGAACAGCTCCCTCTTTCCCCAGTACTGGTGCCAGTGCCCCATGAACTGAAGTCCCTTCCTCCCACACCACTCTTTGAGCCACGCATTTAAACCTCTAATGTGTTTGTCCTATGCCAATTTGCGCGAGGCTCAGGTAACAATCCAGAGATTATTACCTTTCAAGTTCTGCTTTTTAATTTGGATCCTAGCTCCTCAATCTCCCTCAGCAGAACCTCATTCCTAGTTCTACCTATGCCGTTGGTTCCTACGTGGACCATGACGACTGGATCCTCCCCTTCCCACTCCAAGTTCTTCTCCAGCCGTGAAGAGATGTCTTTAACCCTGGCACCGGGCAGGCAACACAACCTTCGGAACTCTCGGTCGCAGCTGCAGAGAACAGTATCTATCCCCCTGACTATACTGTCCCCTACCACAACTATATTCCCTTTCACTCCCCTCACTTGAATGGCCTCCTGCACCATGGTGCCATGGTCAGCTTGCTCATCCATCCTGCAGGCTTTTCCCTCATCCACACAGGCAGCAAGAACCTCATATTTGTTGGACAAGGGCAAAGGCTGAGGCTCCTCCAGCACTGCACCTGGGGTCCCGTTACCTGCCTGAGTTGCAGTCACACCCTCCTGTCCCTGACCACTAACCAGAACAGTACCACTACCTAACCTAAGGGGTGTGACTGCCTCCTGGATCAAAGTGTCCAGGTAACTCTCTCCATCCCTGATGCCCGCAATGTCTGCACCTCAGACTCCAGCTCAAAAACTCTGAGCTGAAGTTCCTCAACATGCATGCACTTACTGCAAACGTGTTTGTCCGGGATCACAATGCTCTCCACAAACTCTCACATGCTGCAGTTGCGGCACACCACCTGTACAGCTATCCCTATATGACCTAGTTTTATTTAATTAAATTTGTAATTAGTTAACTTAGTTTACCGTGTAGTTTCTTAACTACTTACTTGATCTAGATTAAATTAAGGGTACTGAAATTAAATACCTACCTATAACACAAAGCACCGCAAGTAGTGTAGGCAAAAAGCAACAACTTCTTCTCCCTCTTCTCCAAATTCCCACTCTTTCCAAATTCCCAAATAAAACACTCTGTTCAAGTCCACTCCGTTTAATCCTGCTCTGTGCAGACTGCCTAAAAGGGCACTTTTAACCAGGAGTGCTGAAAAAAGGCATCTGTACAGAAAAGTTATGCCTTCAGTTTTCTTCATGGTTTTCAAAACAGAGCTTGGTGCTTATGCATTTGCAAAATGATCACCTAGACACAGCGAATATTTGAAAATTGGTCGGATTGGAGCACACACCTGTAAAGAGAACCTGCCCGATTTTCTTCTATTAATTTAAATGGGGTAAAATTAGGTAGGTTCCTTCACAGGCCTGTATTCCCACCTGCCTGATTTTATGCTAATTGCTGTGCCCAAGTGATCAACTATGCTTGGGCACAGACCCAGGACAATCTCCTCTACATCTCTGTCATAAAATATGCAACATGCTTACCTTACAAGCAATCAACTCATGTTGGGATGCATGCACCTGGCCCATTTATCAAACACTGCCTTTAAAGCAACCTTCCATCTGCTTGGGTTACTCCTGCTACTAGCTCACATAAAACATTAAGGAGGAAAATTGGGGGGCGCTAACAGGGTGCAAATACCCTAGCGCCCAGGCGCAGCGCCGCTAACGCCTCCCGTGAAATTCAGCGGGAGGTTAGCAGTGGCGGGAGCCGGTAGCACCCCGCGCCACTGACGATGACATCATCACCACTCTCAGCTTGTGCCCCTGCCACAAACTTCCCTTGCGCCCCCTGACCTATCGCGCACAGTATGTGACAGGATCAGGGGGTGGCTGGGCAGTGGCGGCAGTGGCGCAAGTTAAAGGGCAGGTGTAAGGCAGGCCATTTTTTTTGGCCGACTGCCAGCACCTGCCCCCTTTCGCTTTTGTATATGGGGTGCCAGCCGCGATCGCTTAGCCCGGCACTCCTCCTGAGTGCCAGACTGTTTTCACGGCACCCTGTTCCCTGGTGGTCCGGCAGGGCATCGATGCGCGCAGCGCTAGGCCCCTCTTTAAGCAAATGTGAGAAGTCGCACAACACCAGGTTATAGTCCAACAGTTTTATTTGAAATCACAAGCTTTCGGAGCGCTGCTCCTTCGTCAGGTGAAGTGAAGAGATGTATATCGGCACAGCATATATAGTCAGGGGAGGAGGCCTGCAATGACGCAGCGCTATGTACCGCCACTGCGTGGCACTGCTGCACATAGTGCCGCAAAATTCAGTAGTAGCACCCCAAGCAGGAGGTGGAGCGCTTTCCAGTAGCGCCCCACATCCTGCTTGGGGCGCTACTACGGAAATTATGGTGGGGGGCAAGGCGCTAACTTTTTCCCCCTAAGTAATATTTTACTACAGCAAATCTACAATGTAACTAAAAGGTCACCAAGCCCTCACAAGTGATTCCTCCAGTCCATTATTAACTTCTGCATTCTGCAAACTTTCTCTTCACAATTCCTCAATGTAAGGACAATTGAATTTGCATTTCAGGGCCATAACCTTTGTTTAGCAGTCAATACGCTGTTAAAACCCCAGTTACACCTAATCCCTTTGGGTCTAACTTTTAGTGCGGAGTTTAACAGCGTAATTACTGTGGAAGAGCCGAAGTTTTCACCAGTTTCCCTGATTTGAGAGATTACACTGGTTGCCGGCTCTGTGGAGGTGGGGCGGGGGGGGCATAGCGCAGCCTGTGGAGGAGCAGTGAATGACAGACTGCAACTTCAGGATCTGCGCATGCGCCAAATCACGAAGTTGTGGTCAGTTTCAAAGGTGGAATGACGGCGAATGCTGCCAGTTCGCTGTCATCCGGACTGCAAATTTCGGGCCATCAATTTTAAATTAGTAAAATTTACCCCATTAAGTCAGGAGAGGGAAGGTAAGGTATAATTCACTGTTTAATGGTGTCTCGGATTCTGGATGGGCAGGGAATCAACTACAGCTTTTACAAAGCTAGTTTTGAACCCCCCTCTCTTCTCAGTGTATTAATTTATGTAACTTTTTATATTTACCGGATTGTGCTGACAAGTGGCAGATGTCATTTAATGCAAGATGATGAGACTGCGGAAAGGGAATAAGCAATGGGAATGTAAATAAACAGTGGTAGACTACAGAATACAGCACATATAAAATTCTGACAGGGCTAGGCAGACTGGATGCAGGGAGGATGTTTCCCCTGGCTGGGGGGTCTAGAATGAGGGGTCACAGTCTCAGGATATGGGGTAGGACATTTAGGACTGAGATGAGCAGAAATTTCTTCACTCAGAGGATGGTGAACCTGTGGAATTCTCTACCACAGAAGGCTGTGGAGGCTCAGTCACTGAATATATTTAAGAAGGAGATAGATAGATTTCTAGACACAAAAGGCATCAAGGGGTATGGGGAGAAAGCGGGAATATGGTATTGAGATAGAGAGGATCAGCCATGATCATATTGAATGGCGGAGCAGGCTCGAAAGGCCGAATGGCCTACTCCTGCTCCTATTTTTCTATGTTTCTATGAAGGATGTCTAGGGCACTGGTGGATAGCTTGTTGAAACATCAGTGCAGTATGCGACCGCAGTAAAGAAGGCAAAGTAGTTCTCAGAAAGTCTTAGAACATATAGTTAGTTAGAGGAAATGACACAAGTCCCAGGAGGTATAGTGAATTTTTACAGAGCACTGGTTCGACCTCACCGTCACTACTATGAACAGTTTTAGTTATCATACTACAGTGGGGACATCTTGGCTTTGGAGAAGGTTCAGAGGAGGACAACTAAACTGACATGGGTGTTTAGGCTTATGAACTACAAGGTGATGCTACGAATCTCAAATGTTTACAGTGGAGAAAAGAATCTTAACAGGAGACCTCTCTACCTCTCTCTCCTCCTTTAAGAGGCTCCTTAAAACCTACCTCTTTGACCAAGCTTTTGGTCACCTGTCCTAATATCTCTTTATGTGGCTTGTGGTCAAATTTTCTTTGATAACGCTACGGTGAAGCATCTTGGGACCTTTTTACTACATTAAAGGTGCTATAAAATTCTAGTTGTTGTTGTAACAATAAAGCAAAATTATGGTGATGCCTAAAAGTAAGACTATATTAGTACCGTGAGTCTCCTCAGTAATGGTCAGCACTGCTGACACACAGACCCCTGGAATTTCCTGGATCGGGCTTGCAGAGCAAGTGTACTGAAATTTACGTCAGTTTCTATGCCGATCTTGCCGATGGAAACTTACGCTCAAATATCAGAAAGTTAACAGGCAGATACAGCAAACAATTAGAAAGGCAAATGGTATGTTAACCTTTATTGTAAGGGGTTTGAAGTATAAGAGTAAGGAAGTCTTGCTGCAATTATATAGGGCTTTGATGAGACCACACCTGGAGTACTGTGTACTGTTTTGGTCTCCTTAACTAAGGAAGGATATACTCGCCTTGGAGGGGGTGCAATGAAGGTTCACTAGATTGATTCCTGGAATGAGAGGGCTGTCGTATGAGGAGAGATTGAGTAGAATGGGCCCACATGCTCTGGAGTTTAGAAGAATGAGAGGTGATCTCATTGAAACATTTAAAATTCTTAGAGGGCTTGACAGGGTAGGTGCTGAGAGGTTGTTTCACCTGGCTGGAGAGTCTAGAACTAGGGGTCATAGTCTCAGGATAAGGGGTCGGCCATTTAAGACTCAGATGAGGAGAAATCTCTTCACTCAGATGGTTGTGAATCTTTGGAATTCTCTACCCCAAAGGGCTGGGGATGCTCAGCCATTGAGTATATTCAAGACAGAGAGAGATAGATTTTTGGACACTAAGGGAATCAAGAGATAAGAACATAAGAAATAGGAGCAGGAGTAGGCCAATTGGCCCCTCGAGCCTGCTCCGCCATTCAATAAGATCATGGCTGATCTGATCCTAACCACCAATCTACATCACAGAACCATCTCCTGAACCTAACAGAATTGGACACACAAAATAGGAGCAGGATCAGGCTACACGGCCCCTGGGCCCGCGACGCTACCCACAGGGCCATGACCGATCCGAACCTAGAGTCATGTCCAAATTCCTGCCCGCTCCCTGTAACCCTTAATTCACTTTACTTCTAGGAAACTGTCTATTTCTGTTTTAAATTTATGTAATGATGTAGCTTCTACAGCTTTTTGGGACAGCATATTCCATGGACCTACCACCCTCTGAGTGAAGTAGTTCCTTCTCATCTCAGCTTTGAAAGAGCAGCCCCTTAGTCTAAGTCTATGCCCCCTAGTTCTAGTTTCACCCATCATCGGGAACATCCTCCCCGCATCCACCCGATCCAACCCCTTCACAATCTTATATGTTTCAATAAGATCGCCTCTCATTCTTCTGAACTCCAATGAGTATAGTCCCAATCTACCCAACCTCTCCTCATATGTCCATCCCCTCATCCCCGGGATTAACCGAGTGAACCTTCTTTGTACTGACTCGAGAGCAAGTATGTCTTTTCTTAAGTATGGACACCAAAACTGTATGCAGTATTCCAGGTGCGGTCTCACCAATACCTTGTACAACTGAAGCAATACCTCCCTATTTTTATATTCTATCCCCCTAGCAATGAAAGCCAACATTCCATTGGCCTTTTTAATCACTTGCTGCACCTGCATACTAACCTTTTGAGTTTCGTGCACCAGGACCCCCAGATCCCTTTGTACTTCAGTACTTTCCAGTTTCTTGCCATTAAGATAATAACTTGCTCTACTATTTTTCCTGCCAAAGTGCATAACCTCACACTTTCTAGTATTGTATTCCATCTGCCAAATCTCTGCCCACTTACTTAGCCTGTCTATGTCCCCTTGCAGATTTTTTATGTCCTCCTCACTCACTACTTTCCCTCCCATCTTAGTATCATCTGCAAACTTTGATATGTTACACTCGGTCCCCTCCTCCAAATCGTTAATATAGATTGTAAAGAGTTGGGGACCCAGCACTGACCCCTGCGGAACACCACTAGTTACTGATTGCCAGTCTGAGAATGAACCATTTATCCCAACTCTCTGCCTTCTGTTAGATAGCCAATCCTCTATCCATGCCAGAATATTACCCCCAATCCCGCGATTTTTTATCTTAAGCAATAATCTTTTGTGTGGCGCCTTGTCAAATGCCTTTTGGAAGTCTAAATACACCACATCCACTGGTTCCCCTTTATCCACCCTGTATGTTACTTCCTCAAAGAACTCCAGCAAATTTGTCAAACATGACTTCCCCTTCATAAAACCATGCTGACTTTGTCCTATTAAATTATGATTATCCAAATGTCCCGTTACTGTCTCCTTAATAATGGACTCCAAAATTTTACCTACCACAGATGTTAGGCTAACCGGTCTATAGTTTCCAGCCTTCTGTCTACTGCCCTTTTTAAATAAGGGTGTTACATTAGCAGTTTTCCAATCTGCTAGGATCTTTGCTGAGTCCAGGGAGTTTTGGAAAATTATTACCAATGAATCCACAATCCCTACCGCCACTTCCCTCAAGACCCTAGGATGTAAGCCATCAGGTCCAGGTGATTTATCTGCCTTGAGTCCCATTATTTTACCGAGTACCACTTCCTTAGTGATTTTGATCGTGTTTAGCTCCTCCCCCCCTATAACCCCCTGTTTGTCCAGTGTTGGGATATTCTTAGTGTCCTCTACTGTAAAGACTGATACAAAATATTCATTCAGTGTATTTGCCATCTCCATATTTCCCACCATTAATTTCCCGGTCTCATCCTCTAAGGGACCAACATTTACTTTAGCCACCCTTTTTCTTTTTATATAACTATAAAAACTCTTACTATCTGTTTTTATATTTTTTGCTAATTTACTTTCATAATCTATCTTTCCTTTCTTAATCAATCTTTTTGTTATTTTTTGCTGTCTTTTAAAGTTTTCCCAATCCTCTATCCTCCCACTAGATTTGGCTACCTTATAAGCCCTTGTTTTTAGTCGAATATGGTGATTGGGCAGGAAAGTGGAGTTGAAATAAAAGATCAGCCATGATCTTATTGAATGGTGGAGGAGGCTTGAGAGGCCGTTTGGCCTACTCCTGCTCCTATTTCTTATATTCTTATGTTCCTGAGAATTGCATTAGCATATGTCAGAACGTAAAAACCGCCATACAATAAGTGGAAATCAGAGTAAACAATCGGGACTGGAGTAAAGGGCAGAACACACGCCATCTTCCTTCTTTAGGTCCTACCTTATCTTACTGATGTTATGAAAATTGAAGCCAGCATTATGCAAATTAAGCGCAGCAGCCAAGAGTTTCTGCTTTGGGCGCAATCAGCGATCCGGGCGCAAAATGTGCTCAAAATTGCATTAGTTTTGAGAAGTGAATTTATTGCTCAATCTCATTTGCATATCGGCTAATGTAAAATCTTCCATGAATCAGCGCAATCGGGTAGCGATTTAGAAAGTACTTTAAAAATAAATATTTTTGCATTAAAAATATTCCTTGATATAGTTAATAATGGTAACCTTATGCAGTTTGATTAATACAGCTGAAAATGGGTTTATCACAAAAAATAAGCATTTTTAATCTAGTTCACCCCCTGTGAGTAACCCGATTTTAAATAACTCAAAATGACTTTAAAAGAACCATTTACTAGTTACATTGGTGCACAGTAGTCAGTTTCTTAGTAAATTAAAACAATCTTGGGGGAGAAATTGGGCACCTTAGCGCCTCCCGTCAGCACCTCCGGGGGGCGATAACGGGGCACTAAGCACTTACCGACCGGGCGCGGTGAGAAGATCAACTCCCGCTATATTCTGCAGGAGGTTTGCGGCAGCGGTATGGCATTGCGCCCCGATCTCCTTCGCCTGGAGATCGTGATGTCATCGCTGTGCGCATCTCTTTTGTAACAACTTGCATTTATATATAGTGCCTTTAATGTAGTAAAACGTCCCAAGGCTTTTTAATGTAATGGATTCTGATGCCATAAAAAGCATTCAAAGATATAAAAAATACAATGCAGGTCTAAGTAAAGAGAAGTTTAAAAAAATCGGTATAAAACATCAGAAGTAGTGACATCGGGACCTGGTGCGCCTAAAATATTGGGCTTGAATTTGCACCTGTTCAGAACGGGCATAAATGCAGGAAACTTGCGATCACTGGTCTTTTGAATGGGAGTGGAGCTATGTTAATGAGCCAAGTGGGGTTTTGACGGGTTTAACCTGGGAACAGCGCAAATGACGGAAGAAATTTATGTGTAGCGTTGTTTCGGTGTAAAACCGGCATAAATCAGTTACGCACAAATTTCCTCAGAAAATACTGCGCAACTCTGCTCTTATGTCGCAGTTACACCAAAACTTTCCAGGAAATTCCAGGCCACTGTATCACTAAATGGCAGGATGTAGTTTCTTACTAAACATTCTTCACATAGAGAGTGCTTAGTCTGAAGAGGAGCGACTGCTGGTGAATGCTATAATTGAATGAGAGAGTGAGAGGCAATTTACAATCTCTTATATATGCCTTTTAGTGGCTGGTTGAAGAGTGGCATTGACAGGGCACTGGGGGCAGACTGCCCTGCTGCCTGCCCATCAATGAAAATTAATAATAAACAAAAACAATTATCACACTCAATTATTTCCAACAGATAGTGTGTGGGAATAAGAAAATGAGACAGAACCCTTCGAAAGCTCTCTCAGATGGTGCATTTGTATTAAAATGAAGAAAAACAGTGCTAGCACACGTTTCATTCTAATCAGCATCAGGACACGGCATTGGAGTGATGACATTTACCCTTTCTCATGTGTCTATCAATTGGTTTCTTTTCACATCTCTTTAGAAGAGGGCAGACAGGGAATGTGGTTATTCACACCCATGTAATAAACCTAGATCAGTAATGTTGATAACATTCATTTACTCTCATTCCAGGATTCAAAATAAAATACATTCTCACCAATCATACAATATCTCCAAAGTGACATTTTGTAATATGAGTATTAAAAAATCGAATTAGAAAAATGCCCAAACCAACTGTACAACATTTATCCTTCCAAAATATCTCCCGATTAAGTTAAAAAGCTACAATTGTGTTTTTTTTTACTGCCACATGAATGCTATTAGTGTCCTTGAAGAATGAGCCGGCATGAGCATTTGGCATCATGTTTAACAGGATCAGAATTTGGAATATGAATATTGCATTTATATTTCTTTCCTGTTCAAATATCAACAACAACTCATATTTATATAGTGCCTTTAACGTAATAAAACGTCCCAAGGCACTTCACAGGAGTGCTATCAAAAAAAACTATTTCTAATCACTCATTTTCTGGACAACCAGACTCCTGTAATAAGCCCACACTGCCTACTTTATTTTTACATTAACCTGCATTATCACAATCTTATTGAATATTGCTTCCACTTGTATGAACTAAAGGACACATTTGTGTTCTTATAGAGACACAGATAATAAAGGGGAAAGTTAGTGAAGGTGTGACTATAAGGAATAGTGTGGACTGACATATACCATACACACTCAAAATCAGAATTACAATTTCTCTGCTTATACGTTTTCTCAATAATCATATTTGCAGGACTCCCTGTGGGAGAGACAGCACTATTACCCACAGAGATTGGTCTCTTTTAAAGAGTGGGGTTGATCTCCATTTCTATTGCCAAACAAACAGGATGTATTGCAGCAGTGTGGCAAGCACTGATCTAATGCTTCTTCCCCACATCCTAAGAAACAATTCTCATTTCATCCACTTCAGCAGGATGAAAAGCTGAATAAGGTTTTGAATGCAAGATCTTTCAGCTCCAAATCTAGCACTCAACTAAATGAACTGTCTGACCCTCCACCCCAATAGAGATCCGTATGTGCTCATTATAGTGGAAAGGCGTGTACATAGGTCTCTGTCAGTGCTGCACTTAATCAGGTGCTTCAGCTTTTCCTTCATTTCTATGCAGCTAAATGCTTGGCCTATCACCCCAGTATTTCTTTCTTTCTCTCTCACTCCCCTCCTCCCTCCTTCTCTCTCCTTTTCTTAAATGATACAGCTCAGACCTGGAACCCCATGTGGGCAATCTGATTTATACACATGTTAAGCCACTCCATGACACAGCATGCTATGGAGGTGTCTGCTGTATTAGTAGCTACCTGGAGAATTCCCTTTTGAATTTTTATATGCAAATACTTACTGTTTACCTAACTTTTCATTGTGTGTCCTGCGATGGAACCAAAAAGCAATGTTATCAAATGCATATTGGAAAGATAATGGCCCTGATATTTATGGGGAGGCGGAGTGGGGGGGCAATGTTCCCATTCAGCGGTCTGGAGGTCCCGTGCAGGCCACTCACCAGCTTTACAAAGGAAATAACTGCGCACACGCAAAAAATTGAATGGGCTGCGCAGCCAGTTAAAGGGCCCCGCGCACCCAAAAGAAATTACAGCGAACATTGGTGAGGGGAACTTGTCACGGCCGGGAAACCCGAAGTAGGGGAAACGTGGAGGTCCTGCTGAATTTAACGGCAGGACCTCATTTGAATGCTTTTCCCCATTTTCCGGCCAGCAGCCAGCTAGATTGAAAGGTTGTCGGGTGGGAAGGCCTGCGCTGGAAGACTGCCGCCTGGGACTGGAGAGGAGGGAGTTCGTAGGGAGGGATGAGATCGCGGGAAGGGAGGCTGATCACGGCAGGTTAGCTTGGGGGCCGGGGGTGGGGGGGGGGGCGGGGAAGCACGCCTGCTCCTCCTGGCTCACAAACAGTACTCTAAGAAGCACTTACCTGCTGGATCCGGCTGCTCCCTCCACTCTTCAGCTGGCAGGTTTCCTGAGCCCTGGGAAACCCAACCCGCAGCCGTTAAATCTAAAAGGCTGCTAAAATCTGACGCATGCAGCTCATTAACATATTTAAATAACTGACTCGCCTCTCGTGAGCAGATTACTTGGTCGCCTTCCAACCTGCCCTGGATAAACTGGAAGTGGGTGCGTTTGCGACAGGTTGTAGTCGGGTTTCAGATTTTTAAGAGTTTAACTTCACCATCCCGCGGCCCCCCCCCAACCCCACCCCCACAACCAACCCTCTCCCGCCCATCCTGGGGGATTAAAATCCCCCCCCCCCCACCCACCCAATGTGATATTTGTTTGAAACAACCACCCTGCTAACCTTATTTTACTAGAACCCGTTCCTCCAGGATATAACAATTAACATATCTTTCTTTTCCTGCATGTGAAAAAGGACACAACAAATTATTTTAAAAGTCCCAGGAGATTGACTGGAGCTCGTCTAAAGTAATATTTAATAGTCCGGAAATGATTGGGAAAAAATATCTGTGTTAGGTGAGCTGATGAAGCACGATGCTGAACAAAGCTATTACTTTGTAGTTTCCTCCAGAAGTAGCACTTATAACATGTGACGTACCTCTTTGCAGAACTTGAGATCGACCGACTTCCCATCACTGCGAACACAGTCTAGCATTCTTGTTTTAATTCCATTACCGCAGACTGCTTTATCACTCAGCTGACAGGTGCTCCAATCTATGAAATGGAAGATAATTAGGAGCCTCACAGTATATACTTAACATAACAAGCAAGACAACTAAAGGATTCGATGTTGCAGTGGAGGCCACTTAAGCAGTGTTTATATTACAGTGCTGGCAGGCCTGTTATTGGCAGAAATGCTGTAATGTAAAATTTAAAAGGTGGGCTATCAATACTTCTGGTGACGTGCAGCATCACCTCAGAAGCTGGATATTATTCCTAGTGCCTCCCTAAGTGGCCATCTCTGGCATTGCTGGGCACCAATTTTCTGACCCTAAGCAGGCTCAACATTCAGCCCACCTACACAGGCCAGCGTTACGGAAATTCATTTCAGCCCGTTTTTGGGCCCGAAATAGAGAGTGCTGGAGGCCTGAGGCTCACCCAAAATTGGGCCTCGAGCCTCATTAGCACATTGCCGGTGAGCTGCGGATGCCAATCGGGAGTCCAGAGGCAGCTTGCCAGTTCTACGAGGATGAAGTTGGGCTGGTTGCCTCGCCAGCAGCGGCCCTCCGGTAAATCCTGGGAGAGGATACCTGGATCAAGGTCTGTCCAAAAATTGAAATGGACGGGAACTCAGCTGTAAGTTGGCACTTCCGATTCCCTTGCTGTTTTGGTCCTGCTGCCTCCCCATTTTAAAATACAAACACCACAGCACAGACACAAACATTACCCCAATGATTCTGTTCCACTGATCACTTAAAAACTAACAAAAGTGATCATGAAGCGGATCTAGGGATTCAATTTTAAACTATGGCAATTTTAACAACATTTTACATGAATTGGATCTATTATTTGTGGAAGAAGTCCCAGATCACCTGTGTTTTCTTTATGGGATGCGGTGTCACTGGAAAAGCCAGCATTTATTGCCCATCCCTAATTGCTCTCGACAAGGTGATGGTGAGCCGTCTTCTTGAACCACTGCAGCCCTTGTGGTGAAGGTACTCCCACAGTGCTGTTAGGTAGGGAGTGCCAGGATTTTGACCCACTGACGATGAAGGAACGGCGATATATTTCCAAGTCAGGGTGGTGTGTAACTTGGAGGGGAATTGGAGGTGATGGTGTTCCCATGTGCCTGCTGCCCTTGTCTTTCGAGTTGGTAGAGGTCGTGGGTTTGGAAGGTGCTGTCAAAGGAGCCTTGGTGAGTTGCTGCAGTGCATCTTGTAGATGGTACACACTGCAGCCACGGTGCGTTGGTGGTGGAAGGAGTGAATGTTTAAGGTGGTGGATGGTGTGCCAATCAAGCCAGTTGCTTTGTCCTGGATGGTGTTGAGCATCTTGAGTGTTGTTGGAGCTGCACTCATCCAGGCAAGTGGAGAGTATTCCATCACACGCCTGTAATGAGGTCTGGAGCCGAGTGGTCCTGGTGGAACCCAAACTGGGCATCAGTGAGCAGGTTATTGGTGAGTAAGTGCTGCTTGATAGCACTGTCGATGACACCTTCCATCACTTTGCAGATGACTGAGAATATACTGATGGGGTGGTAATTGGCCGATTTGGATTTGTCCTGTTTTTTGTGGATAGGACATACCTGGGGAATTTTCCACTTTGTCGGATAGATGCCAGTGTTGTAGCTGTACTGGAACAGCTTGGCTGGAGGCACGGCTAGTTCTGGAGCACAAATCTTCAGCACGACAGCCAAGACCTTGTCAGGGCCCATAGCCTTTGCTGTATCCAGTGCGCTCAGCTGCTTCTTGATACCACGTGGAGTGAATCGAATTGGCTGAAGACTGGCTTTGTGATGGTGGGGGCCTCAGGAGGAGGCCGATATGGATCATCCACTCAGCACTTCAGGCTGAAGATGGTTGCAAACGCTTCAGCCTTGTCTTTTGCACTCATGTATTGGGCTCCGTCATCACTGAGGATGGGAATGTTTATGGGGCCTACTCTTCCAGTTTGTTGTTTAATTGTAAACCACCATTCACGACTGGATGTGGTTGGACTGCAGAGTTTTGATCTGATCCGTTGATTGTGGGATCGCTTAGCCCTGTCTATAGCATGCTGCTTCAGCTGTTTAGCATGAATGTAGTCCTGTGTTGCAGCTTCCCCAGGTTGGCACCTCATTTTTAGGTATGCCTGGTCATGCTCCTAGCATGCTCTTCTACACTCCTTATTGTACCAAGGTTGATCCCCTGGTTTGATGGTAATGGTAGAGTTAGGAATATGCTGGGCCATGAGGTTACAGATTGTGGTGGAATACAATTCTGCTGCTGCTGATGACCCACAGCGCCTCATGGATGCCCAGTTTTGAGCTGCTAGATCTGTTCTGAATGTATCCCATTTAGAATGGTGGTAGTGCCACACAATACAATGGAGAGTATCCTCAGTGTGAAGATGGGTCTTCGTCTCCACAATGACTGTGCGTTGGTCACTCCTACCAAAACTATCATGGACAGATACATCTGCGACCGGTAGATTGGTGAGGACGAGTTCATGTAGGTTTTCCCCTTGTGTTGGTTCTCTCACCACCTGTCGCAGGCCCAGTCTGGCAGCTATGTTTTACAGGACTCGGCCAGCTCGGTCAGTAGTGGTGCTACCGAACCACTCTTGGTGATGGACATTGAAGTCCCCCACCCAGAGTACATTCTGTGCCCTTGCTACCCTCAGTGCTTCTTCCAAGTGGTGTTCAACATGGAGGAGTGGTGATGCATCAGCGGAGGGAGGGCGGTAGGTGGTAATCAGCAGGTTTCCTTGCCCATGTTTGACCTGATGCCATGAGACATCATGGGGTCTGGAGTCAATGTTGAGGGCTCCCAAGGCCACTCCCTCCCTCCTGTATACCACAGTGCCACCACCTCTGGTGGGTCTGTCCTGCCGGTGGGACAGGACATACCCAGGGATGGTGATGGAGGAGTTTGGGACGCTGTCTAAAAGGTATTATTCTGTGAGCATGACTATGTCAGGCTGTTGTTTGACTAGTCTGTCGGACAGCTCTCCCAATTTTGGCACAAGTCCCCAAATGTTAGTGAGGAGGACTTTGCAAGGTCGTGTCGTGTCTGAATCCAGTGCCTAGGTCAATGCCGGGTGGTCCATCCGGTTTTAGTCTTATTACTGTTTTTCGTAGCAGTTTGATACAACTGAGTGGCTTTTTAGGCCATTTCAGAAGGCAGTTAATAATCAGCCACATTGCTTTGGGTCTGGAGTCACATATAGGCCAGATCAGGTAAGGACAGCAGATTTCCTTCCCTAAATGACATTAGTGAACCAAATGTGTTTTTACAACAATCTGGTAGTGTCATGGTCACCATTAGTGATGCTAGCTTTTTATTCCAGATTTATTTAAGTAACTGAATTTAAATTCCCCAGCTGCTGTGGTGGGATTTGAACTCATGTCTCTGGATCATTAGTTCAGGCCTCTGGATTACTAGTCCAGTAACATAACCACTATGCTACCAGGATTCTTCAACTAAAAAGGTCGCACAGAAAAAAATGAAAATCTCATTAAATAACATTGAGAAGAAAGCCACAGTTACCTGTAACATTATACACATAGTGAAAGCAGTTCTTGTTCAGATTGCAGGACTCAGTCTCTGTTTCAGCTGGACAAGGTTTCCCTTCTCCAGGCTGCCTTAATGGAACTGCTGACCGCTCTCGAACACTACTACTGTTACAAGGCTGAAATAAAATATAAATGCACTTTTACATGTCCATTTCTGCATTACACAAGAGGAATTTCTCCATTACAAGTCAATGGAAATAAAAATCAGGAGAGATATAACTGGGCTGATTTGCTATCACCCATTTTACATTATTGCACAAAGTCAAAATCTACCCCAAGGTCTCTGTTTTATTCAAGGTAAACGCCTTCTAAATTAAAGGGGCAATTTCAAGGGTTTTGTCAACATTATTACACATGGCTTGTTATATTACTGAAATTAATTGTAATGTGTTGTTTTCACAAATTAACATAATAATAGATAAAAGTGGTATCAGAGTAGGTTAACATGCTACAAGTAAATTACCATGAAAACCAGGTTTGTACATGAATTAAAGGAGCCAGCAGGTACAACATTCAGTGCAACCAGTTACTGTCATATTACCAGAGGACACCTGCTCCAGGATGTCCATTCAGACATAACACAATCAGCAGGACATGGCAGCTTGCATTGTCTGGAACCCAGTGGCATTTCTTCTGGATCACAGAGGTAGTCTTCGACAGGTTCAGTGGGACCATCCATTGTATTCTGCATACACCTAATTAGAATAAGTGGTTTAGTTTTACATATACACTTGAATCAAATAAGGCTCATCCTTGCTGAGGTCAGCCGCTTCATTTGTTCAAAATCCAAAATGTTAAATGAAGTGGATGTATATTATATATATATATATATATATATATATATATATACTTAGCTATGATCTTCAGTTATCCCTCAACTATAAAACTGCTGTTGGTTAGTTAGAGAAGTTTCTCTACCATGTATATGTTATCAGAACTCAGCAGATCCAAAAATATTATAGGTATTTATCCTTGGGAATTTCCTTGGGAGGGGTTCTCCTGCTCGACCACTATAACATCCGTATTTATCCACTTTGGAAGACATCTATCACAACAGGACTCGTTGGCTGCGAATTTGCCACAGGAGGTGGGTTGGAGTCGGGTTGGCGGATTACGGTTCTGCTGCCGGTTTTAGCCACTCCCAAATAACAATTTTAATTTAACTGGGCTCATTAAGCCCGCTGTGCGCGCTACCCGGCCCAGTCAGTGGGTAAGGGTCTGCTGCTCGCCTCTGCTGACGTCATCCATTCAGTTGTTTTTAAGGGGTCCATGTAGCCTTTGCTTTTCATTTAGTTTGTGCTGCTCCTGAAAACTGCCCAATGCAACATGACTGCTCCAAGATGTAAGGCTGCTCCTCGTTTTGATGATGACTCCCTCCATGCTCTTGTGGAGGGACTAAGAGGGCGCAGGGAGGTTCTGTTCCCTCCCGATGGCTGGAGGAAGCCTCCTCAGCAGACAAAGGCAGCCTGGCTGCAAATTGCTGAGGAGGTAAGCGTTAGGTCCTTGTGTTCACGCACCTGGGTCCAGTGCCGAAAATGGTTCAATGATCTGCTACGCTCAGCAAAAGTGAGTATCACATCACACTTACCTTCAATCTGCTTTCCATCTGTTCTCATCACCAGCACTCTGCATAGTCAACCTACTCCTCCACATCCCAACTTACCCTTACTTCCCTTGTACCCTTACCTATCCCTCTCTCTCTATGTACAGATTAACTTCACCATCCAAGTATGCACCCCTCACACTCGCTATCACTGTTATGCAATGACAACATCTAACAACACACAGGGAGGGCCCTTGGTATTGGCACCTCACTCCATTGTTGTCTCCCTCTAAGCTTCTATGTTATGGATTCTTCACACTCACTCCATCAATCTCGCTGAAACTCCACTTGTGTCCCTCCTTGCAGAAAAAGAGAGCCCACAATAAGAGGAAGAGAGCAATGACAGGAGGAGGCCCACCATCCCTGGCCACTTTAACAAGCGCTGAGGAGGCTGCTCATGACATCGTCGGAGGTGCAGAGGAGCTGGAAGTGGGTGACGGAGAGACAGGCGCAGTAGAGCAAGCTGGTGACAGAATAGATTTGCAACCCTCACATTTAGATTTCATGAGTGACTGAGATGGCATCTGATGTTCATACAGATTGAGTTCTATCATCTGCACAATAGGATGTTTCTGGTAGCTAAATATCACATGTCTAACTCATGCTTTTACTCCCCCACAGGACCATCGAGAGTCCCCCTCCCCACTGTCCAGGAGGAAGAGCCGGACGACTCCTCAGAGGAACCTGGAGCCTCTGAGGGAGCAGCGTCACCAGAAATCAGTGCACCCAGCACCAGCACAGAGACGCACACCTCGGTGGGTCCTTCGCGACATAGAGCAGTGTTGTCACCTGGTGTATCACAGCTCACAAGTGAGCATCAGCAGACGGTGGAGACAGCAACACCAGTGGAGAGTCCTCATCGGAGGTCGCAGGACGCTCCTAGCTCTGCTCTGCTGCATGTAGATGCTGTGCCTCTGGGGTCATCCAGAAAGAGCGCGGTGTTGGAACTCCAGGAACAAGTGCAAGAGTCTCTGACAGGATTTGCATCCACGGTAATAGCGAGTGTGCAGAGAATGGAGGAGTCCATCTCAAATATGAGCACTGCCTTTGTGGAGGCAATGGCGCATGAACGTGCCACCATGGAGAGGGTGGCAACCTCCATGGAGGACATAAATCGCCAGACTCAACAGAGCATGGTGACTCTTCTAAATAGATGGTCTGCTATGGTGGATAGATGGGCATCTATTGAGGAGAGGCACCAGAGGTACATGGACGTCCCCATTATGAGGACTGTCAGTATAGAGATGGGTCCTCATGGCCCCACTGATGTGCAGCAAGGTGCTCTCCAGCCACTTGCTAGCAGTGAAGTGCGGGTGACCCATGAGAGTGATGTTGGTGGTCGACAACAAGGAAGTGTGGGCTCCTCTCCAAACGCTCACACTACCATGCCACTGCAGAGTCCTTGGTCAGAGCCCCAGATTCCTCACCCAGCTGAGATGGCTGTCTCCACCCCTGCACAGCCGCAGGAAGAGCAGTCTGTTGCGGAGCCCTCCCAGGCTCCCAAACCCAGAGGATGCCCGTCAAAGGCATCTAAGCAGGCGCAGCATAGAACTGAGCAAGGTGTCTCTACATCTGCTGAAGCCACAGGGGAAGCACCACGTAGAAGCATGCATAAGAGAAAGCTAAAGCACAAATAGTCACAAGGGTAGGCACTTGGGTGTTTTCTTATCTAACAAAGTAAAGTTTGTCATCCTGATTGTAACTTTATTAAACAAAAGTGATGGGAAAGAATTGAAGATTTGGCCTATGTGTGCTCAGAAATGGAAGTTGCACAGTGAGGGGTCAGGGCACCTGTTGGGGGTGCAGCCCTGCATTGACGGCCTCTGCCCTGTGCAGCATTAGGTGGATGAGGAGAAGCTTGGCGCTCCTGTTGTTGGTGCAGCCCCGGTTGCTCTTCCTCCAATTCTGAAAAAAAGAGAAGTCGCACAACACCAGGTTATAGTCCAACAGATTTATTTAAAATTACAAGCTTTCGGAGCTGTCGCCCCTTCCTCAGGTAGAGTTATCCACAGTAACTCTACCTGAGGAAGGGGCGACAGCTCCGAAAGCTTGTAATTTTAAATAAATCTGTTGGACTATAACCTGGTGTTGTGCGACTTCTCATTTTTGTCCACCCCAGTCCAACGCCGGCATCTCCACATCATGTCCAATTCTGAAGACCAGAATGAGAGGGTATAAATGGTTCCCATCCCGCTGGTATATATCTCAGTTGAGGAAGAGTTGTTATAAGCGCTCAGTCAATGTGGCCAGAGGGTCTTCCAAGGAGGTCAAAGTGCATATGGATCTCAGGTTAAACACTCACAGCTCAAAAGACCTGCAAAAAGTGTTCCAAAACCTCAAAGTTCTGTCATCTGAAAGTCAGCCATGTTGCACATCCGCTTTTATGCTGCAGGAGCAGCTGTCAACAATTCAACTAGTTGCTGAACCCGGCACAATCAGCTGGCGTGTTTGTCGCACGATGGGCAACATGCTGAAAATTTCTTAAAATGGCAAGAGCCAGTTAAAAAGGCAGTTAACAAGCTGTTAACTGCCTTAAGTGCTTCTCCCGCCATTTGGTGTCGGGTCTGATCGGGACTCACAGACCCGACACTTTGCAAAGTTGTGTGGAGGCAGGATGGCGGCGGGTTAGCTATCTGCCGTCTATCATTTTAATTTTTACTCCCGACCCGCCTCCAAACCCACCCTCTGAGCGCTGGCAAATTCACGGCCATTGTATCAAGATCAGCATGAGGTCTATCTATTTTATCTAAAGTCCTAACTCCCTCACTTAGCTTTTTGTCATCAGCAAACTTAAGAATTGTTCCCCCAATGCTTTCATCCACATAATTGATAAAGATGGGGAACAAGGTCATAACAGAGATCCCTACGGTACTCCACTAGTGCCTGGAGCCCACAGAGACTGCTACCATATATAACAACCAATTTGCTATCCAGCTTAAAAGTCCCACAAGGTGCAGCCTTACTTAACAGCCTTCTGTGTGGCGCTTTATTGAAGGTTGTTTGAAAATCAAATTAAACAATATCAACCGGGCCATCAGCATGATTGGCTTTAAGATCAGTTCCAATTGATTATTTTGAAGATGACAATCCCATTCCTGATTTCAACAGCTACTTGCATTTATATAGTGCCTTAAACACAGGAAAATGTCCCAAGGCACTTCACAGAGGCATAAAGAAATAATGGATATAAGAAAGAGATATTTGGGTGGGGTGTGACTAAAAACTTGGTCAAAGAGATGAGTTCAAAGGAAGGTCTTAAAAGGAGGAGAGACAGGTGAAAAAGCAGGGAGGTTTAGGGAGGGAATTCCAGAGCATGGAGCCTAGGTGACTGATGGCATGACAGCCAATAGTGGGTTGGATGGAGGGGGGGATGCACAAGATGCCAATGGTTTGCAAAGGCAGAGGGGCCGAGGGTGAATTTTTTGAGGAGGAGGTAATGATGGTGGGAGGGAACCATTTATAACGTCAGATAGTATGGGGGCCAGGAAGGGAACTTGGGTGGTCTGCAGTTTAGTGGGACTGGGGTAAAGGGAGCAGGTAGTAGATGCCACATGATGATCAGGAGCAGGAACCATTACTGAGTTTTCCCTTCCTGAGTCCTGGAATCAATTGTGTGTTCCCAACACTGCTCTGGCTGAGATCAGCTAACTCAGGACAGACCAGTGATCAAACCTAGGCCTTCCTGGTCTGTATTGCTCAATACCACACGGTGTAGTGTATTTACCCTCTGAACTATCAGGGGAGCAGAAGTTTCTTTCTATGTGAATGAACAATATCATACAATTTCAAATCAGAACTTTGAAATAAGAAATTAATTATATTTAGCTTTACCTCACTTTCCGAGTTTGCACTCCTTCTCCACAGTTATCCTTTAGGTCCACATTGCTCACTTTGCACACACTCCATGGCTCTGCTATCCATATGTACTGACTGCAGTCGCTGTGGCAGGGAACCACCTCGTATACCTATGATAATGATGCACATAATACTGACTTAAATAAATATTAGTTACTTAAAATACTAACCCTTAGGGTCTTCCTCCTAGTTCAACAGCACCAGAATTGGGCTGAACTTCTGATTTGTACTCTCTGAGGCGCAAAAGGTTTTTCTTGCAGCTCAACACATTCACAACCAAAAGATGCCATTCATTGTCCCTCTGCTACTCCTGGCTACATGATGGATTGGATCATTATTGCAGCTGCGCAGAGTTTGATTTGAGAAACCTTTGGAAAAAACCCCAGAGGAAAACCAAAGATCAAAGGTGAGATAAAGTAGAAGGTGACCTTCGCTGAAATTGCAAAACAGCCAACTATAATTATTGGCATAAAGAAAAAAAGTGGCAGTGGGGATGCCAGAATTAATGATGGTGATGACTGTGCAAAGATACTGTGAGTTCAATAAGTATCTTTCCAATAGCCATGAATGAGACAAGTACAAAAGGAGCAATCTTTCATTTAATTCAGAGAACACTCAAATAAAATATTTGCTCTTGTAAAATATGTGCTGAACCTGTCTGTGGAAAAAGAGAATTATTCACTTGCGCAAAATATTTGATGCCAATATCAGAGGCTAAGAAGGCTGTTTTTATGTGGCAGCTACTGGTCTCTGGGCAGCATGGAGTCCAGCCATATCCTGTTTACACTGCCTGGCTCCTGTGTGGCTAGAACTCCAATGAGCCTGCTCAGGAGAAAGTTCTATGCAACTGTGCTTATACGCATATTCTGAACTCCCTTCCCAGGAGTTAAAACTTAAATATTTAAAAAGCACTGAAAGAGAATTCTCTAAATATTTAAATTAATGTCAGGTAAGCTAAAATAGTGCCCAAGTGGATTTACACTCCATATGATATCAAACCAAAGGAGCATGAGGCTGCATTTTCCATGGAGTATCATGTTGATTCTCTTCAGATTCAGGCTGGGCCTTGACTCTGGATTTACACTACAGATTTAGTATCAGAATGAAGTATAAACACATCATAAGAAAGAGTAAGAAACTTAGAAATGTGGGAAATATTATAATGACTAAAGGTAAATAGTGTTGTTTTCTTTAAGTCACTTTAATATATAGTGAATTGATAAAAAAAAGTCAAACTATGGCCGTGTAAGTTAGGATCAGTATTTTAAAACAGTTCTTTGTAATTAGTAATTCAACTGTTCCTTCCCCATTTATTTTTATTTTGACAAGGAGGAGTGAACCATTTATTGGTTGAAAACTTATTCAGTTTGTGAAGGAGTCTGCAGATCTCAATTTATGATTTTTCTAACAGTTACTTAGCATAGTTCAGGCCTTCTGTTCTGACAGATAGAAAATTCTTAACAAAAAATAATCTAGAGTACATCAGAATGTGCCAACACACTGTGCATTTTAATACAAGTGTTGATTCTGTAGTTGGCCTGTATTTTAAATTAGTTCTTTGTAATTAGAGCGATTTACCTATTCCACCCCACCCCCATTTATTTTAATTTTACTCTACTTAGGAATTCCCTAGATTAAAAACACGCTTTAGTTCAATTAATGGGAGCACAAGGTAATTGGTCTGCAAATCACAATATTTTTCTTCTGTCAGGAATGTATGGAAAAAACAACTTTTTATAGTTTGGAAAATGTCTGCTATTTCCAATTGAGTGGATTAAAAGTATTTAGAATTGTTCTCAACGTTTACCAAATAACATAGTTATTCATATCAGCTGTAGGCTAATTAAACCCATCAGCTGGTGAACAACACAGCTGCTGTTATCTCTAGTTAAACAGATTGACATTTTCAATTAAACAGTATCAAGTGTCTTATTATTCAATTATAAGGTCAGCATACATATAATATATATACATATATTAAAGCCATTTTGGGGGGGTTTCTGTGGCTAGTCCAAGTTATGGTGGGACTATGGAAATTCACACCCATTTACTAAACAATGCAAATTTGAAAGGAAGAATGAGGTTAAAGTCATTAAATATTTGTAAATGGCAATAAAATTGAAGCTTTTAATTATTTTTAAGATCACCCTTGTGATTATTAAAGAAGCCAAGCTAAAACTTCCGTGCTTTATTTTCAAGTTCTATCCAATTTGTGAAGGAAATCTAACAGCATTGTTTTCTGGCCGCTAGGACTTCTTTAAAGTTACTGCCCAAAAAATTCAAAAACCTTAATTACGACTATATATATATTTTTAAACTGTCCCACTTGTCATCATTTAAAAAAAAAATTAAATGACAAACAATGGGAAGTGACTGGAAATAACTACAACAAAGATAACAGATCTCTCACAGATTGACTCTGGTGGTTATTGGGAGCACAGAAAGGCTTGGAAGAGGTACAAGTGGACATGACACAGGTTTCCTGTAGCCTAATGCATGCTCCAGTAACTGCGCCAACAAGTGATGGCTGCCACTGTGTTTAGACTTCTGTTTATCAAAGGCAGAGTTCCAGATAACAACATTGTTTGGGAGAGGCTCTGACAGACAGAAGCGACATGTGGAGTTTCAAAGTTGCCATTCTACGCTCAAATTTTCCACTGACACAGAATGTTGTGGTGCACCTGTAGCAGCTCTTGCGTTCATGGCATGACCTTGGACCTCTGGCTCCTGTATGCTGCTCTGATCCTGTTTTTACAAGGGCGGCGGTCCCGGATTCGGCCCACTACCTGATCTTATCCGTCACGTGTAGCTCTGGCTTTTGATACATCCCACCAATAGAAACAGTTTATCTGCCGGTGGGTTTGTGGGAGTTTTAAAAGTTTTAAAAAAGAAACCTCAGGCGGTCCTACAGACTTTGTCAGCAGCAGTGCAGTGAATTGACACACAGCTCCTGCTCCCAACACCACTGCTCTCCTTCAGTTGGGACCTGCAGTAATATGGATTCCTGAGGCAAAATCCCAACTACTGACAAAGTCTGCAGTGAATTCTCACAAACCCACAAGGGCCTCAGTCATCTGATGTTGTATTTTTTTTTAATGCATGCTTTTCACAAACTATATTTGTTCTTGTAATTGAGTAACTTTCCAATATTGAATAGTTTTACAAAGTATGTGATTCCTATTTGACTGGAACTATTTGTTGCTAAAATGGTTACTTTAATATATCACAAAAGGATCCTGAAAAAAGACCTGCATTTATGTAACAGCTTATCAAGCCTCTCAGAAACAGCTCGGTGAGATGACTGCTGTTATGCAGGCAATATTAATTACTTTACTATACTGCATGTATATCAGTTACTTTACTATGTTATCTATAATATATTAAAGTCTTGTATATAGTGTGGACTTCCTGTAAATGTCACATTAACGTCCTGTTACACTTTAGCCATCACACATCGGACATTTCACTTTAGCATATCCTCTGACTAACTGAAAGCAATGCCATGGGGGATCCAGTCTCTCAAATACACACAACACATAACTACACACAACCACACACAACTATACACACACACACACACACAACTATACACACACACACACAACTATACACACACACACACAACTATACACACACACGCACAACTATACACACACACGCAACACACACAATTGCACACAACCCACACACACCTGCAAGTTAATTAATTCAAACAAGAGAAATTAACTTTGATTTGACACCAAAAGTACAGGAAATAAATACAAATACATAATTAAATATGGACGTAGACAAACTGCAAGGTAGAATTAACATGTATACTTTTACAGTGGATCATACTGCCTTACCTGAGCCTGGTGTGAACACACAAGTTGTCAAAGGAGAGGCACAAAAAAGACAAAGAAATATTATTATTCAACACAGTTACTCATTGTTCATACAGATCAATTCTGTTTAAAATGAAATAACACGAATTACATTTTCTAATATGTTTAAAAATCATACTGATAAGTCTTTGTTTTCTGATGACAGGAATTTTCAGCCTCGTAAATCCAATGTGATCAGTTTTGGATTTCTTGATTTCTGTTAATATCAGGGCCAAATTTACACGACCCTTCCATAGCACTCCTGCTGCAGCTCTGGCAGGAATGTGGCAGATGGGTCATAAACTGGGTGCGGATACACTGGTACTGGTCAAAATATTCAATTGGCCTTGTAAAGGGCGCCTACCCACCCAGTACAAGGTCAGAGATACGGGGTCAGTGGCAGAGGTCACCAGCAGCCATGATCCCGGCCTAATTGCTGGGGTCATGTCCGTGAGGATTTTCTGGGCCATTATATTTTTTTTATTTAAGAACATTTCTATTCAACTGTGTATATATTTTACTCCAGTTAAGCAGGAGCTCCCTTCAGACATGTACACCCTAAAAATGCACAGCGAATGTTACAGGGTCAAGGGGAGGGCACTTCAATTGCATGGGGCTGGTGGGCACCCATAGCACTATAGGTGCACCTCATGCACCCACCTTTCTCATGCTGCTGGTAACTTTGGCTCTTGACTGTCATCTTTGGGGGAATGCCCCCCCTCAAAGAACCCATTCAGTCCTTCCTTTGACCCCCTGTGAATGGGGCTGATACAAAAATAATCTAATTTTTAAAAATTCCCCATTTTCAGGGCTCTAGGCTGATTCCGTAGCCTGGAATCACCCCACCCCTTCCCCTCCAGCAGTGCCAATCTATGCCCGTTCGGGAGACTAGTGTGCCCTATCTCATTGGGCACTGGCCTCCAGTGTTATGCTGGGTCCTTTGAAGGCTGTGGGAAGTGTGAACTCCCAGTGTAGGGGGTCTCTGTTACCCACTCCATGCCCCAGCCCCTCCTGCCTCTGACATGGCTGGCTTTGTAAGCAGTGGGTGGAGGCTCTACCCCTTACTAGACCAACCAGGTTTTCCCAACTAAGGTCGGGATTCAGCATATCTGGGTCCCGGTCTTTTCCCGAACTGTGCTGTTGGACTCCCATCGGTGAAATGGTCGAAGGAATTCGGCCTCATTATTTTTTTTTAGAAAGAGACTGTTTCTTTGCAAATAAATTTTATGGAAATCAATTCCTTTGTATAGTTTGAAAGTAATTTTTTTATTTAAGTGCATTTTTTTGCAGTTCTATAGCAGGTTAGCGGCTCTCAGTCTCATCTTTGTTAAGTATCATTATTTATCCAAAAAGCTTGATTTGACACCCCTCTATTCAGTAACTTCTGAGCCAGAACAACATCAGACATCTTTTCATAGAATCATAGAATAATAGAGCACAGAGGGAGCCCATTTGGCCCATCACTTCTGTGCCAGCTCTTTCGAAGAGCAATCTATTTAGTCCCATTCCCCTGCTCTTTCCCATATCCTTGCAATTTTTTCTCCTTTAAATATTTATCCAATTCCCTTTTGAAGGCTACTATTGAATCTGTATTCACCACCCTATCAGGCAGTGCATTCCAAATCCTAACCACTCGTTGCGTAAAAAGGTTTTCCCTCATGTCGCCTCTGGTTATTTTGTCAATCACCTTAAATCTGTGCTATTCATGCTATTCTAACTTGTTTTAACTATTATATATTTTACAGAGTAATCTGTTAATTTTTTTTTACTATCACAATATTTGTACCTGTTCTTTTTTTAAACTAATGTATATATCAGATAAATGTTTACATTGTAGGGAAAAAATTAGAGTGGGGGGGGGGGGAGGAGTGACATACAATTTGCTAGTTTTACTTTTCCCTGTTCCTCCTTCCCTCCCTCCAGACAAACTTTCTGTTTGGCCCTTATGTCTGGAACAGACTTAGCACTGCTTGACAGTTTCAGATTTATTTTTTCCCCATAGTGTCCATTTAGACAGCAAATCAACCTTTCCTCTTTTCACACCTCTTAACAGTTGCTTTCCAGCTGCCCATTTTAATGAGCCTTGGCCGAAAACATCAGTGTAATGAGTCTCTAAGGTGCAAAACTGGATTAGATTTATGATAGAAGTTGGTCTGATTTTTTTTTAAAAATCACATGTTATGCCGTCATTTATTCTCTTTTTGCTTTACTTACACATTATCTTTAAAGAAAAGGTTTAGACATCAAATCCCATGTGGAGTATTTTTTAACTGACTCATTTTATTGATTTTCTGATATCCACATGTATACAGTGGCCTTGGTTTGCCTGCTGCCAACATTGTGCTCAGCACGTTGCTATTAACAGAATCAAAAGCAAAGCCTGAACATTATGGGCAAAAGAGAATTCCATTTTGGAAAACCTTAATTTTGATGGGATATTCGGATACATTTCTTCCCTTTTCTTTGTCTGCCTAGCCAGACACCTACAGCCAGGAGGGGGGATGCATGGCCTGCTCCAAGCCCATCACCAATGCTCCCTTTAGTTGTCTTCCAAGAGACACCAGAGACTGCCTCTCCCTTCTAAATTTATTTGCTCCATGCCACAAACTCCATTCAACACCTCCCTGTTCAATACAACTCTGATTGGGTTGGAGATCTAATGGGTATTAAACTTGATTATGTCCCTGCTCCATGCCAATGTTCAATGCCACAATACCACCTTCAGAAGATAATTTCTAGACTAACTAGAAGTAGATTTATTACAGGTTATTAGGCAGAAATCACGATGCAACATATTACAAAACTGATTCTCAGATGTTCTACCGATGCTTAGGTTTCTATATTTGTGTGTGCAATGCATTCACTATTGCTCAGTTTCAGCTAACCGTTTCAGCTAACGCAAGAACATTGAAATGAAGAAGAACCCACTACACAATCAAAAAACAAAGTTATATTATACTTATATACATCTGCATATCTAATGGGACTTCCAGCCCTCTGCCAACATTAAGAGATTCAAAATTAAATTAAAAATGTTTCCAAGTGATCTAATAGACTTATTATGAATATTTTTAACTTGGCTTTACATTAGAGTACAGTTATACTGCAGGCTCAAAGTACCTCTTAAAGGTGATCTTGAACCTCTTGTTTTTAAGTTAGGTTTAGAGTCAGATTGCTGATCTGACACCTAAGTTATACTACCACTTTTGTGATGATGCAGATACAGAAACCCCTATTCATTGATGCAAAAGCTGTAGTGGCCCATCATGGAGGTTTAATCAAATATCAAGTTCACAATCATCTTGACAATTAAACCAATCAAAGGTTTGAAAATAGGTTTACAAAATATGCATTTCAGAAATCTGCATTCAATTTGTTTATAGTTAGTTACCTGGTTGGTGTGGTCAAGCTTTGGACAAGGTCTTCCACCATTGTATGGCTTCTCACGCAACCACTTGGATCTGACCTTCACTCCACTGCCGCATGATTTGCTACAGCGAGACCAATTGGACCATTCACTAAGCTTACAGTCAGAAGGGCAGGGGATGATGCAAGCCTCCTCTATATAAGCTGTTGTCAGAGAAAGCAATTATGAAAGGTATGGTAGTGACTATTAGTATAGTATTCATATTATAACAACTCTTATGGTCACAACATTGCTATGAAACCTGCTCAGCTAATAGATGCTTAATTTAAGTGACAGCATATCGCTTAAAAAAAGAAACCAAGGGATAATTATGGGATGCTCCACTCCCAGCCACAATAGACAGGAGTCAAGGTCAGATATAAGACTATATGATTGATTCTATGATCTGCACTCCCATCTACTGAGGCTCCATGCTGGTAACAGAGTCTCCCAAAATTATCCCTAAAAAGAGAGTTTTGAGGTCAATGGAAAAGAAAATCAGATGAGTTGTAAAATGGGCTGCTGATTCGCTATCACTCGTTTTGAGCTACCGCCAAAGAACAATTTCATCCCCAAAGTGTTAGATTAAGTTAGTTAATTCCTCTAAATGTTGAGGTTTTGACTATGGCATTCAATACTGTGGTTATACAACACTTAAGAAAATGCAACAGGTTTGAAACTGGCCAAAACCGGGTTCCTCACATGTGACATAACTATGACAATCTCATCTTCAACTGGCCAAAACTGAAACTGAGAACACCAATGAACAAGGCTGATTTCTATCCAGTTTGGCTAGCATCCCATTAGAGTGGGGTTGCATGCTGGCTTTGACTTTTAGAATGTATCACACCATGACATGCACAACACGTTATTTTGTAGTGGCGATCAGGTGCGGCTGGTACTTTTCCCCCATGGGTATGCTGAACCGCTTTCACTCTACAAATACTGTCTTTGTGGATTCAGACCCAGAAGGTTGAGTTGAATCCTCCAACTGGTTTAACCCAGGTAGAAGAGGATGGCGAGAATGGCACAGCTCTCATTAGGTAGAAGACAGATAAGAAATGCCATCTCTTCATTTCTCTAACTTGGTAAGCAAGGCGTCAGGGTGCTAAATGTCTAAATTTACCTCTTCTGGAACCTTGGCTAGAGGTTCAGGGTAATTTAGTGCTGCAATATTTAGACTTTTTGCATTGTTGTATCTCTCTAAAAACTATTTTCCACACTTCATTTGAAATAATTATAGTTTAACAGAATATCTAAAACATTTGTATTTGAGCCAGATAAACTTTTCTACTGAGCAATCCAATAATCCCTTTCTTTAAGCCTTTCAACATAGAATTGAAAGAGCTTAGTAAGAACCAATCAGTGCATTCCATTTAATTAATGCTATAGGGTTACCAGACAAATTAAAATAGATGGAGGTATTAAAAACAATCTGGCCTCCATGAAAATAGGATTAAGATGGGACCTCCAGATATTGGATTTTATGCTTAACTGTCTTCAGCTACTGAAATGATTGGAGACCCAGTGCACTGAGGTACCGAGAGTCCACAAGGATCAGGAAAAGGCGCTGTTAACACTGTAAAGGCCCAGCTGAATCTAAGCAAATTTCCGGCAAAATTTTAATCTAAGCAAATTGTCACTAACTTGGCCTTATTTACAATGTTTCAATTCATCTGTAAATTTTGTGATCTCACACAATAATTCTGGAAAACCTTTTTCTGTTTTCAGTTTTCTGAATACTTCATTAATGGATGGAAAATTATGGGATGTTTTAAGTTCCTGCTGAGCAAGATTCTGCACCAGGAACATACATTTGGAAAGGTCAGCCCAACTGTGAGATATTATGAGAACCTTAAAACTATTGTGAACCAGCTAATCTGCTCAATATTCCTGGGAAAAGGACTCATTGATTTCCGATTGAGCTGATGGGGCTGATTTTTGTGACCCTTGCCCTGGGAAGTGCTCATTTCTCCTGGAGCAAAGGTCAGGAAAAAGCTGTGGAAACTCATTTTGCTAGCATTTCCAAGTCTTCCTAATGGGGGAAGGGGTGGTGGAAAGAGGTGGAGGTGGGCCTGTGCTTGCAGTAGGCTCAAGCCCATCACAATATTAGTGCAGGGGAAGGGGATATTCCTGGCCTCCAATCTCATATTTCAGTGCAGGGATGCCCAGTAAAGCAGGTCTTTAAGCACTGTTCATAGCAATGTGAAGACCAAAGGTGGGATTCCAGTTTATAAGTCCAGTGTCTGGAAACAAACTTGGACATATTTACAAAGTTAATTTTCTGTTGCTTTCAATAGTTAAGTCAACTTAATAGCCCTTTCACAAAGTTGGATTTCACAATATCATACTTATAGAAGAGATAGCAGGGGAGATCTGTCTGGTTCTGTGCCTGGGCGCATTGAATCACCTGGACACAGCAAATCTGCAGCATCATCCGAACCCCAAGATTTATCAAATCATTGAAATACATTCATACTAATGTTGTTCTTTATAATATATACATCTTTAATGTATTCCATATTATTTTAAGTCCTTTCAAAATTAGGGTTCATGGGATTGGGGGTAATATATTAGCATGGAATGAGGATAGGTTAAAGGACAGTAAACAGAGAGTAGGACTAAACGGGTCATTTTCGGTTGGCAGGGTGTAACTAGTGGGGTACCGCAAGGATCAGTGCTTGAGCCTCAGCTATTTACAATCTCTTTCAATGATTTAGATTAGGGGACTGAATGTAATGTATCCAAGTTTGCTGGCGATACAAAGTTAGGTGGAAAGTAAGCTGTGAGAAGGACGCAAAGAGGCTGCAAAGGGATATAGACTGGTTAAGTGATTGGGGATGAAAGAGGCAGATAGAGTATAATGTGGGGAAGTGTGAAATTATCCACTTTGGTAGGAAGAATCGAAAAGCAGGATTTTTTAAAAGGTGAGAGACTAGTAAATGTTGGTATTCAGAGGGATTTGAATGTCCTTGTACAGAAATCACAGAGGTTAACATACAGGTACAGCAAACAATTAGGAAGGCAAATGATATGTTGGCCTTTATTGCAAGGGGGTTGGAGGATAAGAGTAAGGAGGTCTTGCTGCAATTATATAGGGCTTTGGTGAGACCACACCTAGAGTACTGTGTACAGTTTTGGTCTCCTTACCTAAGGAAGGATATACATGCCTTAGAGGGGCTGCAACAAAGGTTCACTAGACTGATTCCTGGGTGAGAGGACTGTCCTGTGAGGAGAGATTGAGTAGAATGGGCCTATATCCTCTGGAGTTTAGAAGAATGAGAGGTGATCTCATTGAAACATATAAAATTCTTAGAGGGATTGACAGTGTAGATGCTGAGAGGTTGTTTCGCCTGGCTGGAGAGTCTAGAGCTAGGGGGTCACAGTCTCAGGATAAGGGGTCAGCCATTTAGGACTGAGATGAGGAGAAATTTCTTCACTCAGAGGGTGGTGAATCTTTGGAATTCTCTACCCCAGAGGGCTGTGGGAGCTCAGTCGTTGAGTATATTCAAGACTGAGATTGACAGATTCTTCGGCTATGGAATCAAGGGATATGGGGATAGGGCAGGAAAATGGAGTTGATGTAGAAGTTCAGCAATGATCTTATTGAATGGCGGAGCAGGCTAGAGGGGCCGTATGGCCTACTCCTGCTCTTATTTCTTATGTTCTTATGTTCAAACTACAGTAATTTTTTCCCACTGCACTTTAGAGAAATAGCATATGGGTGATCTTATTTTTACAAAGATCTATTCTAATGAAATAAAATTACTGAAATTTTTGATTTCTCTTCAACTTACCATGTCTGTTGCATCGTCCTGATTCCACAAGTCTATTATTCTGATCACGGCAAGCCAAGGATTGATAACGATATCCCCGTCCACACTCCTTGATATCTCCTTGGACCTTCATGCCAAGCATGGTCTCTATCTTTCCCTCAGGCAGAATGCAGTCAGACAAGTTGCCTATTGGCTGTGCTGTGTATTTGTCGCAGGGACAGAACTGGGTCTCAATCAGAGGGAAAAGTTGAGTGTTCCTACACTTTTCTCTCTTCTTGCTTTTCCCTGATAGTAACAATGAAAAGATATATCAGTTTAAGTAAACATCAGAATGAAACCAACTTTAAGTGCTGGGGAACAATATTACTACATCCAGCACAACAGGACACTCAGAAGGTAAACTTCTTATCTTAAATTTCAGATCTAGATTGTTTCACTATCTTTGAACATAACCCCAAAAAATGGGTGCGTTGGGGTCGGGTGGGAGGTTAAAGTATTAAAAATGTGAATCCCGACTCCAACCAACCTGCAACCCACCCACTTCTGGGTTTAACAGAGGTAGGACGGGGGCAGGCAGCCAACCTGCTCCCAGGAGGCGGGTTGGCACTCTAAATATAATAATGAGGCTGGAAGCCTCGGATTTAACCTGCTGTGCAGGTTTAACTGTGGCTGGCCGGGGAAACAGGGCCTCGGGATTCTCAGCAGCTGCAGCGAGGCGAGGACAGCCTCGGGGAGCAATCCTTGTGGGCCGGGAGGAGCAGGAGTGCTTCGTCCCAGCCCCTGAAGCTCCCCCGCCATCAGCACCCCCATACAAACACCTCCCTCCCCCACCCCGGGGTCAGCGATTGGACACCGCACCCCCCTCCCCGGGTTCAGGGATTGGACTCCAACCTGCTCCCCCCACCCAAGATCAGATCCGCCCCCCGCCCCCCGGGTCAGGGCTCGCATCTACCTGTGGTTGCGGCCTCCTGTGCAGCGTTCCCTGCCCGACTGGAAGCCAGCATGTCAATGAGGCTTGACTCCCGGGCGGGGAACCTCTCTGTGACGTCACACGTACAGCGTGGAAAAACTCCACAGTGTGTGTGAAAACCCAGACACTACCGGCCGCCCTCCCCGCCGTCGCCCCCCACTCTGGTCAAAAATGCTAAATTCCGGCCTGTATTACAGCTAAAGCTTAAAGTAGGTGGAGTGAGATGGATCACAGTAGTGCAGTGTCTCAGAGAAATATTATATTGGGCCACATTGTGGTAGGATATAATCCCCACCCTTCCAAGTTCCCAATATAGAAACATAGAAGATAGGAGCAGGAGTAGGCCATTCGGCCCCTCGAGCCTGCTCCGCCATTCGATAAGATCATGGCTGATTATCCAAACTCAGTACCCTGTACCTGCCTTCTCCCCATATCCCTTGATACCTTTAGCTTTAAGAAATATATCTAACTCATTCTTGAATATATTTAATGACTTGGCCTCAACTACCTTCTGTGGTACAGAATTCCACAGGTTCACCGCTCTCTGGGTGAAGAAATTCTTCCTCATTTCTGTCCTAAATGGATTATCCCTTATCCTTAGATTATGACCCCTGGTTCCGGACTCTCCGACCATCGGGAACATTCTTCCTGCATCTAGTTTGTCCAGACCTGTCAGAATTTTATATGTTTCAATGAGATCCCCTCTCATTCTTCTATACTCCAGCGAGTATAAGCCCAATCGACCTAATCTCTCCTCATATGTCATTCCTGCCATCCCAGGTATCAGCCTTGTGAATCTTCGCTGAACTCCTTCCATGGCAAGAACATCCTTCCTCAGATAAGGCGACCAAAACTGCACACAGTACTCAAGGTGTGGTCTCACCAAGGCCCTGTACAACTGCAGCAGGACATCCCTGTTCCTATACTCAAATCTTAGCCATTGTGATAAAATGTGGAAGAGAAACCAAACACTTTTTTTATTTATTCGCTTATGGGATCTGGGCGTTGCTGGCAAGGCCAGCATTTATTGCCCATCCCTAGTTGCCCTTGAGAAGGTGGTGCTGAGCCGCCTTCTTGAACCGCTGCAGTCTGTGTGGTGAAGGTACTCCCACAGAGGGAGGTACTTCCCCTTAGGGAGAGACTATATGAAGAGAGAAGTGAAAATGTGGAAGAGGTTTAGGGAGTGAATCCTAGAGAGTAAGGCCAAGGTGGATGATGGCTCTGCCGCCAATGGTAGGGTGAAAGGGAAGACTTGCCTAAAAGGTCAGAGTCAGATGACCACCAGATGCAAGAGGGATGTAAGGCGGGCAGCTTTTAGTAGTTAGTTTGGCAACCACATTTGCAGAAAATTGATAAAAAGGGGAAAAAATAGAATGAGAGACAACTAGCAAGAAATATCAAAACAGATTGTAAGAGCTTAAGTATGTACAAAGGAAGAGAGTAGCAAACTAAACGTTGGTCCCTTAGAGGCTGAGACAGGAGAAATTATTATGGGAAATAAGGAAATGGCAGAAAGGTTAAACAATGATTTTGTATCTGTCTTCACAGTAGAAGACACAAAAAGCATACCAAAAATGGTGGGGAACCAAGGGTCTAATGAAGGTGAGGAACTTAACGTAATTAATATAAGTAGAGAAAAAGTACTAGAGAAACTAATGGGACTAAAAGCCGACAAATCCCCTGGACCTGACGGCCTACATCCTAGGGTTCTAAAAGAGGTGGCTGCAGAGATAGTGGATGCATTGGTTTTAATCCTCCAAAAGGAAGTGGTATCAAGTCACTTAGAAAATCATAACATGATTAGGCAGAGTCAACATGGTTTTATGAAAGGGAAATCGTGTTTGACAAATTTCTTAGAGTTTTTTGAAGATGTCACTAGCAGGGTAGATAAAGGGGAACCAGTGGATGTAGTATATTTGCATTTCATAAAGGCATTCAATAAGGTGCCAAATAAAAGGTTATTACACAAGATAAGGGCTCATGGGGTTGGGGGTAATATAGTAGCATGGATAGAGGATTGGTTAACTGCCAGAAAACAGAGAGTAGGGATAAACGGGTCTTTTTCAGGTTGGTAGGCTCTAACTAGTGGGGTGCCGCAAGGATCACTGCTTGGGCCTCAACTATTTAAAATCTATATTAATGACCTAGATGAAGGGACCAGCTGTAATGTATCCAAGTTTGCTGATGATACAAAGCTAGGTGGGACAGTAAGCTGTGAGGAGAACACAAAGAATCTGCAAAGGGATATAGATAGACTAAGTGAATGGGCAGTAAGGTGGCAGATGGAGTATAATGTGGAGAAATGTGAGGTTATTCAATTTGGTAGGAAGAATAGAAAAACAGAATATTTTTTAAATGGTGAGAACATTTTAAAAGTTGGTGTTCAGAGAGATTTGGGTGTCCTCGTGCAAGAAACACAGAAAGCTAGCATGCAGGTACAACAAGCAATAAGGAAGGAAAATGGCATAGACTCATAACGGCACAGAAGGAGGCCATTCAGCCCATCGAATCTGTGCTGGCTCTCTCCAGTCAGTCCCATTCCCCCGCTCTATCCCCATAGCCCTGCAAGTTTATTTCCCTCAAGTGCCTATCCTGTCTCCCCTTGAAAACATTGAGTTTCTCCGCTTCCACCACTTCCATCGGCAGCAAGTTCCAGGTCCTCACCTCTTGCTGCATAAAAAAGTTTTTCCTCACATCCCCCCTGTATCTCTTGCCCAAAACCTTAAATCTGTGTCCCCTAGTCCTTGTACCAGCAACTAGTGGGAACAGCCTTTCCCCATCTAGCCTATCCAAACCCATCATAATCTTGTACACCTCTATCAAATCACCCCTCAACCTCCTTTGCTCTAATGAAAACAAATCCAACTTCTCCAACCTGTCCTTGTAGCTAAGATCCCCCATCCCCGGAACCATTCTGGTAAATCTCCTCTGCACCCTCTCGAGGGCCTTCACATCCATTCTAAAGTGTGGTGACCAAAACTGGACGCAATACTCCAGTTGTGGCCTAAACAGCACTTTATAAAGGTTCAGCATAACTTCTCTACTTTTGTACTCAATACCTCTATTTATGAAACCCAAGTTCCCATATGCTTTGTTAACCATTCTCTCAATATGTCCTGCCACCTTCAGGGACCTATGCACATTAACTCCCAGGTCCCTCTGTCCCTGCACACTCTTTAAAACTGTGCCATTAAGTGTATATTGCCTCTCCCTGTTCCTTCTGCCAAAATGCATCACCTCACACGTCTCTGTATTAAATTCCATCTGCCACTTGTCTGCCCATTCTGCTAGCCTTTCTATGTCCTGTTGCAGTCGATTGGTATCATTCTCACTGTTTGCCACACCCCCAAGTTTGGTGTCATCGGCAAATTTAGAAATTCTACTCTGTATTCCAATATCCAGGTCATTTATATGTATCAAAAAAAGCAGTGGCCCAAGCACTGACCCTTGGGGAACACCACTGTCTACCATCCTCCAGTCTGAAAAACAGCCATTTACCACAACTCGCTGTTTTCTGTCCTTAAGCCAATTCCTTATCTAAGCTGCCACCTATTCCATGAACCTCAATGTTGTTAACCAGCCTCCTATGTGGTACTTTGTAAAACGCCTTCCGAAAATCCATGTAGACAACATCCATTGCATTCCTTCATCAATCCTCCCTGTTACTTCATCAAAAAATTCAATTCGATTAGTCAAACATGATCAGCCTTTTACAAATCCGTGTTGGCTGTCCTTAATAAGCTTAAACCTCTCCAACTGCCCATTAATTTTTTCCTTGATTATTGTTTCTAAAACTTTAACACCACTGTTGTTAAACTGACCGACCTGTAGTTACCAGGATTGTCCTTACACTCTTTCTTGAACAATGGTGTCACATTTGCCACTTTCCAATCCTCAGGCACCTCCCTGCATCTAGGGAAGATTGGAAAATTATGGCAAGCCCTTCCGCTATCTCCTCCCCCAATTCCCTTAGCAACCTGGGATGCAAGCCATCTGGACCAGGCAACTTTTCCACTCTAAGCATACCCAGCCTTTCTAGTACATCCAGTCTATCAATTTTCACCCCTTCTATTGCTTCTACCTTTTCCACTTCTACAGATATTTTGTCAGCATCCACCTCCTTAGTAAACACCGATACAAAGTACTCATTGAGTATTCTAGCCTTGCCTTGTGCCTCTAAGCATATATCACCTTCTTTGTCCCTAATAGGCCCCAACCCGCCTCTTACTACCCGCTTACTGTTTATATGCCGGTAGAATATTTTTGGGTTCCCTTTTATGTTAACCGCCATTCTACTCTCATATTCTCTCTTTGCCAATCTGATTTTCAACTTCACTTGCCCTCTCAACTTATTGTATTTGGTCTGGTTCTCCCTTGAAGAATTCACCTGACATGCATCATACACCCTCTTTTTTTGTTTCATCATCTTCTCTATCTCCCTCATCATCCAAGGAGCCCTTGCTTTGGTTCTCTTACCCTGCCCTCTTGTTGGAATGTATTTAGCCTGTACTTGGAACATCTTCTCCTTAAAGATCACCCATTGCTCCGTTACAGTTTTTCCTGTCGGTCTTTGGTTCCATTTTACCCTGGCTAGATCCTTTCGCATCCCATTGAAGTTAGCCCTATTCCAGTTTAGAAGTTCCACTCTAGATTGTTCCTTGCTCCTCTCCATTGCTAATCTAAATCTTATGATACGATGATCACTTGTACCCAAGTGTTCTCCCACAAACACTTGGTCGACCTGGCCCACCTCATTCACCAGCACCAGATCCAGCAATGCCTCCTTCCTAGTTGGGCCCAGAACATACTGGTCAAGGAAATTCTCTTGAACACATTTCAGAAATTCCTCCCCCTCCTTTCCCTTTACCCTAGCATTATCCCAATCGATATTTGGGTAAGTAAAGTCCCCCAATATCACCAGTCTATAATTCTTGCATATCTCTGCGATTTCTCTGCAGATTTGCTCCTCTACCTCCCTCTCACTATTTGGAGGCCTGTAGAATACCCCCAATAATGTGATCATACCCTTTTTGCTTGCTCCTCAACTCTAACCAAATGGATTCTGTCCTTGTCCCCTCAAGAGCATCCTCCCTTTCCAACACTACAATGTCTTCCTTAATCAGCGCTGCCACCCCAGCTCCCTTTTTTCCTTCCCTATCTTTTCTGAACACCTTGTACCCTTGAATATTAAGTGCCCAGTCCTCACCGTTTTTAAGCCACGTTTCCGTTATTGCCACAACATCATATTGCCACACGGCTAATTGTGCTTGTAGCTCACCATCCTTATTCACCACACTTTGTGCATTTATGTACATGCAACTTTGTGCATTTATGTACATGCATTCTAAACCCATTTTTGAATTTTTCGTAGTCTTTCTTAGTCTGCTCCTATCTAATATGGTACTACTTCCGCCTCTAGTACAACTTTCTTCTCTAGCATGTTGGCCTTTATTGCAAGGGGGTTGGAGTATAAGAATAAAGAAGTCTTGCTACAATTGTACAGGCCCTTGGTGAGACCACACCTAGAGTACTGTGCACAGTTTTTGTCTCCTTATATAAGGAAGGATATACTTGCCTTGGAGGTGGTGCAACAAAGGTTCACTAGATTGATTCCTGGGATGAGAGGGCTGTTCTATGATGAGAGATTGTGTAGATTGGGCCTATACTCGCTGGAGTTTAGAAGAATGAGAGGTGATCTCATTGAAACATACAAGATTCTGAAGGGGATTGACAGGGTAGACGCTGAGAGGTTGTTTTCCCTGGCTGGAGTATCTAGAACTAGGAGGCATAGGGCTGGATTTTGCCAATGGGGAGCTTTTGGAGGCGGGACTCCCACTTGTCGGGTTTCAGTCCCGCCTCCATCAACTTCTGGCCAACCCATGCTATTTTCCCTTGATTGACCTTGTTAAGCCTGCCCAGTGGGCTTCGCAGGCCAATTAAGGGAAAGCCGGTTACAGAGAACGTCAATGTATGACGTTTCATCTGTCAAAATTTTTTGACAGATGAATTGTCATCATTTGACAGCTCTGTGAAGCTGTCAAACACTGACATTCTCTGTAGTTTGATGAGTTCTTGAATTCAAGACTCATCAAACCTCTTTATTTAGTAGAAATTAGATGGTTGCTGCATTGGTGAATGCAACGGCCATCTGTCATCTCTACCGCGGAGGTGCGAGACTCTCCGCATACCCACTGATTGAAGTCTGCAGGAAGAAACAAAGGTAAGTAAACTTTTACTAACACTTTCCACTTACCTCACATACTCACCTCTCCACACTTGCACCCATCACTTACCTCCACAGCGCACTTTTGCACCCCTCCGACCCCCGCAGACCCACTGCTCGCCTCGGTGACCCTGGCGGGGTTCGGAGCCTTCGGGAAGCCCGCACTTGTGTGGGTAAAATGGGGATAATCCTCTTATCTGTCTGTTAATTACCTGTTAACAGGCAGATAAGTGGCGCTAATCCCCTTCCCGCCTCCAAGGAGACGGGACCCGGCGCGGGTCGGCTACCCGCCTCCTGGCAAGATGGCACGGAGGCAGGTTGGGCACCTGCCCTCAGATTCTGCCATTTTCCCGGCAGTCCCGCCTCCATACCCGCCTCCTCAGGGCTGACAAGATCATGCCCATTGTCTCAGGATAAGGTGTAGGCCATTTAAGACCGAGATGAGGAGGAAATTCTTCACTCAGAGGGTTGTGAATCTTTGGAATTCTCTGCCCAGAGGGCTGTGGATGCTGAGTCTTTGAATATCTTCAAGGCTGAGATAGATAGATTTTTGGACTCTAGGGGAATCAAGGGATATGGAGATCGGGTGGGAAAGTGGAGTTGAGGTCGATGATCAGCCATGATCTTATTGAATGGTGGAGCAGGCTCGAGGGGCTGTATGGCCTACTCCTGCTCCTATTTTTTTATGTTCTTATGTATGTAGTAGGCTGTCTGGCCATCGTTTTGACGAGAGATAGTCTGTGATTTAGAAATGAGGAAGCATTTCCACCTCTGCAACATCAGCCACCCTCATCTCTACTTCTGTCGAACCACTCATCCATGCTTTTATCACCTCGAGACCAATTATTCCAATAACCCCCTTGCTGACTTCCATCCATCACCCTCCATAGATTTCAACTTGTTCAAAATGCTGCTGCCCACATTTTATCCTGCATTAGGTCCTCACCCTCATCCTTACTGAATGACATTGGCTACTTGCGTTCCAATACATTAAGTTAAAAATCTTTATGCTTGTGTTCAAATCCCTCTATGATCTCATCCCACCCTATCACTATATAACTTCCTCCAGCCTTACATCCCTCTGGTCATCTGACTCTAACCTTTTAGGGAACCCTTCCTCTTCAAAATGGTGGCTCCGGCCCCAACTCGGAATTCTGCGTCCCCCCTTCCTGAATGTATGTGTGAGGATGGCGGCAGCTGCGCTGAGCCCAGGCCCCCGCTCATTGAAAAGGGAGAGAGGCGACGGGCGCTGAGCACAGATCCCCCAGCTCGAGCTCTCCGTCCTCTGCTCTCCTCTCGCCAGGCCCCGCTGTATATTTCGTTCCCCCCACACTTGTCCTAACGCCACGCTGTGTGGTTTGTTGTTCCCCCTTCCCCAGGCTAATTGATGCAGTTGCTCTTCGACTTTCATCTTTCAAGCCCTGACTCCTCTCACTGCCATACGTCACCAGCGGCAACTGTAACCCATTCAGTTCAAGTATCCCTCGGCTATTGAAATCAGCCAATGGCAGCTCCGTGCTTGTGCATGTCCGTCGGTTCCGTTTCAGATTTGATTTTTTTTGTCCTAGTTTTGTTGTTCGCTGTGGTCGCGATTGTCAATCAAATGGAGAAGGAGCAAAGAAATAGGCAGCAGCTGCAAGGAGGAAAGGAGCTGCTGGGGTCAAACAGTGAGTCGTTGTCTTCGTGGAGGAAGAAGAGCGGAATATGTCAACATTAGGAAACTATTAGAATTGGCACTTATTACCAGCAAAACTGAAACAGTTTGCAAACTCATTTAAATATTGTGCACGGTCTAATTTCCCCCCCATTTTCTCTCCTGCTGTCTTCAAAGTGTTGACTCACACTGTAGTTACAAGGGTGCTGGCTGCCCTTTGGTGCCTAACCTCCTCATTCATTCTTCACCTGCGAGCCTATACTTTGAGTGTTAGCAGTCTTGCTCTACCAAGGAGGGCCAAGGAGGGCATCACAGGCAGACCTGATTGTTCACACCCAATGTTGGCCTCCAGTTAGCATTTCAACATTCCAGGACTGTCCTGGAGCCGCCAGGAATGAAACATTGGCCCAAAAATTAGTCCCGCGACGCGAGAGTACGCACTGTGTACTCTCGCGTATTCTGTCACCAATTGCCGGTTTTCTGCATGCACTGCGCATGCGCTGAAAACCGGCACTTGGTTTTTGGAAAAGGGGGCGGTTCCTCGGTGCACCGCGTGCGCGCTACAGGCTGCGCGCACGCTGTGCACTTAGTGCTTTGGACGCGCAGGTAAGGACGGAAGATTTTAGAAATGAAAAAAGGAGGAGTAAGACCCACTTTTAACAAGGTAAGTAGTGAATTAAGTATTATTTTGAATTTTTTTTAACAGGTATATCTTTTTTAGAGACTTTAAAGACAAGTAAGTTTATTTTTATAACTTTTTAAAAGATTTTAAATTTTTTCAAAAATTTAATTTTTTATTTAAAATGGTTAATTTATTTAACTATACTTATTTTATTAATGTGATGTTTTTTTTTAAATTTAATTGAGGTTTAGCTGTTATTTTGGGGGGGTGTAAGATTCATAGCTTTCACAGCACGTATGTGAAACTTATGAATGGAAGATGGTGTGCTGCCATTGGTTCTAACTGAGTTATCTGGACACTGCTGCGAGCAATTTGGGAGAAAAATCATACAGGCCTTAAAAAAATTGTGTTTTTCATTTTATTTGCACACTTTTGTTTATTAGTTCTAAAATATTGGAGTTGGGGAAAAACGGCTGTTCAACTGACAATCAAGCAGAGAACCAGGACCGGCTGATGTACTGGGAACAGTTGCTGAGGAAGTTGGGGGTCGCGGGGGAAAGAGGGAGACTGGGGGGTCATGTGATTGAGGCTCATGTGTAGGGAAAGAGGGAGTGGGATGGGCATGGGGACCAGCATTTGCTACAGTGCCGGGATAGCAGCAGCAGCAGCAATAAGATGGTGAGTGGGACCGCACAGAGAGAATTCTTATACAGAAAAAATACTTGTGTTGTGTTACAGGGGGGTCCATGGAATTTTATAACATGGGAGGGGGCCCTCAGGAGCAAAAAGGTTGAGTACCCCGACCCAGAGAATTATTTAGAAACTTGTTTAATGAAAGCTGAATTGTCGGGCTGGATTTTACCAACGTTGGCGGGTGACATCGGTGGTGGGTCCCAGCCTCGCTGCTGGCTCCATCCCGCTGTCCAAAATGATTTTCCCCTGATTGGGCTTGTTAAGCCCACCCAGCGCATTTGCTGGCCAACTGAAGGAAGCGGGTCTGATGACGTCATTTGATGACGCCTCATCAGCCGGTTTCCTTAAAGGGACCATGCGCAAATTAATTTTGACAGTTGTGCTGTCAGTGTTCTACAGCATTGAGGTGCTGCAAACACTGACAAGCACTGCACAGAGGTGCACGGCTGCACCCAGGCTGTCCCATGACTCCCTCTATCTGCTTATGGAGCACAAAGGGAGGTTTTCTTCCCTTCCAATGGGCGGAAGAGACCTCCCCAGCAGACCAACACAGCCTGGTTGCAGATTGCACAGGAGTGCACAAGCAGGGATGTCATCAGGAGGACCTGGCTGCAGTGGCGCAGACCTTTCAATGATCTCAGTAGATCACGAAATGTTACTGCAACGCCACACTCAACCTCATCCTGCTGTGCGACTCATCACATCTCCATCACTCTGCCTTCCCTACCTTACTCCTGCACATCCTAATTCACATCAACTTACCTTGCACCTCCACCCATCCCTCACTATCTACATTATCACTTCCCCATCTCACTAGCCACCCCTCACACTCACCCTCATCCTCATGCAATCACACCAACTAACAACACACAAGGGTAGGCACTTGTGTGTTTTAGCCAATGTTCATGTGAAGTTTCTGTTAATGTGCTGTCAAACATTGAAACCTTTGTTTTGAACACTTTGCGTTCTTGGACAGATCTGTGTGCACTTTTGGAAGTGGCTTAATGAGTTGTAGTGAATGGTGAGACATAACAGTACCCCCCCCCCCTCCCTCCCACCCACTCCGCAATGGTTATGAGTGTGAAAGGAATGGCTTGGGCATTGTAGAATGCTTTATGGTGTTGGTATGGGGTGGTGCCAACCTGGCGCATCATGTGGCAGCCAGGATGTGCAGCGTCAAGTGAAGTAAATGTGGCCATGGTGAGGCCATCTCTGGCATCCTGGGCAGCAATATGGTCAGGAGCTGATGCCGTGTCCTGTGCAGCATCAGCTGATTGCAGAGGAGGTTGTTGTTGTTGTTGTTGGTGCTGCTGGTGTTGGGGCTGATCGTGGTGGGATTCTGAGGACCAAGGTGAGTTAGTTTCAAGGGCACCGATGCTGATGTAATAGATGGCAGGTGAAGTTGAGATGACATAAATGATCTGTCAATGGTGAGAGAGGTTGTTCCAATGAGGTGACACTGGATAGAGAGTTTACTCCGAACACTTGCAACCTGCATAAAGCTCAAAGGGGGAGAAATATTTGGGGGCGGTAACTGAATTAGTGCCAGCCATTTAGCGCCCGGCGCAGGAGTACCGCCCCAGTCGCTAAATTGGGCTTACCGCCCCTGCAAAGAAGCAGAGCGCTATCTCGAGTGCTCCACTTTCTCTCGGGGTGGTGTCTGGGGCGCAAAACGCGGCAGCGCCAGTGCGTTTCATCGCCCCTCCCCTTCCATTAAAGGGGAGGGATGCTATGCACTCTGCAGGCCGTTTGACGGCCTCCACTAGCCCACCAGGGTGGCGTGGTGTCGTGGCCGCAGCCCGGCACTGAGACGCGGTGCTGGGCTGCGCGATGGAGGCCACGGCCCCGCCAAGGGCCGCCACGAGGGGGCGACCCGAAGGTCGGCCAAAACAATGAAATGGCGGTATGGGGCGCTGCCGAGATGCCCCTTTAATTACCGCCTCGTGAGCGGAGGTCGGCCTGGTTCACGACCCACGAGGCTGTCGCTGACATCGCCCATGGCAGCTTCGTGGGGTGCAGCCAAATTTCTGCCGCAGACGGTAAGGGGCCACGGCGGGGCGCTAAGGGTGTCGCGTCGCTCGACGATGACGTCATTGCCGGTGGCGCAGAGCCACAGGGCGCTACCGGCTGCCGCCGCCGCTAACTTCCCATTGAATTTCGTGGGAGGTGTTAGCGGCGCTGCGCCTGGGCTTGGGGATTTGCGCCCCATTAGCGACCCCCTGGGGGGCTAACGAGAGGCGCAAACCAACCCAATTTTTCCACCAATATGTCTTCCAAATGCAGTAAGCAACAGCTTCTGAGCTTGGAAAGTGAACAGCTGTGAGATGGAAGCTTTTATAGCACATTTTCAGCTGTCAAGTAATGAGATGATTCCATGGTCATACAACTCCTGACCTACTTACCTGACGTGACCCCCGAGCAGCGTAGACCCCGTGGGTGACCTGGTAAACTCTGAAAGTGAGCTCAAAATATTCCTTAATGCTGCGTGTCGGGACTGCTCAGCTTCGACAGACCCGACATTTGGGAAAAGTGTGTGGCGGCGGGTTGACAGCGGGGTCCCGACATCCATTTTTCCACCCGATCCACCACCAAGTGCCCGCTGACCCCCCCAAAAAAATTCCTCCCATCATATATATTTTTTGTGTGGTGCTTTCTTTTCAAAGTTATTTAAAGATTGATACAAAAATCCTGTATCCAAAGCACAGTAAAAATTTGTGTAAATCCAAACGTTTATTATAAGAAATCATCACCATAAGAAACAAAGACAAAAGAACTATGAATTAATGGATGTACTTTCAGTATGAAATGCTGGATATGGTGCCGGTCATAAATAACTATCAAACATTCAAATGTCTAGTTTCCACTTCTCTATCATGCAAGCATATATAAAAATGTGCACAGGGTGGAACAGATTCAAGTATGCACATTTACTTTGTGGTATCAGAATAAGGTGGGATGGTCACAGTAAGTTTGCTAAAGGTATTTCTATTTGTTTAGTCACTCACCGACAAGTGTCCTCCTTCTGGTCTGTACTGTACCGCAGTCACCACTGCAGGAAGAAAATTTGGACCAGTTGGTGAACTGGCAGTCATCCTGGCAGGGCAACTGACAGTGTTGAGTTAGAAGTGGCATTGTGCCAGCCCACTTCAGGCAATCATTAATGTCCACTTGACCACCATCTTGTTTGCGACATGATATTGCTAAAAGCAGAAGAAATAGGATTCCATAAAATGAGTTGGTTTGTTTAAAATATTGACCTGATTGGTTGAAAAAACAGAACTATTATTTTCTAGAGCTACTTATCGTAAGAATTTGGTTTAAAATATCAAAACTTCTTTTTCTTATTTTTTTGGATGAATTAGAGGGTGTGGACTTCCATAGGATTCTCCTGCTCACCGGCTGTAACTTTGGCAGAAGAGCCACTGAAACCCAGGAAAAAACAGAGTAAACATCGTTTCTGCGGCTCTTCCGTTGAAGTTACAGCGGGTGGGCGAGCAGGATAATCCCCGTGGAACTTTACCCCCATAGAAATGTATCCCCCCAATGTTTATCAAAGCAAAGGATGTCAATGCGGAGGAATGGAATACCTTTTATTTCAGGATCAGGCTAGCTTAAAACACGCCAAGCTTCATTATAGCTTGCATTAGATGCAGAGTAAAGCTTCTCTATCTATGCCAACAACGTGATTTAACACAACCTCAGAGACCACCTGTGTGATATTTCATTTCCCGCACCAGCCATTGATATCGACAGATTAAGTGAATGGGCAAAACTGTGGCAAATGGATTTCAATGTAGTCAAATGTGAGGTCATCCACTTTGGGCCTTAAAAGAATAGAACAGGGTACTTTCTAAATGATGAAAAGCTAAAAACAGTGGAGGTCCAAAGAGACTTGGGTGTCCAGGTACATAGATCATTAAAATGTCATGAACAGGTCCAGAAAATAATCAAAAAGGCTAATGGAATGCTGGCCTTTATATCTAGAGGACTAGAATACAAGGGGGTAGAAGTTATGCTGCAGCTGTACAAAGCCCTGGTTAGACCACACCTGAAGTACTGTGAGCAGTTCTGGGCACCACACCTTAGTAAGGATATATTGGCCTTGGAGGGAGTGCAGCGTAGGTTTACCAGAATGATACCCGGACTCCAAGGGTTAAGTTATGAGGAGAGGTTACACAAATTAGGGTTGAATTCCCTAGAATTTAGAAGGTTAACAGGTGATCTGATCAAAGTTTTCAAGCTATTAAGGGGAACAGATAGGGTAGACAGAGAGAAACTATTTCCGCTGGTTGGGGAGTCTAGGACTAGGGGGCATCAGTCTAAAATTAGAGCCAGCCCTTTCAGGAGTGAAATTAGGAAACACTTCTACACTCAAAGGGTGGTAGAAGTTTGGAACTCTCTTCCGCAAATGGCAATTGATGCTAGATCAATTGTTAATTTTAAATCGGAGATTGATAGCTTTCTGTTAACCAAAGGTATTCAGGGATATGGGCCAAAGGCGGGTATATGGAGTTAGGTCGGAGATCAGCCATGATCTCAGTGAAAGGCCGAACGGGCTCGAGGGGCTGAATGACCTATTCCTGTTCCATGTTCCCATGTTCTTATGGCCCTTCTGGGTAGGAAAGTTCCAGAAGGAATTACTAATAAAACTTAAATCTGTGGGAATCCAGGATAGAATGTGGAACTGGATATGAAGTTGGATAAAAGGAATAGACTGAGAGATGGTATGTCAGACTGGGAGTGGGTGGGTGGGGAAGTATTGATTGCAGTACCGTAGGGACCAACGCTTGGATGCATCCAAACTTAAACCAAGTTTTAATGGTGGAATTAGAGAGTCACAGGTGTTTTGTGACAGGGAGAAGATGATTAACGGCTATATATTCTGAATGAGTCGCTGCCGCGCTGGCAAACATGCCTGAGGGAAAGGTGCGTGGGGGTGGGATGACGGCGGGTTCCCAACCTGCTCCAAGTTATTTCAAATTTCCCTCCCAACCCGCCTCCAATCGCGCCCACATGGATGCCAGAAAATTCCGGCCATAGTAAATGCTTTGTTTCTCCCCATAGCAGTGTGACTGAGATTAACAACTCAGTGGAGTGCTGCATCTTGCATAATATTTTTTTGTGAAGTCATTGTGTCATTTTTCACTTGTTCAAATGTTGTTCCAAAATAGATGTTACCTTTGAATTTGGGCTACTGATGCCATCGAATTTATTTCTGCAGGATGAATAAGCAGATCAAAATGTATTCTTTTCACTAGTTAGTTCCCCTTAGTAGAACCCAATATCATTAGAAAATAAAAATCGGGCTACTTCGAATTGCTGATTGTTTGTGGGCGTGTTCCATTTGGACACTTCTGATTCTTCATATTTATATAATGACATCAGCTATTTTTTCCTTTACAATTCAATTTAGTCATTAAAAATTACAAAAGTATGCCTTTAAGCTGTCGCATAAATCTAAAACAAATCACAGTCAGACCAAGCGATTTACAAGCAGTCTGCCTGCGATAACGCTCGCAGCGATGTTTAAAGCACTTGTTATGTGATGCGGATTTGTGGGAACCAAAGAGCTTCACAGTGCAGGAAACTGGGTGGTGAAAATCCATCAATTAAACAGGAAGTACATTTTCTTGGGAGATGTATTAATAGCTTATACTCTCATGCAAACAGCGCCCTTAGCAACCACGGTGAATGTATTTGTTTGACAGAAGGGAAACTTTGAAAATAATTTCTAACTCTTTGGGTCACGTCAGACCCTTACATCACCTTACTCTGTGTAAAAACTTCCAAATGATCCTGTTAGTTCCGGATTTCTCACGGGAAAATTTGATTTTATGTTGGTCTGCTTTGGCAAGGTTACCTAAATCACAGAATCCACAGAATCCCCACAGTGCAGATAGAGGCCATTTCGGCCCATCGAGCCTGCACCGACACATATCCCACCCTATCCCCGTAACCCCACGTATTTAATCCCCCCTAACACTAAGGGTCAATTTATCATAGCCAAATCAACCTAACCCGCACATCTTTGGACTGTGGGAGGAAACCGGAGCACCCGGAGGAAACCCATGCAGACACGGGGAGAATGTGCAAACTCCACACAGACAGTCACCCGAGGCCGGATTCGAACCCGGGTCCCTGGCGCTGTGAGGCAACAGTGCTAACCACTATGCTTTCCAGTCTGTTTTCTTTTTTCCTCCCTTTTTACATTTTCTTTCTGGTTTTCTTTCCTTTTTTTTCCCCTCCCCTCATGCTGGGGTAAGGTTTCATGGTTACTGGCTAACCTCCAATATCTTACACACTTTTCATGTGCACTCTTTGACAGTGAGCAACAAGACTATTCAGCTGTGAGGCCGTCATATGTCAGTCCAATCCCTTTCCTCACTTAGTGTGAGGACATGTGTATTTTCTAGCAAAGGTCACTGTATAATAATTAGGAGTGGGAATCATAGACGTGATAGCAAAGAAAGAGGCCGTCTGGCCCATCATGCTTGTGCTGGTGCTTGCTCTTCAACTGGTGCCTTCTACTCCTTACATGCTAACCTAGAAACCAACAAAAGCTGATCAACAGCTTTAAAGCTGTTGATATCCTATTATGAGGAAAATGGTGGCAGTTAACTCACATTTTATGGTGGGTAAAGCATAAGAGAAGTCAAACCCGGAACTGATAAAAACATTGATTATGGTTTCAGCAGCAATGGAAAGGAAACAGAGATGCAAACAAGTAATGTTGCAGCGATTTTTTAATTATTTGTTGTTGAGATGCGGGTGACTCTAGTAAGACCAGATTTATTATCCATCCCTAGTTGCCTTGACAACTGATTATTTGCCAGGCACTTCAGAGGGCATTAAGAGTCAACTATGTAGATTCACATGTTGGTCAGACTGGGTCGGGTGACAGGTTCTGTTCTCTGAAGGACATTAATATCACAACTTGCAATGGTGGATTTGAACTCATGATCCTGGGTTGCTAGTCTTGTAGTCCTATAACCACTACATCAAAATAAAAGAGAAGTAGTCAGGACAGATGTTAGGAAGAAAGCTCAGCTCAGGATCAAGAAATACGCTGAGGTTCTGCACCTTCTGACTTAGCTTGAGGCGGTAGCTGGAAAGACTAATGGAGTGAATTCCAGAAGTGCATAGGTGTTTGCAGAAGCCAAAGAAGATGGCTTCACTTTTGCTGACACTAAGCTGGAGGAAATTTTGCCTTATCCACAACTTAGTGTCAGGTAGTTGGAGAGTGTAACAACAGCTGAGACCAAATAACTCATCATGGACTGATGGTCAAACCTCGGATCTTCTGATGAGTATAACATTATACCCATTAAGCCGCCACAGCAGCATTATGCTCTTTTTTAAACTATTCATCAAAATGACATTTCACTCTTGTTGCATAGTGGTTTCTGGACAAATGCATGACTAGTTTGGTATGAAATTGTAAGTTTGTATCACGATTGCTATAAATTCTAGATGGGGCAAATTTTAGCAATTGGCTAATTTTGCATTATAAATCACACAATCTTTCATTTAACATCCAATCAACATTGAACACAAAGTATATTTTACCCAAAAGTACTGCTGTCTAGATATTTCTTGGCTATATTTTGGCTATATTGATATACTATCAAATTATCAAATCAGATATTCTGATTACGATTCGACATTTAAATGTAATTCTCAGATCAGAAGTTCTTCATGGCAGTGAACAGAATATGATTTGATGTATTGGAATGTTTAACTATTGTCTCAACTATGCTTGGAGAAGCAACGTGTATGTTTGGAGTTAACTCTAATTGCCTTCAATGTGTAAGACAGTGGGTTTGTCAGAGGCAACACCTTTCTGTCATTTCACAAAATATGTGGACAACATGACAATTTATGTAAACCAATTTATGCAACAAATGTACCTGTGAATGTCTCTACTCAACAACCATGTTGAACAGATTGTATTTTTGTTGGAAAATGTCTAGTGTGACATCCTTGCTGATGTAACTTCCCTAATTTAAGAAAATAAAAGTTTTAGACTACGTTCGAAATTTGTTGACGCACTCCATAATTTGCTAAATTTTGGAATTTAAATTCTGGAATTTAACAATAATTTAAAACTTGAGATTATTTTTCTTTCTATCGAGCAAACAGATTTGGCAAGGATGTCTGGTTGTATGTTACCAGATTTATAAATTCACACTATTACAGTGCATCACAATATACTTGGCATCCTCAGTGTATCTATAATTGGCCAAGAATTTCTGCTTTGGGCGCAATCAGCGATCTGGGCGCCAATTGCGCTAGTTTTGAGAAGTGTTTTTTTTTCTCAAGTTTCTGCTCAAAGTCATTTGCATATCAGCAAAAATAAAATCTGCCATGAACCAGCGCAATTGGGTAGCCTATTAGAATGTAATTTTTAAAAAACGTTTTTGCATTAAAAAATATTACTTGTTATATCTAAGAGTGGTAACTGGGCGCAGCTTTATTATACAGCCGAAAATAGGTTTATCACAAAAAACAAGCTATTTTAATCAGAGTGTCGAGTCCACCATCTGCGAGTAACCTGATTTTAAATAACTGAAAATGACTTTAAGAAACTATACAGAACCATTTACTAGTTATATTGGTGTTCAGTAGTCAGTTTCTTAGTAAATTAAAAAAAATATTTACAACTTGTAAACTGTGCCTATTAGTGTACATGCGCCTAAAAAAAAAAGCTTAATTTTAAGAATCTCCTTGAAGGCCCGCAAACGGGTGCAATTAGCAGAAACTCGCAATGCTGATTAATTCGTTCTGGGGGCATGGCCAGTTTTCTAGCTGGGGCTTGCTTCTAGCACGATGTTTTTGAAACCAGCGCAACAGATCACAGAAACTTGATTTGCGCTGAACGTAATTTGTGCTTAAAATTCCACGATCTTTTGTGCTGGTTTGGCTGACTTTGGGTGATTTGTACTGAAAAACAGCGCAATCTAGCGGAAACTCCTGCCCAATATGTTTAACATGTGACAAGAAGGCCATAAAAAAGTAAACTAACCTCTGGTTTGAAGCCCTGGACCACAGGTTTCATGCGCTCCAGGGCTGTCTTGACGGACATACCAAGGTACTAACTGACACCGACGCCATTTGTGTGTTTTCCACCTATTAGAAAGAATACAGCATTAAGTTTCTGCACACAATTTTATTAAGAAAGAAGGAAAGAACTTGCATTTATCTTCTACACCATATTTATATTTTCCTTCTTTACTTCTCACTATGCATCCTCTCCCAGATGAAGGGCAGGACAATTCGGGGATCTGACCTATGAGGAAAGACTGAAGAAATTCGGGATTTTCAGCCTAGAAAGGATGTATCGAGGTGATCTTATAGAGGGATAATAGATTGCTAAGAGTATAGAAAAACTTAACCCAAGAATTACTTTAAATTAAACTGCAGAAGTAGACTTAGCCAACACAGTAAAAGGCAATTTTAGGACTGATATCAGGAAATTCTTCTTCACATAAAGTCCGATCAACAAGTGGAATGAGCTTCCAGATAGAATAGTGGAGGCAAAAAACTTGGAAGCATTTAAGAAACAATTGGGTGCTACAATGGGAAGGGGGCATATTAAGATCTCTGAGGATGGATAAATTAAATGGGCTTTCCTCATCTGTAATTACCCTGTGAGCTAACAAGCACTACAAATCTTGGAGCTGATTAGCATTGTCTATTGTAACCACCAAGTCTGCAGAAAGCCAAAGCTATTGGAATAGCTACAGGACCTGAATCAGCAATGGAAGAGAAGGGATTAACAACTTTATTTCCTCCCCTTCCCCGCCTCCTACCACCATAGTAAGGTTAATGTTCTCACATTCACGATCCTATATATCAGGGCAGAATATTATTCCCGAATAGTATTTTAGTATCTATATCATACTAATGCACTGTGACTTGCAGTGCCCCATGTCAACTGGCATTGCGCAAATAATATTTTTTCATGCAATATTAATTTATTTTTGTATTGCTTTTGAATCAGTATAGTAGAATTTCACAGGAATATCAGGGAAGAGATGACCTCATGTGACTATAGTTTGTTTCCTGATGGAATAAAGATAGGAGTTTCTTAAGATGGTTGGTCTCCTTCTACATTAGCTAAGTCTTAACTCCACCTCCTAAATAATAGTCACATAGGAAATGTTGCTGTGGCAAACTGATAAGAATTAAATCAATTCATTGACTGACTTTAGCTAATAAACTTATCAAAAATCCCAATGGGAATGAAATCTGCCCCTGCTATATTGACACAAGAGTATGAAGTTCCTATTGATGCATTATTTTAACAAGGACACGACTGCTGCCAATGAACCGGAAGCATTCTGCCAATGTGCACTTCCAGTTCGTCATGGGAGCAGGCTCATTAAAAAAAAATGTAAAAAGCCAGGAAGGGAGCGGGCTCATTAAAAAAAGCTGGGAAGGGAGCGGGCTCGTGAGAAAAAGCTGGGAAGGGAGCGGGCTCGTTAGAAAAAGCTGGGAAGGGAGCGGGCTCGTTAGAAAAAGCTGGGAAGGGAGCGGGCTCGTTAGAAAAAGCTGGGAAGGGAGCGGGCTCGTTAGAAAAAGCTGGGAAGGGAGCGGGCTCGTTAGAAAAAGCTGGGAAGGGAGCGGGCTCGTTAGAAAAAGCTGGGAAGGGAGCAGGCTCATGAGAAAAAGCTGGGAAGGGAGCTGGCTCATTAGAAAAAGCTGGGAAGGGAGCGGGCCCATTAGAAAAAGCTGGGTAGGGAGCGGGCCCGTTAGAAAAAGCTGGGAAGGGAACGGGCTCGTTAGAAAAAGCTGGGAAGGGAGCTGGCTCATGAGAAAAAGCTGGGAAGGGAGCTGGCTCATTAGAAAAAGCTGGGAAGGGAGCGGGCCCATTAGAAAAAGCTGGGTAGGGAGCGGGCCCGTTAGAAAAAGCTGGGAAGGGAACGGGCTCGTTAGAAAAAGCTGGGAAGGGAGCGGGCCCATTAGAAAAAGCTGGGAAGGGAGCGGGCCCGTTAGAAAAAGCTGGGAAGGGAACGGGCTCGTTAGAAAAAGCTGGGAAGGGAGCGGGCTCGTGAGAAAAAGCTGGGAAGGGAACGGGCTCGTTAGCGTGCTCGTTTTTAAAAAAGCAGAAACATCATGCTTCCGGTTGTTGGAGTGCGCAGTACGCTTCTGCGCAGCTTCCGGTTTGTTGGCAGCAGTCACTCCGTTTTAACAATGGTGTTAGTGCCTTCATTAAAATAAGAGACAAAGAAACTTCAGAATCTTGTGTGTTAATATCACACAATGGGGTAGATTTTGACTTTGTGCGATAGTGTAAAACGGGTGATAGTGAATCAGCAGCCTGTTTTATATCTCTCCCGATTATATTTTAATTGAGGTCATCGTGAGAGAGATGTAAAACGGGCTGCCAATTCACTACCACCTGATTTACACTCTCGAACAAATTCAAAATCTATCCCAGTGAGATTTCACCCCAAATGTGTCTCCTTCACCATGCTGCATTCTGTAAGATCACTGTGCACAACTACAAACAAAAAATTCTCATTAACCAATTTCATTTTGTGTTTTTATAGAACTGTCTTCTCACTCAATGGCCCAGGTCCCCAATGATCTGGAAGCTGTACTTTTTATAATCTCTTTTCAAAGAGGTATGAACCCAAAGAATGAACAATTACCCCCCTTGCAGTAATCTGCATATTAGATTTAACATAGTCTTGATCTATGCTATCAAGCTCTCTTTCAAATAGAGGATCATAGAATCATAGAATTGTACAGCACAGAAGGAGGCCATTCAGCCCATCATGACTGTGCCGGCTCTTTGAAAGAGCTATCAATTAGTCTCACTCTAGCCATGCAATCTTTTCCTTTTCAAGTATTTATCAAATTCGCTTTAAAAGTTACTATTGAATCTACTTCCACCACCCTTTCAGGCAGTGCATTCCCGATCACAACAACTCGCTGTGTCAAAAAAAAATCTCCTCATCTCCCCTCTGGTTTTTTTTTTGCTAATTTCTTTAAATTTGTGTCCTCTGGTTACCAACCCCCCAGGCAGTGGAAACAGTTTCTCCCTATTTACTCTGATAAAACCCCTCATAATTTTGAACAGCTCTATCAAATCTCTTCTTAATCTTCTCTTCTCGAAGGAGATCAACCCCAGCTTCTCTAGTCTCTTCACATAACTGAAGTCCCTCAACCCTGGAACCATTCGAGTAAATCTCTTCTGCATCTTTTCTAAGTCCTTGACATCCTTTCTAAAGTGTGGTGCCCAGAATTGAACAAAATACTCCAGCTGAGACCGAACCAGTGATTTATAAAGGTTTAGCATAGCTTCCTGGCTTTTGTACTCTAAGCCTCTATTTATAAAGCCCAGGATCCCGTATGCTTTTAAACAGCCTTTTTTTAAACTTGTCCTGCCACTTTCAAAAATTTGTGTATGTAAACCCATACTGTTCCTGCACCCTCCTTAAAATTGTACCATTTGTGATCATTTACATACTAAAGCAACTAATATATTTATTTACAATGAATTAGTAATATGAACACCGATTTGTACAATATATAAACATACATACAATAAGAAGGTCTGTAATGCGTCAATTATCCTTCTTAAGAACATCCTCAGATCAATATGAGTCTAAATTGTATAAACATAACCTGGTTTCTGGCATGGTGAATTCAATTAGATTTGTCTTGTACTACTTCCTATATCAGTGCATCATATTTTAATGTATATTATCCCTCAATCAGGAAGCAAAACAAAGGTTTTCACCTGATCAAGTACCATAATTCACAAGAACTCTGAGCTTGCCTTTTGTTGCTAAGTAGGACTGATGCTTTTCATAACACAAACAAAACAAATGGACATGTGTTTGTACTGGGAACCAAAGCAGAGATTTGTCCTTTTGGTGCTAGACAGCATTTAAACAGCATTTAAACAAGATAGATAGCTAGTTTATTGAGTTTTACAGACAGAAAAGAAAATCAGAATTAGAAGCCAAATAAGGTTCTGACCTTGGAACATGTACATGGATTCATCTATCATGGGGGACTGATAAATGCTTTTAGTCGCAAATTTACTTTGACAGCAGTACTCCATTTATCTCAAGTGGATGGTCTTAAAAGTGGCCAGTCTCTTCCACCTGTGACTGGCATGCCCTCCCTTCTTGATCACAATGCTAATTCACAATGCTAACTCTGTACTTTATTATACAGGCAACTGAGACATTGGCCCCAACATTTGCAGTGAGGTGGAGAGGCAGTTATTAACTGCAGGATGTCGTTAAAACATTTTCTGTAGGTTTCCCACCCAACAGCCCTGCTTGTCGGGCGGGAAAGCCTTCAATGTAAGGCCGCAGTCGAGGAGCAGAGAGCAGGTAGGGACGGAGAGAGAGATTACGGTCGGGGGTTCTCGTGGTTGGGGGGGGGGGGGGCAGAGGGTAGTCAGGGTTGAAAGATCACGGGGGCGGGTGGAGAGTGTGGAGGTGGGAGATTGGGGGTGTCGGCGATCGTGGAGCTGGAAGCAGGTAAGCTTGTTGGGACGGGTGGAAACACTCTAGCTCCTCCTGGCTCACAAGCAAGATGGTTTTTGGAAAATTAAGCATATGTCCTGCAACTGTGGCTCATGAACCCAAGAACAAGAACTGAGGAGGGTACAATGCACCCACGTATCCACCAATTTTGTAGTGAACACACCTTCAGCATCCCAATCAGCAGGACTTTGGGAGGAGAAACTCAATCTAAATGTCTCTAACTGGCCTTTTCTGATATGGACTCAGAAACCAAATTTTGGGGACACTGCAGCTTTATTCTGACAACAGGAAAAAAAAAACAGCAAGCATCACAAGGTAGGAAACATACT